>LQNS02278159.1:2908568-2919389 GCA_001587735.2 Parhyale hawaiensis | reverse complement strand
CTCTACATTCTACTAACATAATGGCAATAGCTCATAGAGGATCGGGGTGTAAATCCCGGTGTCTTTTTGGGAATGGGCCTTTTGGTTCGTCTACTGCCGCCTATCTAATCTAATCTAATCTTCAAAACGTTTCTCCATACGTTTCGACTTTGCTTCTTTGATTTATTTGTATTGTTTACTGAAGATTAATTTACTACCCTTCCTTTTCTACCCCGAATTGCCAATAATGGATTCCTCGTTTTGCTTGACATCCGTTAGGAAAGTGGGCTTCCGCTGGACACAAAAATAACCGATTTCTAGTTAGGTCTTCTTACTTTGTTCTTCTGCCTTGCTTCATTCATATTTCCTGCACTCACTGATATACCTGATCCCGGTTCTCATTCTGTTCTTGGCTCTCGTAACTCACGTACGTGGACGGTTCGTACTCTTCATCATAAAATTGTATCTGCGCAAACATGTTCCTCCTCCTGCTCTCCGCACAACGAGTGACAACGAGTAAACATTGATTTTTACCTGAATCTGAATAAAGTATTAGTATATAACACAAAATTCCAACCTTATAGTGACTAACTGATTCAACATATTTCTTCCTTGGGTGCTTATACATATATGCAAAACTTAGTATTCATTTGATAAGACGTGTCCATATGTAACAATTAGACTCGTAGCAATTATTATTACCCATCTGTTTTCAGCGTTAAAATTGAATTTTTTTCCCCTTCGTTGAAAGAAATCATCTATAGCAAATCTCCTACTGGAAATGGCAGGGTAAATTATAGACACTTCCGGGTAATTGAAATAATAATAGCTTAGGAATGATAAAGCGAGTTACGTGTTGAGTAGAAGGTAGTTCCTCACACTGACTGTATATGAATAACTTATACGTAATGTTAGGGACGGTTTCTGCAATCCCGTCGTAATTTCGTCACAGCTGCAGGAGATGCCAAACCAGTTGCCTTTATAGCACTGGTTCTGTCGTATTTTTCTGATTCCATTACGTGCTGTTAACATACTTTACGGCCTTTTTTATAATGTATATTTTTAAGCGAGTCAGCGATAACACTGTCATCACACCTGGCAATAAAACATAGATGTATTCAAGGAATCTACGCGAGCTTTATATATGCTAAGCCTCAGTGCAAATATTTCGTAAAATTTTTTTCAGCGTGTATTTAATTATCACCCGCGAGCGAAGTAAAGAGCGGTGATAATGTTTTCGCTTACGGTTGTGTGTTTGCTTGTCTGTTGGTTGGTTGGTCTTCTAGTCTACAATCAGTATAAAAGAAATTCGAAAGAAGGTATATCAAAAATGTATTTTTTGCTTTGAGACCTGCTTGTTTCGACTATGGAAAAATAATCAAAAATCATTATCACTGTATGCGTCTGTAGAGATAAAACATTCATACAATATATACAAAACATTCTACGATATGAACATTTTTGTTTTACTTTTTCAGCCGCATTCATTAATAACTGGATCACTCTGGGAGAGCATACAACCGCCAAGCACAGCACTTAATTGTTCCTTGTTATCGTCAACAAATCTTAGTCATTTACGCCTCATTACAGTGCTAACAGTTGCTGTAATTGTCCTGAAGATTCGTCAGTAACTTTGTCAGTTATGTTTTGACAAACACAAAGACAAATATTAGTCAAAAGCACAAACGGAAGAACCGATCGACGGCAAAATTTGGCGGTTTGCGTCTTTTACCAGTGCTAACAATTCCTACAAATTTCATGAAGATTCGTTCATAAGTTTGTGAGCTATGTACTGACATATGTAAAAACAAACCTAGAGACAAACAAACGGACAAACAGATCATCAGAAAATTTGAGCATTTGTTCCTAATAACATATCCAATCCAATTCCTGCAAATTTCATCAAGATCTGTCGATAGGTTTTTGAGTTATCCTATCAAGAAAAAAAAGACAGAAAAACAAACGATTTAACTGATCTTCACCAAAAGTTAATCATCTGTTACTCCTAATAAGCCGTTCATAACTTCCTGATCACACTGAGAGAAGTCAGGCGTGCTGAGCATGCACGTGAATGCGTGCCGAAAGTTTGTCCCAGAACCAGCACGCAAACGCGTGCACTAATTGCTCACATAACGTGCTGTAGACCCTCAAATCGGACGCGTGCTATGGGCAGTGAGCGCTCCCGCATCTCGGGATTCGCGTACGTGCCAAGCAGTTTGGAAAAAAAGATACTGTTTGTTTCCCATGACATCTATACCTATTTATGCAGGGTGTCTGAAGTATGTAAGCAAACAATAAATCAGTTGTAGTTTAACCCTAAAAATCACTAGTCCTCACTGACTTTAATACAATTACACATTTTCTCTGACGTTTCACGTTTTCACGCGTAGTGGCGTAGAACACGCCTCGCGCTTTGGCGTGTAAGTGGGAAATCTATCCGAAGGGCGAACGCGCTCTGGGTCTGCACGGATTGCCGTGCAGTAGGTTCAATGCACGCCTAAGCGTGCTCACACAGCACGGTGACAGCGTGTTCTGGAGCTTAAAGCACGTTGCAGAAGCCATAATTTTCTTGAGTGTCGAGTTATCTTGGTTAAAGGCGGACAGAAAGACAGACAATAAACAAACAAACAAACAGACAAGATCGATAATTACATAACCTCCTTGGCGGAGCAACTGACATTCTTAGTCGAAACAGGGTGGTTTGAAAACCTAGAGTAAATTAGTTACTTTCATCGTTACCCTAATTATGCTGCTGTTTTTGATACTTTGAAATGGCTATTACTTGTCCAATAGGTGCACAAATTTAGTAAATTTGATGAGGGACATCATAATCGTTGTAATTTCACTTTTTCCCAAGCTTTCGTTGTAATTACCAGTGCTTAATTGTTTGTAATACACCAATCGGGCTACTGTAGTTCAGGTAAGTTTAGACCTTTGCACAAACTATAATTAAACACACGATAGTTACAGTTACAAAAAAATGGGAGCTGACTTAAAAAAAAAAATGAGACTCAGTGAATCGTTTGAATAAGCTAATTTGCAGCTGTCACTAAAAAATATATATAATATTGGCTGATCTATTATTATTATTAAATCACACCAGGCTGGCGACGTAGGAACGGAGAAACTCCATGAGGTTAACAAACCCCCACGCAACCAACCCAGCGGGTGGAGAAAACAAAAAGAATGAAGAAGAAGAAGAAAAAAANAGAGCCATCAAGACCATTCCAAACATAAACACATGATGGAAAAAACGAACGGGAAAACTGGCCCGTACGGCATCGCAACGGTTCCAAGGAAAACTCATGAAGAGCACGAGTCCGCCGAGTATTTTATACAGAAAACAGACTCCACCAACTCTGCGACGATGCGACAGGTCACAGGGCACAACACCACCCAGCATGAACGCACATCGACGAACTACTTTGTCAAGCAAACACAGATGGCAATCGGCAGCAGAACCCCAGGCTACAGAGCAGTACTCCAGAAGAGGGAGGACAAAGCAATTGAAGCAGCGACGCGTCAAATCTACCGAGCCAAAAACCCTCCAAGCACGTCTCATAAGACCAATTTTTTGCGATGCACGTGAGGCAACCGAACGGATGTGGGGCTCAAACGTCAACTTTGGGTCAAAATTAACACCCAGCACACAGTCCTTTTTTGTTGCTATGTAACATCCTTATTTGTGTGTGCTGAATATGGTACTTTGCTAGTAATGAGCGTGGGACGCAGTGCTGCAAGTACAGGAGTCAAATAAAAGTGAAGATAAAGAAAGTAATATAATAAACAGAGTCAGTTCTCATCTGGTACTATTCTTCCTCTAACATTTATGGTACTATAGTTCATCCACCATTAATGGATGATGGCAAAATACGATTGACTTTCTTCACAGCCTCGCAAGACCAAAAACAATGGCAAGAGTCAATAAGTACCCTCAAATTTCGAACTCGGACAATTCTTGAAAGGCTTTTATCCTTACATAATCATGAGTGCCTCAGGGCCGTCACCGAATCTAGAGGATTGTTAGCGCTGTCCAAAATAGGAAGTCGTGAATTAGAACCATCTATATGTAATCCCGATTAATTAAAATGCAGACCAGTTAATGTCATCGCCTCAGTTGCATAGTGTTTTTAAACTCCGTTGATATTAAAACTTTTCATGTACCTCAATTTCGAAGTAAAAGTTGATCAAGCACTAAGAAAGGGTAGAAGATATTAAATTTGTCCGTTCTCTGCTGCAATATTGCGTCTAGTACACCAGTCATGTTCGTACGTTTATTCAGCTTTCGTCACATGACGTCTATGCTATTATATCAGTTTAATCAAGTTAGTTCACCTCTTGCTTGTTTGTAGAACTATACACAAACATCTAACCAGTCGCTATATTCGTATAGTGAAGTATATTGACAATTAATGCATGGTTGTACTCGCTAGCGTGCGAAGAAAGCCACAAACACGGAAATTCTTGGTCCAATTGAATGAAATTTTTCATGAGCGGGCAGGTCCATTTCCTTCATTAGTTATAATCTGATGTATCAAGATTTCATTCTCTTTTATCATTATCGAATCCACTCTAATACTGATTAATTTGGCCTGCTCATCACTGGTTGATTCTGTTGAATGTACGTATATGGTTTATTACAATTTGTTCTATCGGTGATATTGGACTAAGCACTATTGGCAAATTTTTCCAGCATGCATCCTGATGATCGCGGCTATTCAACGCTCCTGTTGAGAATGACGCGTTGACTACGCACCAAAGTGCTGTGAGAATCGCATTTGAAATTTTACCCCGTTAATAATTTGAGTTCACTTTCATCTTCCAAAGGCCTTTGTTGAGCCACTTCCTCTCCTAAGAACAAGCTTCCTCGCTCATCTTCTTCCATGCAGTTTCCTTACCATAATCTCTGTCAGAGTTGGCTGGCCTTCCCTACCTCGCCTTCATTGTGCCTTCCGACACTCAAAAGCCATTAATTTGATTTCTGAAGTTCATAAAGTCGACGACCCTCCCCTAATGCCCTTAGGCGACGGTGGCTCCGTTTTATGTGCGTATTTTCTACACGATATCCCTCAATTAGGGCTCATGTGAGCGACGTGTCACCATCTGCATATCTGCCGACGTCGCTGCGTCATATCTCAGGCGGCACTTCCGTGGCGCGACGTACGGGAGCAGAGAGCACGTGTGGCGGCTAATGCATGTGCGGCAGAGATGCTCAGCCTCGACACTGCCCTCCTCTGACACTAGACAGCGTAAACATCTCAGCTTCCAATTGGTCACCGCCTCGTACCACTGGCGACTCTTCAGGGATACATCTTGTTTAGGTTCAGAGAAACAGTACAGCTTTGAATGATTTTGACCTTAAAGCTATGACAGACGACCCTTAGCAAATTTAAATTGTCCTGGAAAGCAATGCAATATTCCCACGTAGTGAAAAAAAAAACGAGAGCTCCATGGAGTGGGTAACGTGTTAATTCGGGAATTCGGACCCCGTTCTGAAGGGGTCAAGTGCCAGCTGTTCCCTGTACAGTAACTCACCTTCATGTGACTTTTAAAAAGCAATCCATCGAGCGCTTGCACGTTTCTTATAACGATACGTTCCGCAGATTAATGAATGTGCCAAGATCTGTTAGTGGAGGTCTAATATTAGCTCAAATGTACACTGACTGTCTCAAAGTCAGGATCAGGACCTGCGTCTTGTGCCGCCTAAAATTTTTAAGGATTGAAAACGCCAACAACTCGTTAATAAAAGCCCTCCGTAATGGCCCTGGCTACAAACGTTCTAATTTGTATATATGATGGCAGTGCATACTGTTGCCTGACGGAGGCCAAGCAATGAGGCGTAATGACATATTCTTTGTTTGTAATAAGCTCCATTCTCTTTTCTACCATATAACGTACCAATAAGCTTCTTGTAATGCTTCCGTGAGTACTAATAAAGATTATTAATATCCTGCCAATATGAAGCATCTAAACTGGGCTCAAAATATATAATGAGCAAGGAACAACCAGAGAGACGTGCTGTGGTGTCCGAGTGGTTAAGGAGATGGACTTGAAATCCATTGGGCTCTGCCCGCACAGGTTCGAACCCTGTCCGCAGCGTACACTTTTTACGCTACCTGCTCTACCTGGAAGGACGTCATCAGGTTATAAAAGCAATGGAATAGGTGGCCGATTCCGGCAAAGTTTGTCCCGATTTTGTGGTTGTCTCTGCATGGATTAGGGAACTTATGTTGTTCGACAAAATGACACGTAGAATGGCTGTAATTTAATTACTAACCCAGAACGGGTATCATAAAATATGACTGCTCTTTGTACAATTTATTTAGAGTAATCTTAGCTTAACATGCACATCTGGATGATATTATCAAGTGCACGTGCGAAATTTAGGCAATGAGAGCATTTTTGGCACTTGACGGCAGCAAATTCTGTTACAGGATAAATATTCTACTTTAAAGCTGCGGGTGAAAATTTTATTTCATGGCGATTACATGGCTTCAACGGACAATAAAAATACATGTCTGTATTGAACAATGAGTACATACCCTCGTTTTTCATATACAGAGTGCTTACGAAAATTATTCTCATTTAGCACCAAAGTTTTTCGAGCTGTACAGGGTAATGAGTTTTGTTACAGCAAGGAACTTCCAGAAAGTGCGACTACAACAGTCCATTACGTCAATTTTGGATCGATGCACATCAGTTTTAATACTGCAGCTCTGATTCTTGCCAGACTTGTAAGCAAGTACTACGCCTTACCAATCTTTGTAATTTTTTTTTTTTTTTTGTGAAGTTATTGTCGACTTTTATTTTCAAAAGCTTCAAACTGAATTCTACACAGCTTTCAAAAATAATTTTTTGCTTCTTCCGGAACGAAGGCCAGAGGGCTTGATAGGTTTATTACACACAGACACATTTGACACATTACAGACATTACAGACACATTACAAATATACTATACACTGTAGAAGAATGTATCTGCATAGCTCCTGGAAATTAAGCGAACTTTTTAGGCTACAAAACGCAAAAGCTAAGACAATTGCATGACGTAGTCTTTCAAACGTTTTTTAAACATAATCTGAAATGGGATCTAATAAATACTCAGGAATTTTAATGAGTAGCGTTGCAAATATTGTTGAGCGTTTTTCAACATCAACACGCACAATTATGAGATTGACAACAGAACGTCTCATTTTGTAATTTTGTTGCGGACTAACGGGACTGAAATAGTTTGGAAATACTTCAGACTATTATAGAACACGGATCTAAAAAATCTAAAAGGAATGGTTCTAGACATCCTGAAATTGCAACATTTGTAAAGACGAGTACATTTCACTGCGACTCACTGCAGGCACATTGTTTACGTTACGTTTAACACGGAGTATTCGCCAAAGTATATTATTCAATATTACCTCAAGTTTGTTAATGTAACAACGTGGGGCTCCGCCCCAAACGATGATATTCTTGACAACACCAGGGCCAAAATTATTTCAATCTTACGTTTTCGACCACACGAACGTTTCAGAACTCATCTAGAAGAGACTGACATCGTGAACAAATATATAAAAGGACACAGACTCTGTAGTTAATAAAGTAGACCCCAACCACTACGGGTGTGCAAATATGTATATAAATATCTTAACATTCTCTAAATTTGACGAGCGTGTAGTAGTAAATGTTTCTTCCTAAGTGTCAATGCTCGTGTATTTCTGCGGGGCGAGTCCAGCGTTTGTGTTACCATTCGTCTTAGATTTTCATTTGAATTCAATTATTTACTGGTGCTTGATGACGTAGTGTCCGTGTGTTTATGTTTACTCCTCGTCATTCAGAATTTATTTTACTCCGAGCGCCCAAGCGAATTCTGTATACCGCACGCCAAAGTTCTGCTGTAATACATCTTTTATTTTCAGTTTGAAGTCTCGTTAATATTTGGATCTCAATAACGATTCTTACTTTAAATAATAAATTAAAATATTTGTAGACATATATCTCTAGTAACTACAGATAACTGATGCCGTATTATTGAATATTAGCCTTTCGTTTTCTTTTAATCCTCGTATAACATACCACGATCATTGCGTATTATTACACCGGTAATGACCTGGAACTTACGGTGATAGATATTTTTTCTGGAAGCCGACTCTGCAGCAGTCACTTCTTATTATGATGCTGCATGGACAGGACGGGTACCAGTCTTTTTAAGCGCCTCCCCGAGGACACACGCTGTCCGTCTGTTCAATCATACCTACAGTATGTACAAACTCTGTATCAGTCATTTTGGATCGTCTAACCGGCTACAGTCTGTATCAGTTGGATCATCCCATGCACCATTCGGAGTCGGCAACAACCTTTTTCGATCATCCCATGCATGGGAGCATAAAGTCTGTATCCGTGTTTTCCCATTATTTTACCTGTAGATTCTTTATCAGTATTTTAACACTCATCTCCAAGGACGAACTCAATATCAGTCATTAATTTTATAGTACAGGAGTTACTCAGTATCAGTCTCTTCTTTTCCTCTTAGTGGGTAGACTTGATCTTTTCATCTACTGCTGTGTAGACTCTATGAATCTTTCCAGTGATCCGCTGGCTAGACTCCGTGTCAATCTCTTCTAATCATCGGCCTAGTAGACTCCGTATCCATCTTACCAATGATCCGCCGGGTAGGCTGAAGTAGATGCGCACAGCGCTGAGGACGCCCGGGCCAGATCGGATGCAGGTCCCGTAATTGATGACGGCCAGGGACGGGGTAGGCTTACATATCGTTACAGGAGATCCCTCTAAGAGAATTCCGGAATATCGATTTTTGACTTGAAATGCGTCCGTGCCGAAAGCTCTGTCCCTGTCGTAAATTCCCAAGGAAAATAATTCATTTAAGAACTTGGGAGCCCTTGCATTCCAAAGTTTTAAATTTTTATTGCCCTCGCAACTGAGGGCACATTGTTCTCTGGCCTGAGCACTGAGAAATTTAACGCAGACATGATGGACATCAACTTGTAAATTGTGACAGTTTCAAATTATAGAACGTGATACCGACGAAATTGTAGAGCATTTTTGCAGTGCTTAGCTTCCGTGAATTTGCTTTAACGTTGTTTACTGCCGTCTTTTCGCACGTATTACTCTCTTTTGTACCCATACTGTGTGTCTTTCAGTTCTTCCTATCTATGTTTGCATATAGTACTCTCTTTGGGCCTTCCCTAAGTAGGCTATACAATGTGCACTAGTTGCTGTCAGCAACAATCATGTATTCAAAGCGCCATAATTATTTTATACGACACTACCGGATTTTTTTTTTAATTTAGTGATGCTTTTTCAGTAAATGATTTCTACAGCGAATGATTAATATTCCATGTCAGCTTGCGGTCTCGCCCGCTACAGCAGAGCACAATGGACTGCTGGATGCATTTTTCGAATTTTAATGCAAAGAAAAAAATAGCACAGTAATATGCACGCTTTTCACTTGCTTACACATTGTAGCAGCTTCTGCCAAACTACCGTAAACTTATTAATGGTCGTAACTAAAGTACACAGTCTTTCACCGACGGAATGGTGGTGTCTAGTCGTAATCTTTATTTTATTGTTTTCTTGTTCTAAGTTATCAAAATTCCCTGGCTTCCAATAAGTTCTTGCGACTGCCAGCATTGAAGTTTATCACAGTGTTAATTCATAGCTTCTAAAACCACGTAAAAAGTGAGTCTACAGGTGCAATTTAAATTTGAGTTTATGACTTTATACTCGAATGTTGCCGTTTATAATTAGAGCTAACATAGATTACAAGCCGATCCCTTCAGATAAACTAGGAGCCATGGATATTTAACATTAATACTCAAAACCAGTAGCGCAGTTGTGTACTACGACAGTACTGATACTGTCTGAGATAAAAGCACAGTATATAACCTATATTTCTGACAAATGTACCCCATCACTGCATGCCAGGATCTAATTCAAAGTCCTGGAAGTACACACAGCACATATGTTAGCACCCTACTGCCATTGCATCGACCCTAAATTAATGAAGCCTTCTCCCCAAGTCGCTGCTGCTGCTGAGGCCGACATCGTTGACAGCGGTGGCACATTTCTCACGTAATGCGTCCTTTGTTGGTGATATCAATGTTTTTAGCGAGCACTGAGTGCGCCGTCCGCTTGTGCGTCCGATCGTCATTTGTTCCTTCCGGCGGCAGTGACGCCTTTTGTGTAGCGATATTCTGACACAGACGTTTGGTGACCGACTGCTGGTGGCAGCGATTGTTGCGTGTATTGATACTGCGATATTCTGACACAGATGTTTGGTGACCGACTGCTGGTGGCAGCGATTGTTGCGAGTATTGATGCTGCGATATTCTGACACAGATGTTTGGTGACCGACTGCTGGTGGCAGCGATTGTTGCGAGTATTGATGCTGCGATATTCTGACTCAGACGTTTGGTGACCGACTGCTGGTGGCAGCGATTGTTGCGTGTATTGATGCTGCGATATTCTGACACAGATGTTTGGTGACCGACTGCTGGTGGCAGCGATTGTTGCCAGTATTGATGCTGCGATATTCTGACTCAGACGTTTGGTGACCGACTGCTGGTGGCAGCGATTGTTGCTTGTATTGATGCTGCGATATTCTGACTCAGACGTTTGGTGACCGACTGCTGGTGGCAGCGATTGCTGCGTGTATTGATGCTGCGATATTCTCACACAGACGTTTGGTGACCGACTGCTGGTGGCAGCGATTGTTGCGTGTATTGCAATGATGCTGCGATATTCTGACTCAGACGTTTGGTGACCGACTGCTGGTGGCAGCGATTGTTGCGAGTATTGATGCTGCGATATTCTCACACAGACGTTTGGTGACCG
>LQNS02278159.1:2896877-2908132 GCA_001587735.2 Parhyale hawaiensis | reverse complement strand
CTGACTCAGACGTTTGGTGACCGACTGCTGGTGGCAGCGATTGCTGCGTGTATTGATGCTGCGATATTCTCACACAGACGTTTGGTGACCGACTGCTGGTGGCAGCGATTGTCGCGTGTATTGCAATGATGCTGCGATATTCTGACACCGACGTTTGGTGACCGACTGCTGGTGGCAGCTATTGTTGCGTGTATTGATGCTGCGATATTCTGACTCAGACGTTTGGAGACCGACTGCTGGTGGCAGCGATTGCTGCGTGTATTGATGCTGCGATATTCTCACACAGACGTTTGGTGACCGACTGCTGGTGGCAGCGATTATCGCGTGTATTGCAATGATGCTGCGATATTCTGACACAGACGTTTGGTGACCGACTGCTGGTGGCACCGATTGTTGCGTGTATTGATGCTGCGATATTCTGACTCAGACGTTTGGTGACCGACTGCTGGTGGCACCGATTGTTGCGTGTATTGATGCTGCGATATTCTGACTCAGACGTTTGGTGACCGACTGCTGGTGGTAGCGATTGCTGAGTGTATATTGATGCCCAGGCACAAAGCGCAGCGCCTACCGAAATTATTCTATCTGTGTTCCAAGCTTTAATCAGCTCTGTGTTCCTACCTTCGTATCTCCAAGCACAGCTGGAGGTATCGTATGTGTTACGCGACCAACATACGCTGAATGGCTTAACTGCAGTGATCACTAGTTGATGCACTATATACTTTCAGGATCATATTCTAGGAACCTGCAAGATCACATTATTATAGTAGATGTATAGTAGAATTGTGTGCACTTACAGTGTACATTTGTTCGTTTCGTATGCATGCCAGCATACTGTTGGCTACATTGCTTTGTATACAAATCGTGCATCGGGTTGTACCAACTTCGAATACTTATATTTTCCCTCCAAACTTGCACAAATCAAACTATCGACTGTATTTCTGAGTTAAATAGTCGTTGAGCTGGATGTCCTACGAAGAACAGTGGCATTCGCTCAATCCTGCAGCAATTACACATCACTGTCAGTTGTGTTTCTCAGTGCATGTAACAAACGTTGAGAGTCTATGCCTAGAAAGAATGCCACTACTCACGAAGCATACCTGCGGAAGTTACACTCCACGAAGTGTTCCTCAGTTCAACAGCCGTAAAACGAAGTGTGACAGCTGCAATCGATGCCTGCGTGCAGACTCAAACATCAGCCGAGTTGCCCTTATTGGAACAGACAGTAATATTTCAACGCGAAAATTGAACTTTATCTCTGAGCGAGTTAAAGCGAGCAACAGGGGTCGGTCGACTTCTTGTAATGCCGAGCGACTTACAAGAAATCCTCGAAAAAGATCGCAGTGATTTCAGTGGTCACAATATCTTCCCAGGCTTCTCCCAACTGTGCTGGGTTAACGTACAAGTCTTGTAGTTTGCGTATGCATATGTTGTGTACCCCAAAGATTATCGCAGCGCTAAAACATGAACATTTTGTGGTCTGTCAAGCTTAGTTCATAAACCAACCGCGTATCATATAAATAATGTAATAGTGATACGCACGTGAATAGCAATGTTTGCAAAACCACCGTGATGTTCCTATCCAGTAGGAATTTATTCGTCATTGAGTTGCCGTGAATAAGACGATGGTAAAACTACTTGGGGTAAAACTAGTTGAACAATTAGCTGCTCAAATTCAAATTTAGTTTCCCTCAGTATTAGCATCATTTGAAGTATTATGTATCCGTAATAATCGCTGGTATAGGATTAAATCTCATTTCATCCGTGATCGAGCTAACCCTGTTGGGTTTAAACCTTCGCTGCTGTATCTATCTTTACTTATGAATACAATATATTTATAGATAACTTTAGGGGTGGGATAAAATTTTATCTCTTTGTAACAAATTTGGATAAACTGTTCACAATAAGAGAATATTATTTTTGTAACTTTTTAATAGCATAAAGCTACCATTGTAATAAACTGTTTATCGTGCCAGCGCTTCATCTCGTGCATGGCAGGCCTCTCGTTTCGTTCGTGTAAAATAACAATAAGAAAACGTTTCAAAAACGTGCCGGACGCGCCCGACTGAGTTTGAAAGCCTCTAAATTCAGTCCAGTTTTCTGCACCGGCATAGAATATGACTTCCTTCCCTATTTATGATGCAATAATATATTATTGACCTAACGATTGCCGATGTTTCAAAATTACAACATTGCATTAGTTTTACTCCTAATACTACAGAGTTAACTGTCTGTAATTTTTTCGTGGATCGATCTCTGTTCATGTATATTGCAGTATTTTAATCACGGATTGTCCAGAGATACTGCGTACAATAACTTAAAAATGTTAAATAACCTGAATAGTCTATCGATTCTAAGGCCTTTGTAATGCCGGAAACACACTATGTAATTGCACGCTCAACGTATGAGGGGACGCAAAGCTCACGCGTCGCCGAACGTATGTAGCTACTTCCCAGAGGTATCGTGGACACCGAATTCCACTGTGTAATATATCTGGACACCGCGTGAGCTGAACGCTCATGCCTAAGTTGACATTACGATTGTCGACTGTGGCCCCAGCATAATCTACTGTTCTACACAGTTGCTAATTAAAAAAGCCCAACACACGTACACTTACTGTACAAATGTGCAGGCACGGACGAATTTAATGGACCCTGAAGTCTTCCTCCAGGAGTTAAAGGACTCTGTCTGATAGGGTATCCATCCGAGGATTATCCATTTTTTCAAGGCATACCTTAGAGACTTTCTTACTGCTACTTCGAAACAGCTCGTAGTTCATGCTAAGCTGGAGCTGTTTGAAATGCTTTTCCCGTGAAAATAGGCTTTGCATAAATGTTGTAAAAGATAGCAGTGTAATAGATACAACACAAAAGATTTTAGAAAATTACCGTATACCATCTTCAACTGCTTCTACAATCGTCATATATATATATATATATATATATATATGTGTGTGTGTGTGTGTTTTGCTGTGTAGAACTGCTTTTATTTTATTTTCAAGTTTGCCAGGAAACATTTAACGTTATAAGCTCCAACTCACCGAAAAATTTACATGTACTCCTCTCGGTCTTGGACTCCCCAAGTTCAGGTGTCGGGTTTTTACAGCTTCCTTGACTAATGAGGACTTAATTTCTGCCAGGTGTAGAGCAGCAGGGGTCTTCCTTGCTCCCGTCAACAGAAGTGGCTATCTAATACACGTTGTCAGAACGAAAAGATTGAAGTATTATATATTCCCTCTATTTAATAACACATAGTTTGCTTGTTGCTTGCTTGGTTGGTTGGCCTCTCCTTCCTACTGTCAGAATTACATTGCTACTTCGGAGAAATTAGTTTACTCGATGGCAAAAAGGTCGTTGCTTTGCAACTATGTAATCTGAGCATTGATGACGTCTGAAGTACATTTTAGTGGTAGCATGGATTCTGAATTCATTTCCTTCCCACAGCAAAGCTTTATTTGCACTAAGCTCCTCATATGCAACTTAAGTAGAAGATCAACCTAGGAAAATAGAAAGATATCCTTCAAAGCAGAACAATAAAAAAAATTGCAGAAACCGGGATATTCGTTGAGGAGCTTTTCGTCTGCTGAAGCCGTCATTAAAGATCTATGGATATTTCATTGGTGGTATACATGCAATGAAATAAAACCATAAAAAAAACACTTATGCGGTACTTTTTTTCGGAAGGAAATATTCTTGCCAGTTTCCATTTCAGTCAACACTCTGATAATGGAAGCAGAAATTGTTAAAAAATATATACATTTTTCAACAGAAATTTCTGAGTTTATGTAAGCGATCGGATTGATCAAGAGCATCTGAAGTGGTCTTGGTTTTGTACAAAATGAAACAAAAAATAATTGATCCTGCGTAGAAATCGCAAATGAGAACGGAGCGATGTTCATCTTACCTACTGCAGACTAGAGGGAAGTGACTCATAACCGAGAACAGCCGTTTCAACAGCGGCGTGACACGGCCTCCAAAATCTTACTCAGGTGGAGCTTACCTACAAATTTAAGAGCACTGAACTGCTGCGTTTAGTTTTCTATAGAGCTACCTCCACCAGCATGGCAAATCACAAGTGCTTACTTAGGAACTAGCTCAGATCTCTTTTTTTTTTTTTTTTCCTCGAGACTGACAAGTATCCTGCTTACCGTCACTGAGATGTCTCAGTAATAAAAAAAGAGAGAGAATCTTGTTAATGAATAAAATTCAAATATTGAGCGCAGTGCTTCCATTTGCTGGATATTTTTTCACTTGTATTTACATACAAAGCTCTTTGCGTCAGTTTTGGAAATTTTATCTGCACTGAGTTATGATTCGAGAAACCTGGGGTGTGTCGAAATCAGCATTTCTGGCCCGTTCTGAGTTACCGGTGCTACACCGGTGACCCAGCCAGTCGCAACCCTTGTCACAATCATAACTCATATGACGACTGCGACACGGGTTACGGCGATGTAGGTCACCGAGCAGAAACGTCTATTTTGAATAAAGGGAGAACAAAATTCATTCAAATACGCAACAAATAAGGTTTTTACACCAGAAAAAATAAATCAGATCAGTTACCTGAAACTTACATTCACAAAATTTCGAATGAAATGGAATGTCATTGTCCATGAGCTGACACCATACATCGCTAGATGGCGCTATCACAACCACTTTTCGGGTTACGGAACCTTTTTTCAGGTTGCGGTAGCCGCGATTGCGCGATTGCGACACACCCTTGCATAGCCCGTCGGCACAGACGATGGAGACACGAAGTGCATGTAACGATAAATAACATTTAACTCCGGAAAACGCCTAACGACGAAACATTTGGAAGTATATTTTTATCTTCAAGTTAACTCCTAGAACTAGCCAATGAAGAACACCTTCTTCGTCGGCGTAAATTGTGAGAAGCAATTCGTAGACTCAAGTAGACTCACTCGATGATAATGACGTCCAACTTTCCAGTGACTGAGACGGCCCAAGAACGGAAGAACAGACTGATTAATAAGCATATGAAGATCGTAGTGACAGTACTGAATCTGTATCAAGTGCAATCACATCCTTGGTTACACCTACAAGGCTCAGAAAAGGAGCAAGCAGGATGAAACCTTTGAGAGTCGTAAAATCTTCGACAATTTCTAAAGCTAGAGCAGCTTCCAAAGCCATAAAACCTGCCAGAAAGACGACGAAAGAAGCGTCCGTAACCCAGAAATCTGCAGGAACCACAACTCAAGGGCTCAAAAAATCAACGAAGCAACCGACTAGGAAGGCAGTAAAGAAAGGAGCTACGGGAGGCATAAGGATGGGCCGATGGGAAGGAAAAGTTGGGCCTGTAGCGAAGCCTCGCACAAAATTGCGAGGATCAGCAACAAAATCGCCGTCTTTAGAAGCGTCCGATAAAAGAAGCCTGAGCGACAGCCACAGGCCCGGGGATACGGATCCGCCCTTCAGCTTGCAGAGTTGCGAGAAGAATATGGAAGATCACCGGCTACAGCAGGAAAAGTTTACTATTTGGAGCATCTGCCAAGAGTTCCATATATGGAAACTATAAAAGACTGCAAAAATGATCAGCTATAGAAAGGGCAGGAAAATGTGCCTCGCGTATCTGATGAACGAGGAAAAGCATTTACAAGAGTGGAAGAAACTGAAATCAAGATTAAATAAAATTGAGAAAATGTCATTTATAACTTTATAGCTTTCGTCATTCGGTATCATAGTTACACCTTTCTATGATAAATAACCTCCAAAATTTTCATGGATATTTCAACGAAATAATTTTCATCAACTTGAGCCTCCCGCCTGATCTGAGGTACAGCGAAACCTACGTCGTGGGTAGCAAAAAAAAAAAAAAAAGACAAATACAAAGTCACTAGAGTACCCAGTCGTCAGAACTGAAGGCAATATATTTGTAATTAAGCTTTTTATTGCTCTTGTTTGCGGTACGGCTTTTGTTTCAAAATATGCCTCATACTTGTAGGCTTCATCTCCTCTAAAGTATAGTGAAAGTTGCGCCGTTGTGAGTTTGCGAAAGCAAAATTTCCCTCCAGCAAGTAAAAGCGCGAATATTACAGTTGAAATGCTCAAAAGCCAAACAAAACTATATAAATATAGGTAAACCTTGCTGTATCCTGGATACCAGCAGCTGAACCATCGATTGAAATTTGGTGGCAATTAGAATTGAAAATATCTTGGCTTCTGCTTATCTCGTAGTTTCAACTTTTCTAGCATAGATTTCCGCCCTCTGAACTTTCTATTTGTGTCACACTGTATTTGTCACATTGTACATATTTACAAGCTGTATGAGCACGTTCACAAAAATATTTCAGCACAAGTAGGCTTTAAAATTGCATTTCAAAAATCCTAAGATCTATATTTTTGTGTGGAGAAGCACTTGGGTCTCCTAGTTTCCGACTTCTGATCGTTCTTGTGTGAATGCGGTACTGGACCTATGTTTAACATGTGAAATATACCTAACCGTGATTTCGTATGTCTCAATGGATCGTGTTTCATTAATGATCATCGATGAGCGAAAATTTGTGTGACTTCTGTAAAGTCACGAGTTGCGATGGCCTACATTTTTGTTAGGTTCTACTCTTCTTCGCCACCTCTAAAATCGGAGCTGTTTTTTATTGTGATCACAAACTCTAGGTTTTCTATCAAATTCTGACCGCCCAGAATACATATAGCCAAGATAGACATCTCTCTCCATCTGCATATATGCTTGCGCGCTAAATTCTAGTCCCAAATTGTCCCCTATCTAAAGTGTTCGGTCACCCAAAATAGTCGAATACAGTATTACCTGCCAGTGGCAATGATTGCACTCCCGCTTATCAACCCCCCAAACTTCACAGTATCAAGATTCTGACCGCTCAAGATTGGATCAAATATCTCCCGTCACTTAGCGGTGGCAGTTTTAGCCGATTGCAGCCCTGGTTCTAATCCTAAACTGTACAACATCTTGATATTCTCACCGCTTAAGTTACAGCAAAATGACTTCAATAGCTTCAGCTGATTTCCCTCCTGCTTGTGATTCCAAAACGTGCCATATCCCAAGATTCTGACCGCCCAAGACCCAGCCAAAATAGCGGCCTGGAGTTGCAGCTGTAGACTGCGCTGGCCGGCCGCACCACACACATGGCAACATGCAAATTAGCAGCGGTTGTTTTTGCCCTGATTAGCATGCAAAGCTCGCGATACTTCCTGCACCGAACTGTAGTAGCACCTCAGTTCTTACCGCCTGCGGCCCTGACAGTCTCAGCCACTTATGTGTCATTTGAGTACCAAGCCTCTCTCGCTCGTGTAGAGCTCGCTATGTATATGGTTGGTGCTGTATAGTTAATGAAGTGTTGAATGAGCAGGAGTGCAGCTTATGGCTACTACTTGGTATACAGAGTCTTGCTCATGTAACATAATATGTAATTCCAACCAGAAAACTTGATTGTGAGAAATTACATCTAGTTCTTTGGGCTACAATATAGCATGTTGGTAAGCGTCCAGACAAATCTCTATGTTAGTAAATATAACAAAGAACGTAACCGGAAGCATTTTGAACTTAGAGCTAAAATAGCTAAGTTATGTGTACTATGGGGACTCTATATAGCTTGTTGGGTTCACACAACAAAATGATTCTGGATAAATTATTCATTTGCATTAAATAGATATATACGGCTGCATCGGCATTAGTATCACGAACAATGGTTTTATGAAGAAAATTCATAAATCCTCACCTAAAAACCACTGTGGTAGTAAATAATTTACTGTTGAAATAACATTAGCTTTGACCTGTTGAAACTCCACAGAAGAAAGACGATGTTCTTCAGTGATACGTTAAACCCAAGGAGCTTGTAATGGGAGGAGCAAGCCCAAGCACTCTCTGGGCGAGTAAACACATAGCTTTGTCACGTGATCGAAGCTGGCGTTTGGAGTCCTTAAAGAGGCTGAAGTGGCAGTGGTGAGCACATATAATGAAGGAAGATACAGACAGGCAGTTCTTCAATATTTTTCCAAAGACAATTGTGTCTGAAGATTTATATCCCAGTGCTCACCCCGTTACCTTCATCATCAGATGGTATATAGGATACAAGTTTCCTTTACATACTTCCATCCGCCCTGAATTTCGTTGATGATTAAATTCTATAAAAATTTGAGCTCGGGACTCCTTCCTATATAGGCTGCGTGAGGCAATGCCGCTTTCCGATTAGATAAGCCACTCAGCCAGTTTAAGGGAAAAGTTTACTCGCAACGCTCCCGTAGGATGATAAATAGAGAGGAAGCGCTTCTCTCTAATAGAACCTCCTTGGTCAAACTCGTATCATCTTAATTTCCCCCCTATCTAATACTGAAGGAATCTCTATAAATTGTACAGAACAAAAGAATTGTTCCTCGATCATGGTGCCGTCGGACCAGTATCATGCATACGAAAGGTAAAAATATTTCAAGTCAGGCAGTGAATCTTCTATCTTAGGTCTGCAAGCAAGAGTATTTAGCTTAAATTTGAACTTGACTCCTAATCCTATTGATCCCTATCCATGTGGTATCAAGCATGCCTCAAGGGCGCCTTAATTTTCCCCTATTAAATACTGATGAAAAAGCCACGGTCGAACGAAGTAACAAAGAAATCAACAGAGGGACAAGCAGAATTATAAGAAAGATATAATAATATGTCATTTATACTGTTGGAACATCCGGTATCATAGATACACTTTCCTATGATACGACCTCTGTAAATTTTGAAAAATGTTGAGCTGAATTTATCAACTCTGAGCCTTCCACCTGATGAGCTGATGAACAACGAAAAGCGTGTCGTGGGTAACAAAATTCCTTAAATTTATTCTAATCTAAGTCTAGAATACATTTGTGCCATATCAGGAAAATAATGTATTTATCTACTTGTGCAAGTCTTGCTGTAAAATTGTAAACTATTGCTTTCTTGCAAAAGAACGAATTGCGCTAGACGGCAAGGCTAGACAAGGTATGGTAGGTAGGTTAGACTGGGATTTTACTCATAACATATGCTGTTCTTGAACACCTTTCGTATCGCTTGTAATTTTGCTTTGATTTACAATTACTACTTTGCAATACTGTTCAGGTTATAGTGTAGTTGAAAAGGTTGTGTATCCTTCATATCTTCCATTACAATGGTATCTGTTTTGTCACCGTAGAATTCATTTTCAAACATAGTTAGGCACAGTTACGGATGGAATATAAAGTCGCCAGAGAAAGGATACAAAATTTTTCATGCGACTTTCTACTTTTTAGCCGATAAGTGAGTATACGCAAATCGATGTGTTGTTGTTATTCACGCCTCTGAATCATTTTCTATTTTCTTGAAAATACTTCTTCTCTTTAACATATTTAGCGTAAATAGAGCTTCAAATGCGCTATAACAGTATACTTTTGACTTTCATCACGCCAGGTATTAGTTTTAGTTTAAAAAATGGTTAGTAAATAGCTACACTATACAATGCTAAATATGAGCTCGGCCGCCAGTCATCGAACTTTGCTATTTGACGATAATTTTAGGGAGGGTCTCATCGATCACGATCAACATACTCCGCGTCAGTGTCTAACGGGTGCTGACTGCATGCCTCTAACAACAGTTACTCTGTCACTGCCATCTGGTTATTTTTGTTCTCGTCGCTGGAGTGATTGAACGAGGCACTTCCATGATGGCGGCCTTTTCTTTCTATTTAGATTCCTTCGTTGGTTTATGCTGAAAAAAAATAATTTATATAACAAGGGTCATCCTTTTTCTACGATTGTAAATTTCTACTAAGGAATTATAGCAGAACTTGTAGTCTACCTAACATACTAACACTCAAGTGCTATTTAGCGATGTCTATTTTTGTAGTGTTTACTATCACCCGAGAGCGAAGGGAGGAGCGCTGAACATGTTTTTGTTGGAGATTTTAGATTCTCTATTTGTTTGTCTGTCCACCCAAAAAGAGGGTGAAGGGGTTGAGCAATGTTCATAATTTTTTGCAGGGAGTCAGGTGGGTTGACCTATAGATGTGAAAATGCCAAAACTCTAGAGGAAGCTGGCCATAAAAAATGACAGCGTTGAATTTGCCTCTCACTGCGATGATGGTCTTACGCCACGAGGCGTTCTGGTTGTTATATTTGCTGGTTACCGATCCAAATATGGTCATATACCAGTCGACCTATTCTTTTCGTGACTTTATAATCTTCATTTGTAAGAAGTTTCAGCTGTATACGGCACACGCCCTGATAACCTGTCATCTAGAGAAGAAAGGTGAAGTAAGCTAGGACGAAGAGGTTATTTTTTCTTGCTACTGGCTGTAGCGAATCGAGAGCAAGGACACCCGAGTCGCACCGGCATGTCTGTTCGGGCCATATTCAGACTCTCTGTGCCTGCTGCACTGTTGTTGTTGTTGTTGTTTGAGCTAGTAGTAAGCTGCGGGCTGTGGGTTGTTGCGAAGATTCTGCAGTAATTATGTAGTGAGTGCGTTAATAGTGATATTTTCTATCGCTATATTGATAAAAATTAGCATAGAAAACAGCCTGCATTATCTTTTCGTGATATTTACTTCGCGAGTAAATCAGAAAGTCATGTTACAAAGTCTCAGGACACATGATTCAATTCTTGCTTGGTTACCTGAACCAAGTACCACGAAGGAAGTTGCACATCAGTGCACCTTTTAATTAATTACATCCCGCTGTATCATCAGTGGAGGCGATAAGTATAGATGCCTACCGTGACTCTGTGTTTCCGCAGCTGGCTGTCCCAGTTCATCGTGTCTCCCGCTGATAAGAGGTTGGTAAGTTGGGCTGTGCGCATGTACGGGTTGGCTCTCGGTGCTTGCCCCAACAGCGAGCTGTATACATTTTTTTTTAGTACACTACTCCAGTGTTTTCTTATGAAAATGTGCTATGAACTAGAAACTGCCACAAGAGGGCTGTATTAAGTTATCTTAGTTTAGTCTTGCAAGATATCACACCTGTCATGCCCACTTTGGTTCCGTCCTGGGTTTTTTCATTCTTCTTACTTCCACTGATAATTTCTTCTGCTCTTACATTTCCTTTCCGCTTAACCGTTCCCATGAGTGGGTTCATAGTATTGACTGCCATATACGTCCCTTTCATCATCATCCTCTGTTTGGCCAGTAGAGGACACTGTGGGCAGGCGCGGCTTAAACTAGAAATATGATAATTATATGAACGAAAACTCACTAATTCTCTTCACAGTGAACATTGACATCAATCCTTCTGTGGTCTTGACACCACTGGCGCGAGATGCACAAAGACTTCTTGTAG
>LQNS02278159.1:2877449-2889309 GCA_001587735.2 Parhyale hawaiensis | reverse complement strand
AAGCTGGTAACGAATGGCTCTTTAAATTTGAGAGATTTATTTTCAACTCGGAAACTGTCACCACCTAAAATTGTGTGAGCAAATTAATCCAATGTAAACCTTAATCTTTACTTCCCCGTACGCAATTGCATTACTTGGTACGTGTCTTGCATGGTAATTACGCTATATGCGTTGAATAGTTGCCCTTAATAAGGAGATTAATTAACGGTAAGCTAACAGGATTTCCTAACAACTTCCTGTCCCATACATGTACAAAACAAGTACTGATGTATTCACTTTGAGGAATCATCAACTTGTGAGTGCCATACCTGTGACAATTCCAAAATAATTATTGAATTAAGTGGCCTTTTATATTTTCACATTACCGGCAAATAATTGAACTGCTAAACGAAATTGCATATATTTGGACCCATAAGCATTGTAAGGGAGCCCCGATTAACCTAAGCGCGTACAGATTTTTGCTTTATTCATTGATGCGTAAGCCTGAATTTAGCACAAGTTTCCCAGATAGAAAGACGATTTGTGAGCTATTCGCTATCATAACAGTTGCCATATGTTGCGATTCACTGCCCTGGTGTATACGAGGACGATAAAAACATCTAGTCGTTATTTTGACGCAAGGTAATGAATTTCACTTAAAGAGAGAGAAATACTGTATCGTCATACGGCCAATACGAGTGGCTGGTTCCTCTTTGTTATAAGTCAATGACACTCATACATACACTACAACCATAGTTTTCAAGTAAGAGAAGCTCTGTGCATTTATATATTTAGATTTTATTCTTTAGTTTTCCATCCTATTTCCAGGAATGAACACCAAAAATGTCATCGATTCACCTGGCAATGTCGATGTTCAGTTCAGACTTGAAGGATTGTCTTGTCTGGAATTTCAAACAGATGCGTTTGTTTTTGCCATTGTAGATACATATTAGTAGTCGATTACCTGTAAGACATCTAAAAACTTGATGCTGTTCGTAAACAACTTTTGTGTACGGCCGTCCCATGCAAAACTGAGTTGCTGCCAACACGTGCAACAATTTTCAATGTAGCGATACCAACGCTCCTACCTCAAGTTTCAAAGAAGTCAAACCTAAAAGGCTTAACTTGATCAGACTTTGCTTAGTCACCAGTGACATTTTGATTCTCGTTCAGATTTTGTCGCTCCAGCGACACAACTACGCATACTTTTTTATGCATTTTGTTGACACCTCTTAAAGTTCAAGCATAACGTTACTTGTACTATCAGTCTGCTTTCCAAAGCGACATTGAAACTAGATTTGGTTTGTAGCACAATGTGTCAGAGGAACGGCAAGAACCTGCTGTCCCTACAATCACTACTGAGCAGTAAATGAAATGCTATAAAGCGTATAAATTTTAAGGCTGAAGTGTGCACCAGTACACGCTAATGTTCTGGGATGACTCAAGCCTTGGTGCGCTGCGAGGGGGAGCGATGACGTACGCACCACTATACCTACATGCGTAATGTCTTGGGATAACTCAGGCGATGAGTTTGTTTCACACTCCACTGAAGTACTCCATTAAGAAGAGACTAGAACAGTAGTCTGTTGTTCCCTCAGCTTGTGCATCAATTTTCTAGCTTTGAGTCATGCGCAGTGCTTTGACAAGAAGAGAAGCACCCGAGCTGTTATTCCAAGTCCTAAATTATAAACAAGCTTGACTTTCAGAAAGCAAAGATACTGAGCGGCAGGTACAGCAGATCTGCTATGTATTTCTCAGCATGATTTCATGCGATATTAGTTGCCACAGTTTCGCAAGTCGAAAAGTCTAAGGCCGGCTTCACACATCGTTCGTCTCAACGAGTTCACTTCTCTACTCGTTCGAGTGTTTTGTAGCGTCGTTGTCAGCACAACTTACTGTACAACACAAAAAATTATTAAAATGCTAGCCGCAAATCAGTTTCCTGTGAGAGTGTCACTGGGCATGTTATAGATATATCTTCATGTTTGAAATGAAATAAAAACAGTGCATTTTTTGCTACTTCTAGGCACAGGAACACTTTCGGACAAGTGGAAAAGCGAACGCATCGATATGAAACTACGTGTGAACTCTACCTAAGATAATTTAATATACACTCCTTCTCATGAGTTCAAAGCAAACTGAAAATTGGCAAATATAAAAAATCATAAAGAAGATTTCTGCCCAAACAATTTAATTAGAAAATCAAATTTGAAGTAACAGAGGTGCTCACCAATTGATTAACAGTATAAGACCAGGTCACACAAAAGTTTGAATATAGGGAATTTTATGAATTTCACCTCAGTTAGAGTTTGTCGCTCTCGGTGTAAAGCTGTAAGACTGCCCAAAGCCAGTACACGACCTTTTGAACTTGGTCAAAGCGTTCAACTGCTTAAGCAAGATTTGTCATAGCGTCCATTCGCAGCTGAAGTTAAATGTTGTAAAACAGTGGTTTGAAATGTTTTGAAAACCCCTGACAATCATAGAACAGTAAAATCTATTGGTAGAGCAAAAAAAATTCACCAGGATTGACTAGGAGAATCTGTAGGGATGTCCGTCAAGAGAAGGGACTATGCTCGAAAGAGATTATGGCACACACGATGCCGATTGCAGTCCAATTACCATTGACACCTGAAGCAAAAAGGATTTGAAAAAATAAAAAGCGTCTGCAAGGGCCTAGTCTGCTTCTGCGTTACAAAATAAAGAGTATAGAGTATGCCAGTGAGTACCAAACATGGGATACTGAAGAGAGTTTTCTTCTCTGATGAGAAAAAAATTAACCTAGCCTGTCCTGATGGTTTCCAACGTTACTGACACGACACAGAGTTGCTCTTGAAACGTTTTCTACGCTACACAATGGCTCAGGTCCCGTCATGGTGTGGGATGCCTTTTCCTCCAGAGGTATCATAGAACCTCGATCAGGTCGAGCAGGGACGCCAAGCAGCTGTTGGTTATGTAGGAATGTCGAAAAGAGCATCAATTACGATTGAGAGCTCTCGTTTGTGTAGTAACGGATAGCTTTTCGCAAAACTTTCTTTAGGGATAGTGATGTACTCTATTATCCGTCATCCATCTTGGGATGGGAAGGAATGTCTACAGAAATAGAAAAAAAATTGTCAGACATGCAGTGAATGATCTTCGTGATCCGCTTGGAGTAAAGTTACGCTAACCCCCTCTGAAATCCTCATTTTAAACATTGTACAAAAAAATTTTGAGGTTGTTAGCAAAAGTAAACGCACGGCTCATTACGAATTCCTTATATTGTTAACTTCAACTTCATTGTAAATAGCATTTTATTGTTTGCATTACTGGTCTTAAACTTTTAATCGGCTGGTAAACACCTCAGTTCTTTAAAATGTAATTTTTTTAATTATACTGATTAGACAGAAAGTGTAATCGTAAGTCTTCTTCAACCTTTATCTTTAACGTGTAGTAAACTTCAGTTAGGAAAGTTTTAGTGTTTCACTGTGCAAAATAGCATTTTTTATTTTCAACTGGTCTTAAACTTACGATCAGGAGTATATTACCATCTGTTTCTGTTGATATTAAGTTCTATGTTAAGTACCTACACTTTATCTTAATATAAGTGTATATTTTCACGTCTGCAAGGCAGACGGTATATATTCTGAAACATCCCAGAAAAGTTATTGCATTCTGAGGTTCACCTACTGTGTGTCCTCGAGAGTGTGGCAGATAGACAAACGAACAATGAAACTGAGAATGACTTGCTAAATTTTTTATTGCAATTATTACGCAAACAGTTCAGAAGAGGTGGATGCCGTGCCAAGCAACTGTAGGTACTTAATAGCTCACAAATACTGTCTGCTGTGCAAAATCAACAGTTTACTCCTCACCCGATATTACAAGAACAACATGCGAGGAAAGGCGTTTTCCGGAACAAAAGGCAGAGATTTTAACGCCTCAGTTGGTGGCAGTTGTAGCTGTCGCGGTTAGCTGGCTGCTGCTGAGTGAGCTCCCAGGCACACGAGAGGTTGGATAAAGAAGCAGTTAATACGCTCAGGAGTTATGGCGGCAGCGGGACTGAGTGATCCTCTGTTTGTGGTGACGGATGTGAGTGCCACGTCGATAATTACAGCCTTGGCACTGCTCTAATGACTCGCACTGAGCACTAAATCTAAATTCTGAAAACATGCGCCTGATGGATGCGCGCGCAACACGCAATAAGGCGCTAGTGCAACTCTTTCAGCACGACGCAACTGTTGTGAATGCATTAAATGAGCGGTGCTCAACCCACACTGTCACGTGAGAACTTTACTATATATTTTACTCGTCTGACGGCACTCACAATAACGAAGTCACTGATTGCATTTTAATGAGTGAATTTAGGCTGCGGCCACCCAGGCTAGCCGTGTGGTCTTCCCTGTGGGCAACTAGTGTGATTAATTCAAGAAAATACGCTTCCATTGCTTATGCACGGCCAATTAGTTTCAGTTCACTATCTGTGGTCCTTCTGGCAATGTAATTCAAGCAATATATGCTTTTCATTGCTTGCGCACAGTAAATTTATTTGAATACAGTATAAGATATCCTTAAGTTAGGGTCTCTCTAGCTGTAGCTTACTAGAAGGGGAAAATTGGTGACAGTCAAACCGGTTAAATTTAATATTAATATTAGGTATGAAATTGTTTAAAGCATATACGGCTAATTGAAGCTCGGTTTTCATCGCGTAATATTTTATGGGGTACAGACGCACAGTAGTTAAGTGTATTTATCAGTCACAAATATGGATTTCTGTATTCTGAAATAGCCGCCAGGGTCGTAAAGAATTGTATCAAACGTTACCTTACTGTTAGTCACAAATTGTGCAACTATGTCGTTGTGATAAGAAATAAAAAGGCAAGGGTTAGAATCCGTAGAGCGATCATTTTTTATAAAAAAACGTAATGTGAATGATTAAAAATGAACATTTCGATTTACAACGTCATTATCAACATCTGTAAAGACAGAAGTAAAAATGATCAACTGGTCTAAATTTCCAGGTTACGGTACACAAAGTCTAAAAGTAACAATCTAAACTGTGATGCAAACATATACACGGATAACAAAAGTAAAAATTCGCTAATGGCCAAGGATAAAACGACTGCGTGTCGCTAAGTTGAAGTTTGAGTCCTTTGCAATTAGTGATTTTTTCGTTTTGTTATATATATGCATCACAATTTAATTATTACTTTTAGACATCGTGTACCGTAACCTTACAATTTAGACAAATTAATCAATTTTACTTTTGTTTTATAGATGTTGAGAATGACTTTGTAACTCGAAATGTTCATTTGTAATCATTCAACTTAGGTTTTTATCAAAAATGATCGCTCTATGAATTTTATTCCTTGCCTTTTTATTTCTTATGAGAACCTTTAAAAGAAAGAACCTTGATTTATGTTGTATATTTACTATAGGTATGTTTGACGCTATTCGAGTCATGATCTGATGTTAGCAGTATAAAAAGGTTCTATCTTTGTGCAGCGGCTAGGTAGAAATATCATTTAACAATCAAAATTATCTAGCATTGGTTATATAGATAATTTTTATTTATTGCAGAGTAGTGAGTATATATATGTGGCTATCAGGCTTACCTGTGTACATTGTATAACTAGGACAACAGCCGTACACTCTAGAGTTCGTTTCTAACATTTTATTTCATTTGCGTTTGCATATATTATCACCATATAGAGAATGGGTCATTCAAGGCTGATCGTCTACTAAGAAATAAGGATATAATACCTCTGGGAAGTAAGAGAAAGAACATAATGTAAGAATTTTTAATACACATATGGCTGATTTTGGCGCACCAGAAGTTATATATAACCTACTAGTATTGTGCCCGCTTTTGGCGGCAACACGAAATGGAACCTTTTTCTGAAGTCCCCAGATATTATCATCCGTTTGTTGCTGTAGTTACCAAAACCTCATTTAGAAAATGGATGGTGCTCGCCTTTTGGTGCTAATCTGCAGTACGAATTAACTCAACTCGCTTACATGCCTAATGAACGCCATCGTTCATAACATTGGTACTGAAGTTTTTCTCCCATGTTGCGTAGTTCATTAATTACTTTCAGTTGCACCTACTTCTCATAGACTCAAGGTAGGTAATCTTAAGAGATAAATCCCTCCACATCTATGTGATACTTTCGGAATAAAAAAAGAATTGTAAATGTTATAGATGTAGATTTACAAGAAACTTACGCATGAATGCTTTTTCTAAAGCATTTGTACATCATTCAAGTACCATGCATAAGTATACATATATTTGTATATATTTCTTCATTTGCGTATGGATGCAGATCATCGCCTTCTCTTATTGTGACAGGAACGCCAGGCAATTGTAAAATATAACTTAAATGTGAAATAAAATATAAACTAAACGGGGAAGAGGAGTATATAGCGTTGGCTCATACGTTTTGCAAACGCATAAGGCATTGGCGTTTTCTTTCGAACTAGTCACCAATTAAAGGGCGCTGTCAGTCTAATAAATGCAATTGATTATATGTCAATGCCCCCCAGGATGCATGTCTGCTCGTCCGTGTTAAGATTATTATAACGTGAGTCTTACTATACGAGCTTGCAGTATCGGCTGTTTAATTCTATACGGTTCACTATCCTTCAAAAAGAACGTTTCAAACAATGCTGAGCACGTAGAAAACTATTTCCAATAAGCCATTTTCCAGATCAAAGTTAAATGTTATTTTTCACGAAACCCTCATGTTACGGTATTACGGGTCACTCTGCTGAACATGAGACGTATCAGTTACTATCGTGCGAGCAAATCCCTCAGTTGTGCACTCACCAACTGTAGCAGTGATGATGTGAGTCACTGTAGGGCTAATTGCCGTCAGTAATGACCCAAGAGGTCTGAAGCTCTAATACTTGGCACTGTGAAAGACTGTCCCTTGTGCTTATGGCAATAATTGAGGCCTGAGTTCTATGGCGGACCCTGAAATGATGGACTCCCTGCGAGAAGGCTCCCAGTACAATTTTATCGCAATGGTATTAACTTGTCGCGGAGGAGGAAGTTTGAACGAAGAGATCTTGAAGGATTTTTTCCATGCTTGTTGTGCTTCCATCTTGTTTGTTACTCTTACTTACAGTTTTGATGTGTTGTTGTTCATCTTCCTTTAGACTTACTCCCGCGCTCAGGGATCCTTTGTGATGTTTTTTTTCCAGGTATACCGTATGCTGTAGGTCGCAGTGTTGATCTAAGTATATTAATACTGTGGAAACAATTTATTTCAATGATGAAAATTATTACACAGGATGGTCCTTGATCCCTAGGGTGGTGGATTAGACCCTGTCTGCACTTGCCCTTTCTATTATAACTAACTTACTCGTAATCTAGCTCTTAAGCTCAGTGTCATTTTCAGGTACCTGATTCGGTCGGGAAGTCTTCCATATTGTTGGTGTACTATAATTATTACACCCATTCCTGAAGGTCCTTCCTCACCAAGTATAGGCAATTACCGATCTATTTCTCTGATACCAATTTTTCAAAGGTGTTTGAAAAACTGGTGGCATGCAGACTGAGTCGCTTAACTGAAACGACTGGGCATATAGCACCGGATCAATTTGCGTGCCAAAAGAACTTGAGTTGCAGTGACGATCTATTGTCTGTGTCACACCTCGTCCAAACAGCATTGAATAGTTGTTTAAAAGCGCGCCGTATTCAGTTGGACTTCAGCGCGGCGTTTCATAGAGTCAGCTGTTGAGGCCTGTTGCATAAATTGCAATATTTGATGTGCGTGGTAGGGTGTTGTCAAACGTTCGGGGCTTTATTTCTGAGCGCACGCAGCGCGTATCAGTCGATGATTGCTTGAGCACATTTGTCAGGGCGGTTTCGGGTGTTCCTCAAGGTAGCGCTTTGGGTTTTTTTAATGTACACTAGAAATATGTTTTTTTACCTTGGTGAAGACTATGATTAATTATGCCGACAATTCCATCTTGGTAGCGTTTATTCCGGCCCCTGGCTAGCATACAGATTTGGCCTTGACTTTAAACAGAGACTTGTCGCGGTTTGACTGATAGTATTGCTCATTTAGCCATTTAGCATGAATCTTAATTTAGATAAAACTAAGTCTGTGATTGTTAATTGGTCACGTACTTTTACTTCTACATCCCCCAGTCGCTATAGGTGGCGCTATATTACAGAGGCAAGCTCTCTTGAGATACTTGGTGTCCCTTTTCATAATAGGTTAATGTTTGAGACGCATATTAGACGTCTGGTTTCGGTTTCAGGTGCTTCTTGCAGAGTTGATATACTGAGTAAGGTTTACGCTGTATTTGGTGACGTTGCTGTCCGGAGATATTTCTCTGTGTATTGTTTGTTTCCTTAGTTAGAGTATTGTTCCCCTGTCTGAGTATCGGCTGCCGCTAGTTATCTTTGTATGCTTGGTGGTTGTGTTCCAGAATAATTCCTTAGATTTATCTCATATTAGGAAGAGTTGTTTTCCTCTGCATGTTCTATTAGGTATTCAGTAACAAGGGCCATTGGCTACATTCCTCCATTTCTGTTCCTATGAACTTTGAACGAAGCAAGCGAGCTGCATGTTTGCAGCTCATACCTTACTTTGCGCACGGTTAGGTGCAAAACTCGTCAGTTTGGTTAGTGTTTCACACCCAGAACGGTACTGGTATAGAATTCGTTGCGGGAACCGTGCTAGTCGTGTCGACCTTACAAGCTTCAAGTCTGCTATGTTTTGATATATACTTCTCCTTAGCAGGGCCTTGGGAGTCTTGGTGTTGCTTGTGCTTCATTTGGGTATTATCTTCGTTCGATGCCCTGGCACGAATTGTTAATAATGATGATGATAATAATAATAATCATACGAGTCAGTAGTTTCAGCAATGACACTGTAATACTCGGTTGTGTATTTGGTGCCTGTATAGTTTGTGGCCTACCTGAGATTCAGGTCTACTATGTGTACCTACAAGTTAGGTTAGGTACCGATTCTAGCAGAACCGAACCTATTCTTAGCTAACCTAACACATACTCTAAGATAGGCCGCATATTGTACCCGGTCCGTGTATTTTATTAAGGTTTCTTAGCGCAAAGCGCGGGCGATAACACCGCAGGCTCGCAATAAGGCAGTCACGGTGGGCGCTTGTGGACAACAAATCAACTTTGATGGCGCTGCTGACGCTACGTTGACAGCACTCCTGCTGCTCGCAGCTCGTCAATGCGCAGAAAAACTGCGGCGCGACTGCGCGCGGTGCGGGAAGGGCGAAGGCAGTGCGCGATGACTGCGCGAGCGAGCGCTCACCGGAAAAACTGATCACCCTCTCTAGACGATAAACACAGAAGATAATTGTTTTATTTTAAACTATAATAATTATAATATCTGACAGGAGAGCGTTGAGTGTAACCTTGACACAACACATTAGGTACATATTATCGCTGCTGTTCTGCCATAATAGATAAGAAATAATAATAATAATTTTATACAAGGAGCTTTAATAGAAGGATGGAACCCTGTCGCTGTTCACCTGGCAATCCAGCCAACTATTTTTTGCAGCGTGGCTGATTTGTAACGGCGCGTTTTCCCACAAACACATATTGTACAATAGGTGCATAATGAGCGTTAAGTACTGTCTTTCTTTGATTATTGGCAGATGAAGCTAAAACCGTACATATTCCCCCCCAACGAGCCCCGAAAATTTTTTATTCTCATAGCTGCTCTGTCCAGCCGCACTGCTATTGGCTTCCAGCCACCCCAGCCTTCCAGCCACCACGGGCTTCCAGCCACCACAGCCTTCCAACCATTCCTCGTACTTACAACTTGGCGTGCGTCAATTCCCGCCTGCACACAGGCACAATTCATTAAATATACATGTGTATTTTGCAGCATAATACGCAGAAAACTTGTTCAAAACTCCAATACAGCATTGCAGTACTTATGTACAGCCAGTCAGCCAGGCTTCAGCCTTGCCGGAAATCTTTGCTTCATCGCAGAGACTTTACGTTCCCTGCTTCTAAGAACTTTCTTAGGTCATACATACAAGTATTTGCTCTAAGCTAAGGAAATTAAAAAGTAATGTGAACGTGCATTGTATCTAAAATACTAAGCAAACTCATTGCCCAATAATTTTTTTATTTCTTGCTGCATATTTCACTGCTCTGGAAATGTATCGCGAATACGTGCAGTTATCAGCGAACCGACGAAATTCTCTCTTGTTGCGTTTTTCTGAGTCGATCGCCGTTTTCTTATAATTTCACTCGGGAATTTTTTTGCGTTCGTGAGAAGTCATACGGCAGAGATTTAGATCTGAGGAAGCTCCCGATAATGTGAAGCAACGCGAAACATAAATTACCGACTTCAAATGCCCCAATTTAAGTCGTAGAAAAGCTACGACATTGGCGCCATCTGTGGAGAGATTGTCGCGCTTCCACGAACACCGCGACGTTGCAGATTTAGTGAACAAAGCCTTCCATTCAGAGACTCTAGAAGGGAATTGTACGGTCTGTCACCAAACGCGGATAGAAAAACAGTTTCTCTTACCCACCACGAGAGGGCGCAACACTGAGATGCTTTGTCGCCTCACAGTGCGCAGCTTTGAATCTGCGCCACACAGTGGCACGATTCACGCGCGATACAGAGCGGCTTCGCGCCCTCCGTTCATTAGGCGGCAGTTTTTTTACGGCCGCGGACATCTCTAATTATTATGAAGCCATTCACGGTGCGCACGCAAGTCGCAGCCACACTCCGACTCTTTGGATAGGCGAGGAAATCTTCGTAACAAACTGGGGCCTGTTAGCTCTCGCCGCGTTCGTGTTGTGTCGCATTTTATTCGTGTCAGCGACGTGTTTAGCCCAGTAATAGTGCCATGGCTTGACACTAAGCAATGCAATTAAGGGAAACACGAGTTCTTTGTACCTTTGCAGTATATATGCAGAGCTTCTTTTGAGTTCTGCTCGCGGAAAATGCAAGAAAAACATCATGCGCACATGCTGCAAAGAGTGGAAATTTAATAATTCACATCTGCAGCACTAGCTACACTAGTTATTCAGTCGATGAGGCAAAAATAATTAAAAGTAATTAGTATTTAAAGACATAGCTCACTTTTAGTTGCTTGTTATTCACAATCTATACTAAAAAATATTAGGTTTGCTTCAAGAAGACAAAGAAAATTGTCGCATGCAACAGGACGGACTTTCGTAGGTCAACTTGCATCCCGTTGCCGTTTCTACTTATTGGCAGTGATAAATTTTCACTTTTATCAACAAAGATTACAGATCATCTGCAACACAGCTGAATGTGGGGTACGGATCCTACAGTATGGAATCAGATGGAGTTTTTCATCGGATAGGACCCCATAGGGTTCCTCTAGCGTAGAGAATCACATATATATGTAATATATATATATAGTTCCTTCAGCTAATAAGATCTTACGTACAGAATGCCTCCAGCGTAAAGAATAACACAGGGTTCCTTTTAGGTTTTCACACTCATTGAAAAAAGTTTGAGCTTTGGACTGTAGTTGAGCTGGAGTTTAGCAATAAACATGACTGAACTTTGAAATGGCGTCTTTGTGTGTTTAAATAATAAAGATAATGACAGAACACAATACGAATTTCGTTCTAACGCACTATCACGCAAAGTAACGGGAACTTGTAAGTTAATATTCTTTCATTACCAGCTGCATTTCATATCCATGCTCAGTGCAAATACAAAGAGGCTAAATTTACTAACCAACTTGTGATATATTTTGTTAAGTATTTTCTTCCAAAGTTTCAGCACGAAAGAAAAATACCATGATCGTAAAATTTGTGTGTTTCATGTCAACTGTTACTAGATTAATGCATTGCTGTTGAGGTCATCAAAGCAATCGATTGACAAATCAAAGCCGAACGGAAAAGTTTAAAAGACATAACAAG
>LQNS02278159.1:2816277-2829654 GCA_001587735.2 Parhyale hawaiensis | reverse complement strand
AGAAGCGGGTGGGAAAAAAGAACATGGCTGCATTATCTTCGTTTGATATTGTGCAAAGGAAATTGATTTATAACGGAAACATATTGATTTATCCTTTGCAATAGTTGATGGCGCGCCTTCCCACAAAATCTTGGCTTGTGCGCACGTTACGGCTATGATTTGACGAGTGCTTGATTATGGCCGTCTTAGTCGAGACACCTTCCTCTAACTCTCACCATTTCATCACTCTAAAATTTCCTTCGTGGTCATTAATTTGTTGTATCAGAAACACAAACTAATTAATATTGCATTATCTGTGTTAAGATGTCAGTTTGCTACGCAGTTAAGATCAATACAGTAGTATTTGATGGTTCCTGTGTGGCTGAATAGTTGTCAGTGAACGCATACAAGATTGGCTATCTTACATACGGAGCAATGCCAATGCCTAATATATAGTGCCACCAGAGCTCCAAAAAAGCTTTAAAATTACTTTTATTTCAATCACGTACCCAAGATGAGCAGTAAATTTTCTTTAAAATTTTGAAAAATTAACAAATTATCTAACAATCAAAATAATTCGAGCATAAAATTGCTCCCAAACAGGGAACATTAGGCTTTTAATTAGTCAAACATGCAGTGTCGTATTGTAGTATAGGTGGGAGGTTAAACGACCTACAGTACAGTACAGTATTAATCAAAGCTTCACTATGAGTGCCCCAGGAGTGTGACCGTTAAGCGTAGCTATGTCACTCATTGTTTTTCAAACCACCAACCTGTAACGTGAACAATCTGACGGCACACCTCTTCAAGTAATAGCAAAAGTATCCCAGTGTATTGTCAGCCATGGTGGTCGGTGGTATTGACACACATCAATTCTTACGTCGAGGTGTAAATTGAATCAGGCATGGATATGTACACCTCAATAACCATGCTGCAGTGGTGTTGCAGGGATGCAAAATTCTTCACCTGTATATGTGTGTATGTTGATCATACGTGAGCCGTCATCGGTACGTGGAGTATAGGGTAGAGATAACGCTGATAAGGCAGCTGCGTCACGATGATGGTATCCACGAGAGATAGTGAGGATAAGAGCGGATAATCATGCGATAGAGGGCCAGATGAAGCGCAGCAGGTGCCAATTAAAACCCTTCATCGTCCCTTCTCACGGCAGTGCAAACTCTCGATACGCTTTTCAGATCAGATGACATTCGATCAGGACGGCAGAGGGCCTTCTGGCCTTGCTTTACGCACCAACCTTCATACTACTTTCCTTCCTTTACTTGCTGTTTTGTATTTCATTGCATTTGGGCAAACCAATCCATACGACTTTTCGGCATTCATCAAAGCAAACGATGCGCATGCGAAACAAGGAAGACGCATGGTTCAGTCTAGAAAGCACTCGCTTCGGCAAGTAAAATCGAAAACTTTCGGGATACCCCAAATTTCCCAAGCCACGCACGACTTAATGTCGGGAACGGAAGATCTTTGCAAGATATCCGCCACGATAGCGCTTATCGTATCGATCACTTGGCTAATAGTAATTCATTGTGAGCACAAGTAACATCTCGCACTGCACGACTTCTTAATAAAGCGAATGAGCAAAAATAAACATGGAGATAGCGTCGGCTTCTCTCGCCGCTTCGACAAAATCTTGCAGCAAATTTCTGTTGATGTTGGGTCATTTTCGGCCTCAATTTGACGTAAATGAACCTCTGTAATGACCGTAAATTTTCTGACTTTATGTGTTCCCCTGCAAAAATCAGCACCTGGGAATTCCACGTCACTGTTCGCAAGTCGTGCCATGTGCACAGTGCAACATTCGTAGTAAGAAAAACTAGTAAAAAGCAATTCGTGCACTTCTGCAGGTAATAAATACAGACCATCAGTCGCCTTACTATACATCGCCTTCGAGTCTTCATAATCAGCATTTGCTCCTCTAAAATACTCTTTAACTTTGTCTAAAATCCCATAATTCGGATTGGGCATCAGACCTTTTCACTTGATTCAGTGATGAGTTCTGAGCATGGGGAAGGAAGTAGTTGTAAAGTCTAACTCTTGGTCCAATATTTGTTGCTTCGATCCCAAAAACTTTACCTTTTTGTCGCATAGCATCATCCCCCGCTACCAGTATCAGTTATTAAATTGCGTCGAGCAGCACTGTGTTTCCTATTCTAAAAGCACTAACGACTTCCCCAGTAACTAACATTATTATTTTCTATTTTTACTATTTTTATTCGAACACCGAAGGTTTTCATCGGTAAATTAGAGGCATTTATACGATATCTGTAGAAGCGACGTCTAATAACATCGCGTAATCGCCTGAAAATTTTCGATTGGGCTGCAGTGTCAATCGAAACTTTTTAGACATCTGCTCTTTGTCTTAAATTATCTGAGTGGAATGTGCATATATTCTTTCTAAATGAATAATAAAATAAGAAAATATATATATATATATACTACTTTGTACCTCGTTCGCGCCTCAAATCAGTCATTAGGCGAATCACAGTCACCACCGAATTAGTTTCAAGTGACAAGGTATCTCTGTTACGGTGCTCTGTTTGTTTCTGTTTCAATATTCAAATAATACATATCAGTGTTAAAACTACTTCCTCATATCAACTATTTATAAAAATATTTGGATGTTAATATACAGGGTGCTAGATATCATAAGTAGATAATGCATATTATCCCACGCCCTTTGTAACGTTTTGCGTACCTGTGACCGTATTGCAAAACTGCACAACGTATTCGCCCCCTCCCCTTTTTTTTATTAAGATAGTCATTTCATTGTCATGGTGAACTTTTTGTACCGTTGTAACGTTTATACACAATTTGAACGCTGCAATCTCTCCTAATTCTTAGTTAATACTACGCTTATTACTTCAATCTCTCAGTAACTTTTTTGCGTACCTGTAACCGTGCCGCGCGTGTGAGGTGTCCATATGCATGTGCCGTCTAATGCAGCGGGAAATTCTCCGCGCGGAGAAAGCGATTTTCGAAATGTGTATTACCGCGATGATCTTCCTTTGGACACGATATGGCAGTAACCTCTCCCGTATGCCAGGGCGCTCGTTCATAACTGAAACCATCTCTTGGTCCAGGTTTCTGGAAGCTTTCTCCTGACCAGACTACGGGTCCGAGGGCACCCCGAGAGGCGTTTTTCCGGAGGTTTGTGCTCGGCCAAAAGCATTTTAAGGGTAAAATGTTGTTCGCAATCACGCAGCTCGGGCTCTGCTGTCTCTTCAAGAGCCTCTGTAAGACCCATTGCTGGTGCCATCGTTGCGCGAGCTGATGCAGCTCTACGACGCGTTTTAATTAGCTTAAAAGAGAGCTTTGGAGCGACCACATACATAGCAAGCAGGAGAGCGAGAGAGGGGCGTTGCTAGATTATGAGATGCCTGACCTGATGTAGACCGTAATAAAGTTGATTACCCTCCCATGGAAGAGTGAGATGTTATGGCAGCGAGTCAGGAAAGCATGCAAGAAGGTCTTATGACCATCGTTACGACCACTATAATGCTTCCTAAAAATCACGAGATCGTCATACGAGCTCCATGTTACTACACCCTAAATAACTCGAAGGGTTCACAGTGCATTAGCTTGTATCACACGGACGCTGCCGAATTTTATCAAATTTTATTTGCCCTTCAGCTGGTTAGAAGCTGCCACACCTCTTCCGACATTCGTAGCTTTAGCAAGAATTGATATAGCGAAATGCTATGTGCGACGTGTTTATTTGGGTTTTGTTCGAAAAGGTTCTATTAATTTTGATACGCAAGAGTGCTGGATACATTAATTTTTTACGTCTGGTTAATTTTTATTGCATATGATTCAGTATTACAAGCGTAAACTTTTGTGAAAGGAAAACTGAAAATATTTGGTTATGCAATATTTATGAGAATTGTAGCTATTGGTACCTAGGATTTTCTTTTTGTTTGCTTGAAATTTCTATTTTATTTGACAATTTCGCAAGTGCTGCACATTCCAATGACCTGTTGTTGCATTTGACTGACTTGAAGCGCCCCTAACAGTAACGACGTGATAATGTCGTCTGTTTGCTCTTATATTTACCATCACCTGTTCAACACTATACTTACATACAGCAACCATTTAGTAAAGTGGATACATTATAACAGGATTTGCGCAAACGCATCGATTCTTATATAAGTCAAAGTGGTTGTCACAAAATATCCAAAGATCTTGAGCAACCCATAACTACTACTGAAAATGGTATAAGAAAGTTTAATAAATTTAATGCAATTGTATGGCGGCTAAGAAATGGAAGAACAAGTGACTGGAAACTCGTCAGCGTAAATTACTCGTAAAGTGAAAAAGAATCCTTCTATAACGCATCGGGAAGTTAAGAAGCGTTTAAAAAAAGTAAAAAACTAAAATTAGCTATGACACAAGGGCCTAATCGCACAGACCTGCAGGCTGAATCACCTTTAAAGTTTCGTTACCGGAGCCAAAACATCAGTTAGACGTCTTGAAAGTTTCAGAAACTTACGAAAATAAACCCATAGAATTTTCTGATAAAACAAACTGGTGTGATGAGTCGCAACTGGGTCACAATGCAGATTAAAAAAAAATCCTTACAACCCTCAAAATGCAAGTCCCACCGTAATATTAGGAGGTAGTAGCATCATGACATGGAACTGTTTTCTTTCACAAAGCGCAGGTGAAGTAGATATCATCTAAGAGAGTAGAACACAGTAAATATCGTAATATACTCCGAAGATTATTTTGAAATATGCAAATCATTAGGCGGGTATAAGGGAAGGCTTACTGTATCTGATGTGCGCGTTTGGTGGATGTTGTAGGTATTAGGCCGTAATTTCGGGTAAGTTGGACTATATTCGGGTTTAATTTCGGGTAGGTTAGGGGAGGCAAGGACTGTTTTTTTTGTTTTCCATTTTAAAATTTGAACGATCCACTAAACGCGCAGCGCGATCGATCGATCGCGCAAATCCACCAAACGCGCACAACATATCCAAAGCCAGCAGCCAAGGCAGCTAAAAAAACTATATGGAAACAACAAACTCAATGTAAAAGCATGGTCAGATGAGTCTTCCGACCTTACTCCATTATAATGTTTATGGATACATTTAAAGCTACAAAATATTAATAATTAGGAGTAATTCCCGTGATTCATTGTAGAAGAATCTTGAACAGTGCGGTTGGAAGCTATATTAGACTTGAGAAAAATGTTGCAAAAATTGCTGAAATAATAGTGTCCAATAGTTCTGAGTTGCGTATTACTCTACTTCTTGTGTTGACGGAGGACCGCTGTAAAGTTCTGTTACTTTTGTTAGCCACTTAACATTAAATCATTTGGCATAAATTAAGTAACATATGTAGCAGTGAAACCGAAGTAAAACTTCTTATTGCAAGACTGATAAAAAATGAGATGTCTCCAATAGTTCTGCGCGCATATGTACATTATTTTATGCATGAGTATATAAAATTGGCACTTGCAGCATTGGAAACCTTGGTACCATTGTTACACCTTCCTAAGAAAAACTCTCAAAAATTTTTCTCCAAGTTTCTAACGATTCAAAATATTATTATTATTATTACAACTTCACGCTTGAGCTCCCATGGACAGGTAACTATGATCATCCCACGTGCTGAGGTGAAGTACAACGAAACGCGCTTCGTGGGTAATTAATTTTTAACATCTGCTTCTCATCGTATTCTTCAGTGTATTATATAATGCCTTTTTAAAATAACTTCTGTATATATTTCGATGCGAACTATTAGATGGCCACGATTATTCACTAACTGAGTAATTTCGGACCAAAAGTTCAATAGATGTACCAAAAGATTTTAAAGCTGCTGTAAAACTATAAAAACTCTGCAGAAATGCAAACTCCTTATTTCAATGAACTCTCTAAACTCTACGAACCGGAGAACCATACTTTTCGACATACACGAGGTTTGAAATTTTTGGAGCTGTCACCAACTGCTGACCAACCACCCTCTGCCGAGGAGCATTCGGACTGACCCAGCTTTTACTCATAAGATTAGAAAAGGTTTGGTTAGATTCCTGTTGCGTTCATAATGAGCCCGGGTTTTAGTTAGGCCGTAAGCAGAACCAGTCATTGCCTCACCTAACCTTATTAAAAACCGTGAGCTGTTTAACGGGCTCATTAGATATATATGTGCTATGTACGTATACAGTATGTGCTCTAGTTTGCTTTGTCTACGTTGACAATGATTTACTTCTTTGACAAAACCAAAAAACTAAATAAAATTACGTAAAAGGCCTACGCATAGCAAGCTATTCCGATACAAGAGCCAGAAAAACTGATTGTCCACCAATTTTAAGTTGCGTTAGCAAATGTCAGTTACATACCCAGATAATGTATTTACCATATGTATACAGGTAACAGCTCAGCTCCTATAGTACACACACGCCATACTCTTATAATACGTACCTGTAACTCACAGTTTTACACTGTGCAACTTCTCGCATGTTTCACTTCACTCGACCTCCAAGTTTTGTCAGTTCATTTTAGTGTATTTATCATTTTTTGTTCCTCAAAGTTTAAAAATTGGAGAATTACAATATTAGTGTACCACTTTAACTTCTTTCTATTGGAAATTGAAAATTTCAAAAGAAAGTCGTAAGAAGCTGAATTAGGAAGCGTCCAGTTGCACATAAGAAATCTGACAAACATCTATACTTCCAGCTAAATACTCGGAACTTTGCGAAAAACTACTTTTAGCAAGTATTATAGAAACTTAACAATACCCTTAATTGACGTTCTATTTGTAGCTTTAACAGAATAATAACATTGATTGCAGGCAACAACTTACAGCTGTACAGTGGAAGTTTGTCAATAACTACTTCCAGTTAAAGATTTTGAACCGCTGAAATTGACAAGCCTGCAGGAGTTTCAGATCAATACTTTATCAAACAGATAAGCTGATTTCCACTTGTAGACGAGTTGACGGTGACAAACAACTAGTTCAAGCTTACCACTAGCAATATCCAGTTGAATACAGGCAAATTCTCTTTGAACACGAGAAACTTGAAAAAATGCGTTAAGTTACAAAGCAACAAACTGATAAACAACAACTGCTTCCTGCTGAAGGCCTCCAATTGACAATAGTGTGCTTGAGCTCAGTACTCAAACAAACCGATCAGTCTATTTCCAGTAAAACACGAATTATCCATCAGCGAGTTACTCTGGCAGTGTCACTGATAAATTTCAGATGAGTATTATAAAATTGATGTTGTAAATTGTTGCTGAATATTAACAACTTGGCGACTACTTGCAGTCTAACACTAAGTGATAACTATGTACTTGTAACTGAAACTAACTTTGCAACTTGTGCTAAATGCTACCAAGTTGCAACCTATTTGTAGCTGACTTATTAACCAATTAACGAACAGCTGCCCGCTTCCAGCTGAACAATGAGAATAGACGGTGAACTACTTTTAGCTCAGTGCCAGCAAACGTACGTACAAGGAACCACTTTCTGCCGAACAATGCCACTCCGACGTCCATCTTCTGGAGCTTGCCGCATCGCTTTCACTGTTTGCCAGGCGCGCAAACGTGTCGCATGCTTTACGATGCTTCAATAAATTGAGCTCATTAAACGCTCGCATTCCTTTTGATCGTTAAGGAATGATCAGAGCATCAGCCCGAGATCAGTAAGTAAGCAAGCGCTTATTGGCTACCCTTGACCTATCGCTGGCACGGTGGAAATGGTAAGTTAGCTGTTTTGCAACGTTTGCTATTTGTTTGCCACGCTGTATTTAAACGCAATAATAAGGACTGTTGTACATTTATATATTTGTTTGGCCATTTACCGTCGAACTTGAAGTATTTACATTGGTCGTACTTGTTGCCAGTATGTCCGCATCTTGTCCACGGCTGAGGGACGGGCCATTTATTTACAGTAGTTGCTGGCCAATGCGATGGGAAAATTTATATCCATTTTCTTAGCAATTTTGGCAGTAATGGAAGGATGATGGTAATGCTTTGCTTCAGTGAAACTAGAAGGGCTACATATTCTAATAAATCACATCGCGATCAATATGGTACAAATAACGCAACTTTCTTAGCAGGATTATAAACAGTGAAGAGCCCCTTAGAGTATGGTCATAGACCATAGCGTAAATTATGTTCGCCCATACAGTGGGGAGTCGCTCCATAGGAGGGTATGCATAAGTTACCTTTTAACCTTAACTAAGCAAACGTAAGAAGATAGTGCCAGAATCCCTGGTATTAGAAGCACGAAACGGTCTCTGTGAAATTTAATGTCAAATCAGAAACTACGTTAATGTGGATGTACTGCTCTATCATTATTTGGAGCGTCAAAAAGTGGAATGTTACCATAACAGTAACGTAACTTCAACTAACTTGTTTGTAAGTTGAGGAGTATCAATATTGTTTTACTTCTTCATGCAGCGAAGTGAAGGTTCTGATGTCTTCGATACAGTGTTGTGTCTTTCTACATGTTCTAGTTGAGACTCAATTAAAGTTGTAACTAGAGATAGTTTAAACTTAATGTCTCCCATGCTCTTGTCGTGTGATGTTGCGTGAAGCTGTGGGCTGTGGATTTCCGCAAGGGCTCTAGCTTGTTTTTTAGTAATGAGGTAAGTCTGTTTCAGTGTTCTTTGAAGTTCAATCTAAAAGTCCATGCAGGACTTAACCCTGTCTCTCAAGAACTGATCTGTCTTTCTCATAGGAAAAATGCTATTACCTCCGCCAAGAAGGTTATGTTTTCGTTGGGTTTGTTTGCCTGTTTGTTTGTCTATCTGTCCGTCTGTCATCAAGATAATTCAAGAAGTTATGGACTGATTTTGATGAAATTTACAGGGATTGTTGGGTATGGTAAGAGAAACATATGATTAACTTTTGGTGAAGATCCGTCCATCCGTTTGTTTGTTTGTTTGTCTCCCTCATTTTTCTCAATGCTATAACTCAAAAGTTATGGACGGATTTTTATGAAATTTGCATTACTTGTTAGGTATATTATGAAGAGAAAACGACCAACTTTTGTATCGATCCGTTATTCATTCGTTCGTTTGTCACTGTTGTTAATTTTGAGCTTGTTAGCACAATAAATAATGAATGGATCTTTATAAAATTTATAGGAGTTGCTTGTAATGTTAAGCGGCATAAATAATCAAATTTTGGAGCAGATAAACTTGTTCGTTTGTATGTTTGCTGTCTGACTCATGTTAGTCATAATGCATCTTAGCAGCTTAACTCAAAAAGTTATGAACGGTTTTTAAAAAAAATACTGCAGCTGTCAACACTATTGAAGGGCACAAATGATTAGATTTTGGTGGTTTAGAAAGAAAATCATAGTCTCAGAACCAATTTAAATTTTTCGTAACCATTGCTTTGCTTGGCGGAGGCATGGCGCTCTCAGAGTGCTCTGTTTGAAATGTTCCACACAGTCCACGCCATAAGAGAAAGGGTTAATTGTCATTGCGCACTTGCACGATATCACTGGTTAATTGTACCAATAAAATCCCCGCTCTAATCAGTCTGCTCCCACTACAAATGTGTTGAAATGATTTTTCCGTTGTGACATGCATCTCTTAATCACTAAAGTGCACCCAGTCCTTGTATATCGTGCGTGTGTAGATCTCTTAAAATGCAAATTTCATTCTTAATGTAAAGGCGATACTCTGAACGTCCAAACTCTAAAGTTTAGGTAAAACCTTTATGCTTCTCCACCCACTGAGGTATTTAAAATCACTTTCCTTCGCTTAAGTTTCTGCTCTGTCACGTTTGTGCAGTTCGAGACACAGGTAAAATTTTTCCCTAACTTTAGCCGAGGAAAATTTATTTATCATTAAATTCGTTCAAACTATAATGAGCTACGTATTATACAAGTTCAAACAGCGCTTGAGGCTCTATGTAATTAGAAAAAAAAACAATGAGCTATAACTTTAACAAAAATTGAGTCACTGTATGTCAATCGATTTTGTAATGACTGTCTGTGACTAATGCTGTCTTGACAGCAGATGTCAGCAAACATAATTAATATTTCGTAATATAGTAGACTCGCCTTTTTGTGCATGCATATTAGCCCATCTATCACACTGTACCAAAACTGCCTTCACTAAGTCGCAAATGAACCAAATTCTTCAGGGCAACTATGTGGGGCGATAATTTACGAGACCAAGAGTTCAGTATTGCAGCTGTGGTCAGATGCGCACACAAGTGTACGTACTGGATGTCTCCGGACTACCTTGCTGGGTCAGACATATTATGAGAGGCGTGTTAGGAATGCGTCCAGCTAATGGCCTGAAGATCTAAGAATTTTTTACGACTTTGCTTTAGAGGATCGATATATATACTCAGTAAGCACAGGAGTTCTTAGTCTATTCCTACTTGCTTTGGCCTGACAGTTCCTGCAAACTGACTATCTCTTGACGAGCTACAAAACTAGTGATTATTTTAAGCTTTGCAGTAATCCATAAGAAAATATAGCCGACAGTATTTCTTCCATTAATAGAATTCAGTACAAAAGTTGCAACCATTAAATGCGAAAACTTTCAACTGTGCATCATATTCTTATGTTTTCAACTCGATAATTTTCAGTCATACTGCAGTATCAATGCACTAACTCTCACAAAATTTCAGAGTGACGAATTCGTCGCCTAATGTACTGCATATGGGGTTCGAATAAATACTGGGTATCATCCACTGTACTCAGCGACATTTATTGATATACATCCAGATGAAAGAAAATCATTGAATTTTTTACTTCTGGTGCTTACCCTGTAAAGCAAGGTGGTGGTTAGCTGAGGGGCACAGTTTCCTTCTTAGAATCATAGCTCTTGCGTCGTCGAAGTTGTTTTGCTCTTTGTGTATGACGTGGAAACGACTGATTATCTTGCAAAACTCATGGATTGTTATGCTGTTGACACGCCAAGAATTTATTGAGAATCTTATCTCTTCGGTGCATGAAGAACCGAGCATGCCACGTGCAGACTAATTTTATTCGTACCCAAGAGGCAACATTAAATCATACTTTTAACTTATAAGCTTAGATTTTTTATAAGTCTAAAAAGTACATAGGCCAGCGTAGTTAACTTTCGAACCACAGTTTGCACACATATATTAATGACATTCATTACAGTCGTTGCAAAAAGATTTAATGGCTAAATAACAATATTACTTGCTCGGTGCACAGCGTACCAGATTTCTAATTTGCATTGGGTTTAAGAAATGTGAAAAGTTCGAGAGCATTACATAATGTGACGTGAAAAGTGAAGCGTGATAGGAATGCCACCAATTCTGTAGTGAATAATCTTAATAAGCGGCTGTACTTTTCACCGCTGAGGAGCCACGGTTTTGAGTTTCAAGTATGTGTTGTGTAACCATTTAAATAAAGCTTCAAACCAATATTGGATTCTAGATTTTTTTCCATATATAAATATATAAAAGTAATTAGATATGCATTTTGCTCTACTTATATTTCTTGGTTACTACAATATGCATCACTTAGTGTAGAAGCCCTTTATGCCCTTCTTTTTTTCCTCTCTTTGGACCACAGTGTACTCTGTGGGTATGAAGGTTTAAACTAGAAGAATACTACTTCTACCTATACTTCTGTAGAAGTCCTATAACAGTGAAAACAACCTTACCTATCACTTTCTGTAGATTTTCGTAACTTAGGTTTTTAAACGAAATAAGCTTGAAAAAATTATAAAAAATGTAGTATATAATCAAATTAATGATTAATATCAAACAAATTGACGTATTCTACTTTCCCATGTACGACGAAAAAATGTAAATAAACTCATTAAAATATAAAATTCAGTTTTACTCATTACATAAACTGTATACATCGCTTTTTTAGAAGTTAAGATTTTGTTAATTTCTAAATATGACCCTCACATAGGTGAAAGATGGTGCCCTGAAAAACCACAACTGGGCTCGTAGAGAAACCAAATTTTGCTTGAAGTTACTCAATATTCTAAAAGTTACGAATTCTTCCGTATGGTGAACCTGTATTATGGCAGGTACCACAAAATACTCACTAAAGGACACTTGGCGGCTATCGAAAAGGAGCAGATTGCTGCATGTCTTGTAGAAGGTTTGCGTCTCCTAGATGGAGCCAAGGAGGTAGGGTAAGATCGAAGAACTTTGTCTTCATATGTGGAGAACCCCAACATCAAACTACAAACCAAGGATAGATAAGATCAGGATAAGCGTTTCACCTACGGATATTAGAATAATAAGCAGACAAGTCAGTAAACATATACACAGCACCAGTGTTGTCATATTTGACAAAGTTGGTATCGCTTCTTTGTCCAGACTATGTACTGAATTGGCTATATGTATTGAATGAATTGACGGGGAACGTTACGCCTGTTGCCAGGCCTCCCTTGAACAAAACCCACAATTAAGGAAACGCGCCTTGCTTAAACACGAACATATACAGAAGCAAACATCTAAAATATTCTCTTCACGGATGAGGATAAATTAAGCTACTCTTGATGACCTGGATAAATGGCCAAAGTGTGGAGTCCTCTTAAAGTCCTTGTTCCGCATTAAAGGATCTTGCCATGCGCTAGAGGGAGTCAAACTTAGGAGTAAGCTTATATTGCGTTTCTCAATAAATATTTATCACCATGGCTCCATGGCTAAATGACCTACAATTGTCACATTGCCGTGTAATGATTTTATGCACGATAATGTTCCATCCCATTCAACGGAGGTTATCAATTTATGCCTCTGAACTCAGGGTATCAAAAAGAGCGTCTTATGACTTTGCCACCTTGCTCTCCTGACCTTAATCCAGTTGAACATCTTTGGTCAATTTTAAAATGGGGGGTTTATGGAGTACGACTATTAAATTTATTATGTTCGTTTATATTGTTGCTGAGAGGTTCAATGTTCAAATTACAAGCAATTATGATGTTGAAACAGTTTTAATTGCCCTAAATGTACATTATCAACGAACTGCAACCCAGTGATTAGCAGTCAAAATTAGCTCAAAATATAGGACAACTGAAAACTTTTTGAAACATTACATGAATTCACGGGAAATTTGGTTAGTTTATGTACTTATTTGTGTGTGTGTGTGTTTTTTTTTTTAACGCAAATTTACATTTATGTGAGATTTATATTGCTTCAAAAATTAACAAAATCTTGACACACATTAACAATGCAACAGAAATACAACGCAAGCAATGTTCACGCTAGTTCAGGATCTTTTACCAGCTTTTAGAGCAAAACGTTTACAATTTGTTTATTTCTAGATTTAAAGAAAGCATTCGATGCCGTTGTCGCGGCAAGCACGAATTCATAATATTCTAACTTTTATTTCGTAAATCTTATGTCGCGTACTAACACGTGCGTTTAGCCGGCAGAAATATTTTGACTTTAGCTTCGCTCAGTTATCAGCGAAAGGTCCCCA
>LQNS02278159.1:2747478-2814740 GCA_001587735.2 Parhyale hawaiensis | reverse complement strand
CATTGCAATGTTGCGTTCTTCCATTCTCAACTTCGTTTGAAGATTTAGAGATAACGAACACCTCTGTTTTAATGTCTGTCTTTAATGTAGACTACGTCAATGTGTATTTTTCCTAATTCGCTGTACATCTTTGTGCAGCTCACTATACTATACTTGTGAAGAAGATGTGTGAATGAAGTGTTTTGTCCAAGTCCGTCTTGTTCTTCATCAAACATCCCGCCGAGCGCATGCTTGGACAGCCGTTAATCATGAAATTTTGCTTAAGAAGCTTTCCCATTACGGTATCGGAGAAAATGTCCATGATTTATTTGCTAGCTATTTAGATCAACGGAAACAATTTGTTGTCATTGATGATTGTCAGTCCACTGAGCGGATAGTTGACATTGGTGTTCCACAGGGCTCAGTTTTAGGTCCATTTTTATTTAATATCTACATCAATGATATTTCATATTTTGATGGTGTCAGATCACTATTGTTTGCGGATGACGCTGTGTTCTATATCTAATTCCTTAGAGATCGCTCTTCAAAACATGCAGAAAGTTGTCAATGAGCTTTCGAGATGGCTTCGAGTATATAAGTTAACACCGAGCACTGAAAAAACCAAACTTATGCTTTTCAGCTCTTCGAAGGTGAATGATGTATCAGGTTTATATTTCGATGGTGTCAAACTCGAGTGGATGACATCATTCAAGTATCTTGGGGTAGTTATCGATGACAAATTGCAATTCTCACAACATGTAGCTACTCTTTGTAAAAAGTTAAGTAAATCACAGGGTGCTATCTATTCACTATCGCATTATTTACCTAGAGATGCATTAGTCAGCCTGCATTACTCTTTATTTTATTCTCAACTAACTTATGGAATAATTGTATGGGGTGGTGTCAGCAATAACATTGTGAAACCGGCGAAGATCTTGATGAATGATGTGTAGAGAGTAATATTAGAGTAATATTGCATGGAAAGCGTAACAAAAATAATATAACTTTGGTTTCCTCGAATGCCATGTATTAAAGACTTAATCTGTTGAAATATGATGATATTTATCACTATGTTCTACTTAAATTCTTGCGTATGGCGATCTCCGTGGAAAACGAATTTTTTAACGGTCATTTCTCTCACTTACTAGCTGACCAACATTATAACATAAGAAAAAGCCGTTTTAACTTTCCTGAGATTATTAGGCATGGAGAAAAGGTCCACTGTTTTTCAATGTATTAAAGTATTCAGTGATCTACCTGAACCATTAGTGCAATATATTCCCCATAATGATTTTAAATGCAAATTTAGGGAATTTTGTTTCGACCATTATAATGACGCTTGAATGTTTTGCCCAATAAGCCACTAGCTTTTAAGGGCCTGTTTCCCAGTTTTTGACTTTTGTGTTTTATTATTGCATGTAATTTAATCTGGAAACAATAAAGGTGTTAAAAAGCTACCGCTTAGTTTGTTATCGTAACATACGTGAAAACTTTAATAAATGTCACACTCCAATACATATATGATTTGTGAGTGCCGTGTAAAAAAGGGACATGTCTCGTTTTTTACTATTATTTTTCTTTGTTAATTTTAGGCAATGCGAGTTAAGACCTGGTAATTTTTTACCACTCCGAGCTTTTCGACAATTTCCATTTGTACCTAAATTTTAGCAACACTATAAGGATGTTTGGCTTAGCCTCGTCCATAAAAGACAATTCAAACAATACTAATCTCACTCGAAACCGGATATTTAGTTTGTCAGAGTCAACTTTAGGAATCAAGTGAAGTTGAAAGTCCACTTTCAAGTAGTGTTATTCCTATCAAAATTTATGTTCAACTAGCAGGACCCGCGGAATTTCCACGGTTGAATAAAGTCTATGCCTGCCAAAATGAACGAGACTTTGCCAAGCGCACGTTACACTATTGTAATTTACCCGAGTTTAACCTAATGCAGCTCTTCTAACGTAACATGCCTTATCTAAGTTAACGCCCGTCACATAACACTAACGAACTCTTTCCAACTCAATAATGTCTGTCTACGATAACATAATAATTATATGGTCTACGCTAACGTAACCCATAGGTTACTCGTGACAATTCTACGATTAGTTAACGTTATCACTTTGTAGAATGTAGCAATCCTAATCTACACTATCATATCTCATTTTAGCTTGACCTATCCTATCCCGTAATAACGCGTCAGAGGGCCCCGCCGTCAAAAATATCGGCAGTAATTTTGTGATCAATCATTTTATTGTTCCGGATCCTAGTATAGGTTTTGCTCTAAAAACGGTCTCATCCCTACAGGAGTGATCTTCCAAGTTGTACAGCCATGAGTTTTACGAGAGCAAAATATCCCCCCCCCCCTGCAAGATAAGGCACGAATATCAGCTTGGAATTGGGCAAACGTTGAGCAGCACTAAGAAAATATAGTTTAGTCAAAAGAATCCACCGGAAGTGCTCTCGGTTTTTCTGCATACTGGATACCAATCTATAGTTGAACTTCAAGCATCAAAATTTGGCTGCAAAGTAAATTCATTATAAAAAGGTGTCAGCTCAGCGAAAAAAAAAAAATTCAACTGCATCTAAAAGATTCAGCTAAATAACGTATGGCTAAGTGAAATGAATTACGCCAGAAAGGAACAAAAACTCCAACCAAGACTGAGTCGAACTGCTAAGAAAAAATCCATCGAACAAATATACGACATAGCTTATGCCTGACAGGATTAAAAACTCTATCAAGATATTGCCTTCGACTAATCCCGTCTAACGAAACATGGGAACGTTTCTCCGTACCCATCCGATGACGCTGCTATGGATGCGGCTGAAAGCTGTTCAAATTCCACAGAGCAGTAGCAATGTTCTTCAGTGATATAATTACCCCTATCTAATAATGAAGGAACCTTGCAATTTCAACTGAAAAGAAGGCTCTTTAATTATGATGCCTTCGGAGCCGTATCATGCATAGAAAGGTAGAAAAATGTCCCAAGTCAGGCAGTGAATCTTTTACCTAAGACCTGCCTAGAATTGGCAGCTAAAACTTGAACTTGACTCCTTCTCCTATTCTCCTGCAGCGTAACCTATCTACATATCTGGCTGGCTAGCCTTATTAAAAATGTCGAGCGTGAAAGAAATGAAAAGCGGTAGATAAGATACGACTGAAAAAGTTTTCATGTTTTTGCTTAATTTGCAAGTGACTGAAATATTTTCAAGAAGAGTTAAAGAAGTCAGCTATGGTTGAACCTCGTTCCATCGAAAGTCAAAGCTTCTTACAAGTTGAATTTCCCCCTACCTTATACTAAAAAGCGTAACGTACAGACACATATATGGACATACGGCCGTACAGACGTACGAATGAAGCCTCAAGTAAAATTATAATATAATATAGATGTAGACGGTAGAGGGTTTACCCATTGGCACATACTATCCATTTTTCTGGACGGTATTAACAGTGCTATTATCATCAGAGGTAAAGTTTTGTTTATTAGATAATGGGTTAAGTAGGCAGCGGAATTATCTCAACATTAATCTTACGCACGAACTATATGTAGAACCATTTCGTCGTCTGCTATACATGGTAAAATTAATGACAAGCATACCCATGGAGCCAGAAGATATATGTATTACGTTATTGTAGGATTAATAAGTAGTGAAGTTGCCTATACCATATCGGGCATAAGATTTAATTGGCTGTATTATAGTACATATGTAAAGGCATTACATTTTTTTGTTTATATAGAATACTTATAAATTCCGACACTGTTTGGCATGCTGCGTTCAAAAGAATGTCAAGTTTATTGTGTTTAAGTTTCAAATATGCTCTAGATTTTACTTAACTCTTTGATGCCACAGTATGAAAGGTCACAAATTTGTAAAGTAGCAAATAATAGGTTAGTGACGNTATATAGAATACTTATAAATTCTGACACTGTTTGGCATGCTGCGTTCAAAAGAATGTCAAGTTTATTGTGTTTAAGTTTCAAATATGCTCTAGATTTTACTTAACTCTTTGATGCCACAGTATGAAAGGTCACAAATTTGTAAAGTGGCAAATAATAGGTTAGTGACGCCATCGAGCAGGTTTGGTGGAAGCAGCACTATGCTAACTCATGCAAGTGTAGTTAATTTCAGCGAAAACAGAGAAGTTATTCCCGCGAGTGTACACATATTTTTCAGACACTATCGGATAATCATATTTTATTGTTTTATTGATAGTCGCTTAAACTCCTTTACACCCTCGCGTGTTGAATTTCTCACAATAGTATTTGTCCCCTCGATGGCTAGATGCGTCCATACTCTGTTACACGGAGTCGCACCCCCAGGTGGACTACAGGTTTCGCCCGAGTTCGCTCATCGAAGCATTTGTCTTTCCCTAGCTGCCCACTTCGTTTTCTTCGTTTTCCCTACTTCTACTGACCTTCTTCGATCTCTTCTTGTTGCTCTTTCTCACTTACTGTTCTCCAACGCCATGTTCGTTCGTACATTGTTTTTTTTTTGTTCTGTCAGCACACTGCATCTCAATCGGAAATTTTTTGGTGATTATCTGATATTTCTGCTACTGACCTCTATAGACATTAGATAAGTGTCTACGATTTTTAAAGGGATCATCCCTTGCCTTTTCTCATTGTCACTGAAACACTGTTACAGTGACTAGGAACCTTAAACTGACGTACACTGAGAGAAAATTTTATGCACTTAAGTGCATCAAAATTACATGATTTTTGCCTCAAAACCGAAACACGAAAGTGCATCATGATGATGCATATAGGGTCCTATGATGCACTTGGTCACGTTGATGCACTTATGTGTTTCGGTTTTGGGACAAAGCAGATGATGCACCTAGATGCATCAAAAAACAGGTAAAACTGATGCACCCGAAAAGACGAAATTTCGAATTACAATAGCGATCTGCCTGTTAGTAAGTAACCGCGTTTCGTTTAGCACGTGTAACAAAACTACAAAGCTTTTGTTCAATTTCTTTTTGCAGAAATATGTTTTTCTGACTGAAACATGTTTTTCTTCTGTCTGCTGCGATGACACACCAAACTACGCCATGAAACACCTACGTGCATTCTGATGCTTCGCTGCGAAACACCTACTTGCGTCGAAACTTTTCTCAGTGTAGAGTAACAATAATATTGGAATTACTTTCAAGGCTCATTGTTTAATTTCTGCAAGCAGTATTCAGCTACACGGGTGAAGTCTGCAACCGCGCATTCGTATTGAAGTACAAGAGCATAAAATCTATCAAACTGAACCGAACGTAATTCCAGGTGCCAAGAAGCTGATCTAGCGAAAATCTGATGATGCATCTCTAGTATTGTGCTACTAATATTAGTATTATTTATTCTAACTTTACCAGAGCTGCTTACGCTGTATGTTTTTCAACTGGCTGCGTTCCTGATTTCTCGGCTCTTCTAGAGCATCCCAAATATTCAAAAATCTAGGCATGTCGCTACTCGTATCTGATTTCTGGCAAAAAGAAAGTTACCTGTAATGTACAATTCAAAAATAAATAAATAAAAATGCAGTAATGGTTCGCCGTTTCGTCTTTGTTCTCAATGATTTTGAATATCGAGTATGCTTTCAAATAGTATTTGCAATATTCAGGTTACATTGCATCCCATAGCTTTCTATGAGGCCATTTTTCAATAGAATTCAGGCCTATACGTGAAAATTTTCCAACCGAATCAATTGGTAATTGTAATTCAATGTCATTTCACAATGTTGTTAGCAAAAGCTTCTGTGAAAAGTCTTCCCGTCAAAGAAAATCGTTGATGCTATTAAAACAATCCTAATTTAACTGCTAGGCAGTGAAAATTCAAATCAGTCAGATATCCGCAATAAATGTATGTACTGTGAAAAAGTGGTTAATTTATAAAAGACTACTTTGAAAAGGTTTCTTTATTACAGAACATCTCAAAAATTTTTGTCAATTAATTTTTTAGATGGTCTCAAGAGTTTTTTGGGTAACATCGAATGTGAGAATATCCACCATGCTAAGACATAAGGTGGCAGTACGACTCGCGGGAAGTTATTTCAGGCTTGCGCAGTGGTCAACATTAATAACGTCCCCATACCAATACAATCTTTTAATTTTTTGAATGTTTTATGCTAGCGGGTGTTCTGCATTACACTGTCATCTAAAAGACTGTTGCGTACAGACAGATGGTCGAAGAGCCTCGATACATATCATCTTTCGATATGCTTCATTCCTTGTCTACTCTAATGCCGGGTGCACTTTGGATAATCGTAGGCTCAACTGATCAGCGGACGTTCAGCTCGCACGCCATGCTAATTACACAGTCAAAGTCGGTGTACAAGGTACCTCTGAACAGTACGACAAGCAAGCTGAAGGTCCGTAAAAAATCAATTAAGAGTGTGATTGTAGTGTGGTCGTGGCATAAATATAGACTTCACCTTTCCACGCCGACTGCGTCCATGTTATTTCAGTGAAGAATTAAATTTTTGTATAAGTGTAAGTCCTTATTGGAAGTCACCCCCTTGCGAATTCGCTCCTATATATTGAACAGTAGTCGACACTGCACAATGTCGAATGATCCAATTGCTTGTACAGGAGTTCAATGCAATGGCTGCTATATCTACCTATATTGTACATCTTTCACTTATACCTGAATGACTCACTCTATTATAAGTGACCGTACGTGTGATTCTTTTATCACATCAAATTATTTTTCGCGCATGGTGCTCCGCATTCGAGCAAGCAGCTTATAATAGTGGAGATTGTTCAATGCGATCTGTGTTAAGCACTGAAAGTTCAGTAATAAAATGATAATTTTCGAGTCTGCAGTTTAGATTATATAGTGGACAATATACAGGCCCATTCCCATAGAGCATCCGGGACTTACACTCCGGCCCTCTATGAGCTATTGCCATAAAATTGATTAGTGAAGCACATTTTGCTTACCAAAATAATTACACGGAAACTTTCACGTCATTTAAACGAGTGCAGTAGAATCTCGGTATGGTCATCTTCCTGGTCTTCTGCGTCCTCAACAGCACTGCAAGATGTCATACCTTCTCGGTATCGGGAGACGACGAGAGTCGTGTTTTTATCAGGGAATTGTCTTCGACCTTTGTGACTTTACTGCTCCAAAAATTCTAGCCGTCCTCGGGGTGCAAGTTATTGCCATTCATATTAGGTTAGCGAGAGCCCTGGCAGTGCCACGTAGCGGCAGCTGCGAGAGTTACCATGTTGGACGGTAGGGGGCAGAATTGAACTTTTTTTCTTGCGGTGATGCCGGTGTCGGCAGCAACAAAGGGCTTTAGTAATGCAATCAGCAAAGGCAGTGTCAGCTACCAGGACCTCCTGATGCGTTCGATGGTCGCTAGAGAGAAAAGACAAAGGCTTGGTGAAGATTTGCATGTCGAGCGAAATCGCACACGTTTAGCAGTCTTCGGCGGGGACGCGGCAGCGGAGTGATAGAGTGCGCTCCAAACAACCAGAGCGTTGGCGCATCTTTTACGATCTCTCCGCTGCGTTGAATGCTTCGTTCTTAAATATTAATGAGCAAATAATAATGAGAACTTGCATGGACCGCAGCTGGAGGCCACAGCAATCATTAGTAACGATTGCTTTGTAGGTACGCCGGAGAATCCTTCCTAAGCTGTCAGTGCGAGCGCTAACTTTTCAATAGTGGGCAATGAATTGGTCTGTGGTGTGGCTGTGATAGCTGCCACATCTTTGGCTCTGCTGGTCTGCACGTCCCAGCCTCCGTCAGGCTCCGTGTGGCTGTGATAGCTGCCACATCTGTGGCTCTGCTGCACATGGTCTGCACGTCCCAGCCTCCGTGTGGTTGTAATAGTCTGTAGAGGCACATCCCAGCCTCCGTGAGGGTGTGACAGTCTGTGCATCCCAGCCTCCGTGCAGTTACAATTGCCTGTAGTGGCACATCCCAGTCTCCGTGCAGTTACAATTGCCTGTAGTGGCACATCCCAGTCTCCGTGTGGTTGTAATAGTCTGTACAGGCACATCCCTATCTCGGGGTGGCTGTGACAGTCTGTGCATCCCAGCCTCCGTGTAGTGGTTTTTCTTGGCAAGCACACATCCCAGTCTCGCTGTGGCTGTGGTGGCTGCACTGGCACATCCCAGCCTACTTAAGTGGCTGTGATAATTTACTCATCCTCCCCTCCTCCGCGTGGCTGTTAGTATGCACATCCCTACCTCTTTTTAACTGATAGTCACGCATCTACCGTCATGTGGCTATTCCAGTTTGCACATTCCTGTTTCGATACGACTGTGATGATGTGTACATCTCTGCTTCCGTGTAGATGCAATTTCGAACACCATCGTTGCCTGCAAAAATAAAAGAACGGCTAACAATCGTTCAAATGTTAACTTTATTAACGTTAGTTCCACAACTTGCTTTCGCAACTGACTCAATTAGCTTTAAAAGGAGCCTGCTGTTCTTTACGACAACCTGAATTTACTTTCATGAACAGTGTAATCTGTACTATATTTCAAAGCCAGGGTTGAGACATACTGCTAGCATAGGTACATTTTCCCCCTAAAACAAGCTCCAATTACTTCATAGACAAGGCTTTTCTATTGGCAAACTGAATTAGGACTTATGTTGGTAATTGTATAAATTTATTACAAATTGCTGATTAAATTGCTATTAAAGTACTTCTTGAACATGGTCACGTGCTTAAGTTATAGCATTTACAATAGCACGTTATGCTTCTTTGAAAGTTGCTTTGATCAGCTGCCCTCTAAGTAAAATTCCATATTTTAATGTTAAATGTACCTATAGGTAGATAATACTGTATATTTGTTTCGTGCCATATTGACGAACGTTGATCTAGAAACAATATAATGGTTTTTGGTTGTTCTAAGAACTTAAAAATTTCTACTAATTCTCACTGCTTGGTTACGTCTTATGGCACGGGTGTGGTGGTAGAACTACGAATTCAATAGCATATTAAGATCGACAATAACAACAACTACTGCTGCTAATTCACCATTGGGCACTCATGATTTTATATCTTCAAGTTAAATCTAGCTATATAGTACGTTAAATTTTTATGATAAATTTTTTTAGGAATAGCACTGGACAGCTCTCCCACTGGACGTTGTGCAAGAAGAACACTTATGAAATGTATAGGAACAGTACGTGATTACTTAACAATAAGACCTGAGGAGCAAAAACGGTCTTCAGATTTAAAAATCACAAAGTGGAATTCAACTGAAAACGCAGTTGAAAAAAAACAGAAGCCCACTGCTTGCTTACAAACATAATTAGTATCGTAATCGCTCAGTTCACAAGGGTTTTCTATTATAAAATCCTGTACTTTAATAAAACTGTTTTCGGAACAGTGGTAAATACAACAAACTAAATAAGCTATTGTTTGATTGCTCTGTGACAAGCCCCTGCTAAGTATTTTTTCCTTGTGTTTAGTGTCAGACTTACCTGATAGTCCATCGTACTGTGCTTGTTTCCTGCCATAAATACCTCATCAATTAGTATCATAATTAATTTTAACTCACCAATTATCTCCAGGAGAAACCTGGCAGTTCGAATCATTTTTCTCGTGCGAAGGTGTGCCCCGAGACACCTCCAGCGTCTCAGATTGGCTTCGCCACTTGACTTGTGGTTTCTTCTTTGTCTTCTCAAGTGGTGGCTTTATCCGTTCACAGAGACTCGGAATGCGTTACTAAAACTGCCCAACCGCACCTCATTCACACCATAAAACCTCTGTCTCCGCTAACCATTAACGATTGTGTCGCTTCTAAAACGTGCGGAAAGAGGCTCTGCTGCAGCAGTGTTACACTGTCTTCATTGTAATGTCCGATACGATGCCTGTATGGCTAGGATAAGAGGATTATGTTACGATCGGTAGACGTTTGCATAAGCATTATCAGTTACGAAAGTATGATTAATGAAGAAGTGTTATCAGAAATTACACCCCATCATTTTTGACATCGCAGGTGCTCTAGTTTACAATTTTGCGTATAAAAATTTGGAAAGTGAAACTAAATTTTGACTGGAATGTTTGCCCAAAATTTATTGGGATTTTTGTATACGGTAAAGAGGTGTCCCTAAAACTGCATTAAAATATTAGTGACGAGTCGGCGGCTAGTCGGAGCCTGCTTTGTAGGCACTTGTATTACATATTAGTGATGATAACGGACTAAGTCTATTGTAATGTTATATGCTTTAAAACAAGCGTTGGTAATATTTCCGACTGAATATACAGTATTGATAGTATACTCCACCACAAGTGTACACTATACAGTGGCCAGAGTCTATCTGAGTCCTTCGCAGAGAGCAAGGAAACCCTGGGATTTCGTCGTTTCTAATTAAGTCTCTGCATGTCGCTGTACGCCGAGAGCCAACGTCAAAAGCATTTATTGTAAAGTTATTATAACAGATACCTTCGGTCACGTCGTATCTCTGTAAACCAGCTCACCCGATTTTTTCTACTTTCATTGTTCAAAACTCTGAATGTATCGGCGTACATGACCTTGCAACTGCATCGGAGTATATATCAAAAGCTGTTACTAAAATGTTTAAAATGTTAGCCGTCGTGTCACTTTGCACGAATAAAGTTTCTGATTTTTCATCACATTTGGGGAGATGTGGCACTCGAACTGCCGTGCATTTTTCTATTGCTAATATTAGACAGCGAGGCATGGATGATATCACGTAACGTAATTTCATCCTTGGCAGCAGCGCATTTGGACGCGATGATGAAGTATGAACCTGGTGCAAAAGCCTGGCCTGTGATAGACCTTGTATGAAGAGCAACTTATATAGCAAGTCAAACTGTGCCTGTTGAGTCGCTCTCATATAGGCTTGGGGATCTCATAGTTCGAATATATTTCATTAAGATATGAGTTTACGGGGTACAACTTTTAGTTCGTTGGTGCTTTACCTTTGCTGCAGTCTTTTAGAGTGCGTCTATTTAATTCAAGTCCGTCAGATTAGTCGTCAGAATCGCATCATAATTACTATTTGAGTTAATTAATTGCGCAATGTGTTGTAGTTTGAAGCATCAGTATTCTCGAATATTATTCAAACTTCACACGCTTGTTACTCGTATGAAAGCTTCAAAGCTATGATTGTCCATTAAATACACTTTTGCTGGAGAAAGTTTGTGTGCATCCTGGATATTACTTTCATCGCAGTCGAGCACAAAAAAAAACACCGTCGTGTGTTTATTACCTCCGCCAAGGAGGTTATGTTTTCGTCGTGTTTGTGTGTCTGTCTGTCTGTCTCTTTGTCCGTCTGTCACCAAAATGACTCAGAAAGTTGCGAACCGATTTGGATGAAAGTTACAGGGATCGTTAGGTATGTTAGGAGGAACAGATGATTAACTTTTGGTGAAGATATCTCCATCCGTTTGTTTGTTTGTCTGCCTCATTTTTCTCAATGCTCTAACTCAAAAAGATATCGATGGATTTTGATGAAATTGACATGAGTTGTTAGGTATATAACAAAGAAAAAATTATCAAATTTTGGTAATGATCGGCTCGTTCGTTCGTTTATCATTGTTTTCAATTTTATGATTGTTAGCACAATAACTCAAAAAATAATGAATAGATCTTTATGAAATTTATAGGGATTGTTAGTAATGTTAAAAGACATGAATGATAAAATTTTGCTGCAGATCGGTTGGATCGTTTGTATGTTTGACTCATGTTTGTCATAACGTTTGTTAGCAGTATAACTCAAAAAGCTATGACCGGATCTTCAACAAAATTGCACAAGCTGTTATTACTATCAAAAAGCACAAATTATTAGATTTTGGAGTTTATGCAAAGAAAATTATGATTTCAGAGCAAATTTGAATTTTTTACCACCGTTGCCTCGCTTAGCGGAGGTATGCGCGCTCAGAGTGCTCTAGTTTGTTAATTTATTTATATGTTAATTTATTTGTATTTTTCGTGTTTTCCTCTTAACGAAATCAGCGAAAAATTGGCCAGGGTGTAGGTTTTGTTATTAAGTAGGCGTTTCGTGGTAATCGATGACCAGGTTGTAGAAGATGGCAGAAGTGAAATCCTTACCCCTTTATCTGAATGCATTTCTTGCTTGAAACGGTTCTTCACAGACGAGGCAGGAGGCACAGTGAATTCTTTCTGTCTTTCTTTGACGAAGAGTTTTCGCGTTACGAGAAAAACTTAGATGGGTTGAACTATAATATCCGTCGGTAGCAAGATGCGCGACGGGAATTAATTTAATTCAGTAATACTCTGATGCTTGCTAATGTGAAAGTTTTTCTGCACTTCTTCTAAGCTGGGAACGGTTGTGGTGCTTTAAATGAACTGGCAGAGAAAGCACTCTTGTCTTATCACAATTTTAGTTGGTCTTTCTAGCGTATCCTCCAGAAGCATATTAGTAACGTAACTGACTGATATGGAGATAGCTCTCGTAGTCTCTGGTTTGTTTGTTTGTTTGCGTTAATTATCAACAATTTTTTCTGCTTTACAACTGATGATACATACTATATATGCCCTCTATTTCACAGTAACTATAATTTTGCTAATAATGATGATTTACCTATTACTTGTAGGTAGTTATATCTAGAAAATAAGTTACTACAGTGTTAATTAAATCATTTGCATTTTTACACTCTATATCCTATTTAATCATCAGTCGTTTCTTTATTCTACGCTTAGCTTTTCGCTACAGCGCTCTCTTTCTTCCTATTACCTCATTTCTACAAGCAGTTCGATTGGCATTGAAGATACTGTCCAGTTGCTGTTTTTTTTTAACTGGTCCAGCTAAAGCAGCAGCAGCGGCTGCGGCCCAGTACCGACAAGAGAGGACTCAAGGCGCCATCTGTTGGCCGCCTTTGAAGTCGCCAGCAGTTGTGCAAAATCCAGGGAGACTGCTCTGCTCTTTTCAAGTGCGGCCGCCCGCGGTTCACTGGGGACGGAGCTCTTTAAAATTGAGTGCAAATTACTCTATTATTATTATTCTATTTTCTATTTCGGAGTAGAAAGCGAGTTATAAACTTGATATTAATTTTTAACTTGAGATGGAATATAATAGGCTATGTGGCCATGCGGGTCTATTTACTCACTTGAAAACATTCCCGTTGGTTTCAATTTTGTCAATATCATCGGGCTCCGAAAATGAAAAAATAGATAAATAAGAAACATAAACGAGACTTAGTTATCTCTCAGGCAAACGTGCGCTAGAATTATTTCTTCATTTTCCAAATCAATTATTGTATGAAACAGAAAATTGCAATTATTGATCTGTCAAATCCGAACAGGATGAGTGCACAGAATTGACGCAGCATGCTTACAGGCAGTGCTTTTAATATAGGACAATAATTTTCATTCTTTCCATTCGTCGAATTAATCATTAATTTTCGTAGTAATTATTCAATTTTAAACGTGATCAAATTAAGCCTATATAGGCACCACGGCCGTTCCTATGGACGTTCCCAGTGATGCTGTTATACCTATGAGACCCCGGCATATAGGTGGTCCTTATATAATGAATGATTTCAGTGGGTGCTCCTCATTTACCACTTATGGTTCACATTTTTGGCAGTTGCAAATGATACGATTGTGAAGAAAAGCTATAGATGTTTAGCCCATTACGGAGCTCACGACTATTTCTATTTTTTGTAGTGCTTTTTTTACGCAAGTGTTGATAGCCTACAGCAAAGTCTTACTTGATGCATTAAAGGATTAGAAAGCAGACCAAAGAAAGTCCAATTATTGGATAGCGTTTCTGTCGTTGTATTGACATTTACAACGCAAAGTCTGTAGAGCGCGTCGAGACTGATAATCAAACAGAACATTATGTTTTATTACAACATTATGTCTTGTTCTCAGTCCCTGCACAAGCTCTAAGCCAATGGCTTATTTGCTATAAGGTCAAGTCGTTCATTAATTATTCGTATATCGAGCGACCGGTCACTAGCTTTTCTTTAACATATAGAAATCCTAGACTCTTATTATTTCTCTGTCTATACAAAAACCGCAGCAGAAATGGTGTTAAAGTTTGACCTTATAAACACTTTCGTATCTCTGATTTCTCACTTTCAAACTTCTGTTGTATCAAAAGAGCTCTCTGACTGATATAGGAATGAAACATTGTCGAACTTTGCTGATAAATCGACGCGGGCGCGTATGGTTGAGATCCAAACGCACAAGCATGTAAATGGAAATATCGGTCCACGTAATTTATCACCCAAGCCTCTCATAAAATGCCACCATACTGTATTTGTAGGCAGATATAACGTGTGAGCAGTGGCAATGCGAGTAACTTCGAACGTTGATCTATATGCCCTGTAACTATAGTGACCCTGCATGTAACTAAAATATTTTTTCAAGCTATGTTCAGGTTCGCATTTATGGACAAATACTACAAGTTTTTTTTAACACCATTGCTTCTGCTACGTTGGCTTATAAGAACAATTTTATATGAAGAGGTGCGTTTACTACAGTGATATATATACATAACAACGTACGCTCATATTCTTGTAGCACGAAAATTATATATAGAAAGAACAAAAACGTCCGGTGCATAGCTATATGTCATACCCTTTCAAAGTCATATGTTTTAATCGCGTGTACCTGTCTTCTATGTCCTCCTCACACACCCATGCGTCCATTGCTTCATGCCTCTGGGCTAGTGGTCCCATAGACTGTCTTATCCAGTAACCGGAAAAAAGCCCCTGTGGAAAAAAGCCCCGATAGGAAAAATCCCTGCTTTCTCTTGAAGCTATATTTGAGAGCTCTATTCATTCATGTGAATACAGCATATTTAAGTAAACTAAATTATATTGTGCTAAGCTAAATTTGACCCAGTATTTGCATGTGCGAACGTTTGGTCTCAAAAACCCCTGAAATAGGTCATGTGAGGTTAAGTTAGATTTAGCTAGGTGAGCTTAGGTTAGGTGATCATAGGTTAGGTGAGCTTACGGTACGTTAGGCAAGATCAGGTTAAGTGAGATATCAGGTTAGGTGAGATCAGGTTAGGTGAGATCAGCTTAGGTTAAGTTAGGTGAGGTTAGTTTGAGTAAGTGAGGACTGCGAGGTCGGGTTAGTCTATACCTATGCATAGGAGCCGCATTTTTTATATTTTGAACTTGTTTTAAATCCAAAAATCTGATATCTCGGGTTATCCAAATCCAAGAAGCAAACAGCGTAACGGGAGAACTCACGGGAAACTAGCATAAAAAAGTGACGTCTTTAATTACATCAACATCGACGAATGCGCCGGCTGAGCAGCGTATGAATATTTTAATCAATTTCGCCTGAAAAATCGTCATCAGTTGCGAATTTCGACATTTGAGCAAATAAAGAAAAGAAGAGAATATGTACTAATTGAACAAGAAACAATTACACTAGCCAACAAATCTTAACTTCGTCTCTGCTACTTGAGTACATATTAGTGTACTGTATCTCATTAATTTGGGTACGCTGAATCCAAATCTGTGCTTAGATTTGTTCTAGCACGTAAGGTTCTTTATATATTCGTACTTAACCTTCTTGTAGGAATAGCATTATACGATACGACTGAAAATGTTGCCAGTGGGCGTTCTGTGGGAATAGCATTGATGAAATACAAGAAACAGCGGGTTATCATTGGAAAATGGGACGTGATGAACAAAAACGGTCTTCAGATGATGATTAACAAAGTGGAACTGAAGCAAGTACAATTGAAAGATTTCCAGTAGCAAATTACTTGTTGACCAGTGTTACCAATAAAACAATGCAGTGAAGACTGGTGGAACTTTCACAACACTAGAGGCAAAATCTAGTCCGGTATGGCCCCCTGATTCATCTTTTTTGAAGTGAAGCCTCATATACACTTCGTATTTAGCACAAAACATATTTAAACATATCACCGTATTTGCTGGACTTAAGTCTTTCAATCTCCACTCCTCACTGGCCAGCTACTTGAGTTGCCCCTATGCACAAAACACAGTAAGACGATGTCGTCAAGTGCAGCGAGTTTCTCTCGCGTCAAGAATATAACACTAAATACAGTTTTGTTAGGCTTACGAACCCAACCAATGAAGGCATGAGGTCCGACCCCTCAAATGCATATGAACTTCGACTCGTCAACGTAATTCAGCTGCATGCGGTGCGGTCACGGCTAAATTTTATTTAAGTCCCGATAGAGTCCTCCTGTCACAATCTTTGCTTTTTGGGCCTGTCACATAAAAATTGATTATAAATGCAAAGTTAGGCAGAGGGATTTAAACTATTAGCAAATGTTAGGTGGGTGAGGCCATTTCTCTTAATTAATCGCTGTTATGAAAAAAACGTTCAAGTATAGTTAGGTGAGGTTACGTTGGGTTAGGTCACATTAGGTAAAAAAAGTTACGAACTCGTAAGTCAGGTTAGAAGAAGCTAGGTAATGGTATGTCAGAATAGGTTGTGATCATTTAGATGTGATTAGATTAGGTTGCGTTAGAAAAAGCTAAACAATAGGTTAGGGTAGGTAAATGCAGTAGAGTATAATTTAGCTTGTTTTAATATAACTTGCTTAAAAATAATTATGTATGGGCGATAAATGTACATTAGGAGATAGGCGGGGTTTTTTCCACCGGGCTTTTTTCCACCTGGGCTTTTTTCCACCTGGGCTTTTTTCCTATACCCGTCTTATCCTTAAAGTTGGACAGCTGTAGGTCTTCGAACGGAACATATTTCTTCCCGTGTCCAAGTGTTTTGTTTCCACAGTATTTCCTATTCTGACAAACGCTCTTTGTTTAATTCTTCCACTTCTTTTTCGACTTGCTCTCGCATTCCTATATCAACGACCCATTCCATGCCGTATTATCGAGCGAGTAAGCCATTATTGGGTCGGAAAACCCTGTTCTGGAGCCCTGATATCCTGTATTTGAGCTATTCGGTAACTACGGTGAAACAAAGCACCAAAACTACTCATTAGCACCAGACGCAGCTGCGTTGCTCCAAACGTGCAGTACCAAGTAGACATGTCAACCTGGAGCTGCCTACTACGGTGCCTAGCTGTGGTGCAATATGCGTCTCGTTGGAACCGCGAGCATCTATTTACTGCCTATCTGACTTGAAAACGGCCCTGTTTTTGAAGAAGAATACACTGTAGTCCAGTGCTCTTATGAGTCTCGTTTTGCTTAGCGTATTACGTGTCTCTTGTTCCTTCCCTCTGTGGATCGTCTTCATCGTGCAAGAAGGGGGGATCGAGCTTTTATTTCGATTAATTTACAGCATATTTTTCTCATCAGTAACAGGTAGCACTGGCTGCTCTGTACTTTTGAGAAATTTTTATACAATTGAGTGCGTATACGCGCTCGAATCTCGTCTGTTGTGCATTAAAGTGTCAGACTCGAACTGCGTGGCATGTTATGCGAGCACAAAATTTTACGTGCACCGATCTCAAACATTATTTATCGTGCCAAGCAGCCTTAATCGTAGCCATGCTCTGGACCTGAAAAACACTGGAAGCCTGTAAACGCACGATTAGTTACCGGAGGTAGGTCAAGAGTATCACAATGGGATGGTCAGGGAGTACTTGAGTTTCAAGTGGTTCTATTGTTAGAAGCGCTTAGTTATGGTCTTCCTGAGAGAGCCTGTCTTAGACATGGCCGAGAGCTCTATTACCCGCACCTGGGTGGTGAGGTGTTAGCCGGAACCGATNACAATGGGATGGTCAGGGAGTACTTGAGTTTCAAGTGGTTCTATTGTTAGAAGCGCTTAGTTATGGTCTTCCTGAGAGAGCCTGTCTTAGACATGGCCGAGAGCTCTATTACCCGCACCTGGGTGGTGAGGTGTTAGCCGGAACCGATATATCACATACTGTAGTTGCTGAGGTGCATTCAACTCCTGATGGACAACAAACCTCAAATAAAACACCAATGTATAGTATATATAGCTTGGGAACATGGAACTGTTGTTGTTGTTGGGTGTTAAGTTTCATTGAACGCTCTCTCTCTATTAATTCATTGGCAAACGTATTTGCAAAGAAAAATTGTCTACATTCAGATATAAATACAATAATTTCATATTTCAGTTGCCAAAATATAAGCAATTTGGTGTGTATTCCAGCCTATGTGGAGGTGGTATTCGATATCTTGAGAAACTGAACCGTTGTTAGTTGTAAAGCTTTATTGATGGCTCACCTGATGGTACTCAGCAAAATTGTATTAGTTTAATAACATCTGTCGAATAGTTCACATGTGACTGCCTATTTCAGAACATTACGCTGTGATTGCGGAAACTTGAATGCATTGCCTCGCTACGGGAATTTTCTTGTGACTGTAGAACATGTTGAATGGTTGACGGGTGTGACGTGACAGTCTCGCTAGGGAAATTGTAGTAGTGAGTGAAAACGAATATAAATCATCATACAAGTGTTTGTAAATATATTGAATAATTCACCTATTCAAATCTTTCTGGAAGAAATTCCATTATTTATTGCATGATTTAGTGCATCGCTCACCTGTTGTAATCCTTAGGAGGAAATCGCACGGTTAGTTGTAGAATACGTTTGAAGACTCACCTGTGGCTATTGGTTCAGAAACATGGCACTGGAGGTTTCTAGCGACAAAGTACGCTGAGTCTATTATTATAAGGTCATCGTGATAAATTCATCCTCTGGTAAAGTCATTGTTTGCTAAGTTCATCACGTGGTTAATTTATCGCATGGTAAATCCAACTCGTAATAAATACATTGCCAGTAAATTCATAAGAAATTCAGCTTTTCAATTCGCACACCCTAATATAATAGAACGTTTCGTGTATTTATTTATTTCGAGTCCGATTCTTAACAAAATAGGCGAAAAATAGGCTAGGTTGCAGATTTTGTAATTAAGTTGCGTTTTCATGGAGATCGATGACCAGGCTGTGAAAAATGGCGAAAGTGGGATCCTTATCCCTGTATCTGAATGCAGATCTTGTTTGAAACACTGCTTGAACTGCAGCTCTGGAGTCTGATTTTATTACTTTTTTCTCTCAGGTTACGACGCATAAATTTACAGTAGTAGCTAGATGATCAATGAGGCACTCACGAAGTGATTATGTTTCTCAGGGCAGTAGACAATTAGTTCTTCTAGCTTGCTGTCTTTCCTTGACGGAGCAGTTTTCGCTTCATAGACCGCTTCAGCACTTCATTGAAGCAGATATTTGAGTTTGAAAGACAGTATCATGGCTACGGTGCACTCACATTCCATATAAGCTGACTGGAGTTGCATTCAAGTTTATTGCAGTATTTTACTCAAGATTTTACCTCTGCCTCTCACTATGGAAGACGCACGTGAAAGAAAGAGATTGGGTCGGGAACATAGAAGAAGAACGAGACTACTATACTCCAACACAGAGCCTTGATGCCTCCGCGGTCGTAAAATGACACGTCTATGTGACACAGTGTCAAGAAAGACTTGAAGCAGAAAGGTTACAGAAGGGAATAAGAGCTGTAGATAATCGTGAGCGGGAAAATGAGGAAGCAGCTAGTCAGAGAAGAGAGGACCTAAGGATGAGAGAACAAAAAAGGATCAATGAAGAAAATGAAATAAAAAGTCAGAAAAGATATGATTCCGCACTGGCCACAAAAAAAGACAATCGTCGTTGGGTACAAACACAGAAGAGAGGTCTACCGTCGCCTTGATGCATAAGTACTATACTTGTCGCAACTATAGCGTTACTTTGCACAAGATGTGACTGCTAAATTCAATGACAGACAAAATCCTGTGAATAGAAAGGAATAAAAATCTTGAGACTAATGTAGCTGTGAAACTTATTAGAAAAAACACACAGATGTACACTACTACACTTCATTCTACTTACAATAAGGATCGTTTAATGTACCAATAAATGACAAAGCAATAACAAGCACTCATTAGTCAACACATTGGACAAAAGAATCGCATAGAGAAATGATGACAGTTCACAGACACTTGCCCGGTCTCATTTTTTTACTAAGTTAAAAGTAAAACGTGACCTAGAGATACTACATGCTCAAATTACCCTAAGGTACCTGCTTAAACTACCTAGCTTTTCATTCCCCTTCCAACTATTTATTTTCTATTTGTTTTGGCCCATGCTGTGTGTAGCTAGTTAATATATTATGTTCATTGAAGCCTAGAAATGAGTACAGAGATGTTCGTTTAGTTTCATTTTTTTCAGCAATGAATTTACCTCACAATGAATTTAATAGGCGACGAATTTACCATCTGCTCAATTTGTTATTCGATGAATTCACCGCGTGAACAATTTACCATTCGATGAATTTACAATGCTATGAATTTCCGTGGGATAAATTTCCATGGAAAAATAAAAACTTTACCAGATGATGAGTTTGTCATGCAGTGAATTAACCATTCAAAGGGCTTACCAAACGATGAATTTACCAAGCAGTGCTAAGTCTATCATTCGAGGAATTTGCCAAGTGATGAATATACCATTCGATGAATTAACCATGCAATAACGATACCAGTCGATTAATTTACAAGTCGGTGATGTTACCATTGGATGAACTTGCAGACGATGAATTTGCTAGCGATGAATTTGCAGTGAACCCAAAGTATACATAGTTTCCATTAGTTCCCGCTAACTTTCCTCACTTGAAACATCAATTAAAAAACGTGCCATGGTGAATAAAAACAAACCAATATTCTAATCCGGATTTTACTGTAGTCGGTTGGTGGTGACTTTTCTTCGCACTAACTGCAATAAACTTCAGCCGTGTCGGGTGGGAGATGATCACTTAGAAAAAAAATTATTGGGTTCGGCGTCCGGTTTTATTGAGGCGCCGCAGTGGGCGGCTGTCGCGACCGCTTTACGGTGAAACGAACCTAACCGCACACAGGCCGGCTCAGCTGAGGCGTGTTGCAATCAGGCCTTCGGTGTCACATGTGTTACACCGGCCTCCGATGTAACACAGGTTGGGTAACACCGGGTGACACCGACAGTTACCATCCTAAATTTTGGGGTTATGAGCTGGGTAACACTGCCTTTGTATATAAACATTGACTATAATACTCTATAATTAGTATTGCAAAATCTATGACTGTCATATATTGCTTGAATTGAATTCTAGCATGTGAAGCACTTTTGAGTAGTTTTCTTAGCTTTTTATCCTAAAATACCACCAAAATAAGGCTCCACCAGAAATGAAAATGTTTAAACTCGCCAAAATTCCGCAACACTTTGTTGGGTCGCTGAGATCACACGTCGCACTCAATGCTACACGGGTAATAACCCTGTGAGGGTAACACGGCGTCTGCTCACGCCCTCAGGTGTGTCGTCTGGTAAATTGTGTCCTGGATACCTTCTTTTGTCTATCACGTCATTCACAATATCGTCTTGTAAAATACGGTAGTATTCTATGTATGTTTTCTATTTAGGTTATAGTTTCCCTAATACGTCTTCGACAGCAATTTCTCTCTATTTATACTGTATTTTAATAGGTTTGTGTGTATACGCTGACACACACCCATATATATGTATGTATATGCACACGAGGGAAAGTAAAAAACTGGCTAGATAATTTCGCCCAAAGGAAGATCACCGAACCAATAATAATGAATTCCCCTTCAGTATGACAGCTTCCTTATCGAATCAAAGATGGCGTCTGTATTCCTATAGTACAACATCTTCAGCTCAACTAGTTTTCTTGTGTTAAACGGAGAGGACAGTGCTTTTGATCACTAAAGTGGCGGTAAAAAGGCATTTATGTCACTTGTTCATGATTTGAAAACGCTATAGAGGATTAATTCAATATTTATATAGGGTTTGTTTACTAAACTTGAATGACGCGGCTCGTCCAGAAAAGGGATGTGTTTCATCCTTCCGTCTCGCGCATTTGCTGCTGCCGCTTCCATCAAATCAACGCGTCGCGTCCATTAGTTTGACTGAACGCGTTACGTTGAGGGACGTGTAAACAGGGCCTTAGGCTATAAATATTTCGGAAATAGGCTGTTCCTATCAAATTCAGACAATAAAACCATGTGACACGAATGTTATTTCAAACCAACGCGAAATATAAACGAAAATATAAAGAAACGAGATCATAAGTGAACGTGTGGCTTCATTCATTTGAGTGAAGGTCGCTTCCACGTGTGAACAGCGACAGCAAAAGTTGACTCGCAGCTCGTGTGTTCATTTTCGGGAGTGAACGCGTTGAAATGAGGGACGTGCGAACTGGCCCTTAGGCTAATGTTGGTTGCATCAGTGAGTGGGGGACGCTATCGTACTTGGGCAGGGCAACACTCGCACGTACGTGCATCGTCCAAAGAAAACCAAATGTTTAAGTGCAGATTTTCTTCAAAGTTTTTGACTTTCCGCATATTTTGCGACTGTGTATTGCCTGTAGGAATCCTATTATGCATGTATATATATATCTGCGCTCAAAAAATGTGTGAGTATAACGGATAAATATACTGCCAATAAGGTACTGCGGTACAGCTATAATTGTATCACCGAAGAGTTGGGGGGTCATCTAGTTACCTCCGCCAAGGAGGTAATGTTTTCGTCGTGTTTATCTGTCTGTTTTTCTGTCTGTCTGTCAGTCTGTTTGTCAGTCGGTCTATCAGTCTCTCTGTCTGTCACCAAGATAATTCAAAAAGTTATTAACCGATTTGGACGAAATTTACAGGAATTGCTAGGTATGTTAGGAGAAACAGATAATTAACTTTAGATGAAGATATGTCCATCCGTTTGTTTGTTTGTTTGCCTTATTTTTTCAATGCCATAACTCAAAAAGTTATGGATGGATTTTTATGAAATTAATATGAATTGTTAGGTATACAACAAAGAGTAAATGACCCAATTTTGGTAATGATCCGTTCGTTCGTTCGTTCGTTCGTTTGTCTCTGTTTTTAATTTTATGATTGTTAGCACAATAAATAAAAAAATAGTGAATGGATCTTTATGAAATTTCATAATGGTTGTTGCTAATGTTGAATGACATGAATGATTAAATTTTGGTGCAGATCGGTTTGTTCGTTTGTATGTTTGACTCATGTTTGTCATAACGTTTGTTAACAATATAACTCAAACAGTTATGAACGGATCTTCAAGAAATTTTCAAAAGCTCTTATTACTCTCAAAAGACACAAATGATTAGATTTTGGAGTTTATACAAAGAAAATTTTGGTTTCAGAGCCAATTTGAATTTTTTGCTACTGTTGCCTTGCATGGCGGAGGTACGTATGCGCTCTCAGAGTGCTCTAGTGTTTTCAATGCAATGCAGTGCGCACCGCTCACAAGTTTTACTCATTCACTGGCTCGCCAACTTAGGAACAACCGAGATACGAACATTCGGAGGTACAATTATAAACGCGAGCTGACGGTAAAATGTTTGGAAAATGGCGTTATTTTACAGTAAGTCCGTCATTTGGGTTGCGCGTCACATCTAGTTGAATCTGTAACTTTACATCCCCTATGCCTTATCTTTCTTTGTTTACCTTATGTGTACAGTATATATGAGGGGTTTTAAACTCCTTATGCTAATTATCGGACGTAAATGACCATTTAACGACTTGCGAACTATTCAGTTTACGAACAGCTGTTCGGAGCCAGTTATGTCTGTAATTTAAGAAGCCAGTACGTATATTACTGCTGAATGATTTGCACACAGTGTATTTACATGCTACAGTACCAATTTTTTTATTACCTCCGCCAAGGAGGTTAGGATTTCATCGTGTTTGTCTGTCTGTCTCTTTGTCTGTCACCAAGATAGCCCAAAAAGTTATGAACCGATTTGGATGAAATTTACAGGGATTGTTAGGTATGTTAGATGGAACAGATGAAAAACTTTTGGTGAAGATATGTCTATCCGTTTGTTTGTTTGTTTGTGTAGCTGCCTCATTTTTCTCAAAAAGTTATGAATGGATTTTGATGAACTTAACATGAGTTGTTAGGTATATAACAAAGAGTAAATGACTAAATTTTGGTAATGATCCGTTAGTTCGTTCGTTCGTTTGTCACTGTTTTTAATATTATGCTTGTTAGCACAATAACTCTAAAAATAATAAATGGATCTTTATGAAATTTATGGAGATTGTTAGTGATATTAAAAGACATAATTAATTTCCTGTATTTATTTCCTGTACTAGTTCTGTTTTCACTGAATGAATATGTATTTTTTTTTAATGTGAGAGCAATAAAGGTGTTAAAGGTTATTAAATTTTGGTACAGATCGGTTTGTTCGTTTGTATATTTGACTCATGTTTCTCATACCGTTTGTTAGCATTATAACTCAAAAAGCTATGAATGGATCTTCAAAAAAATTGTACAAGCTGTTACTACTATCAAAAGGTACAAATGATTAGATTTTAGAGTTTATACAAAGAAAATTATGGTTTCATAGCCAATTTGAATTATTTGCTACCGTTGCCTCGCTTAGCGGAGGTATGTGCTCTTTGAGTGCTCTAGTTTAAATAATGTTTTTAGATTCCGGGTACAGTTTGAGCCGGTTGCTTTTCGTTCTGCATTGTTATTGCGCACGCTTATTTTAACTCACACTGCCTGTTCTCAATACATGGTTTCTTTATATTGTACTGAGAATTGTGAACGATGCAGAAGTGTGACACGGACTTTATTCTTGTACTGTAAAGTAGGAATTTTATGGCCAGCGGTTGGGCCTCCGTGCATTTGACGTAAGAAGCTCTGCAATCCGTGGCTGAACTATGCGTAACGTAGTTCAAATTCCAAAGTATTTATTTCTCCCGTAGGAAGGTATTCGTAAAATAATACCTTTACAATGCATGCTCAGAATACTGGTGTAAAATGCTTCTCAGGGGACATACGTAGAATGGGCCATTAGCTATAGGGTTGGTTGGGTTCACCTATCCTATGCTGTGGGGAGCAGCCCCCCACTGGGACCTTGTATGTTATCTTTGCCTTAGCTGTGCTTTCGGGTCGTCTTTTCTTCCTGCCCACTGTGCCTCCTCCCACTTTTGCACGCTTTCTGGTATTACTTTCCTCCGTTCTTCTCTTCTTTCCCGACTTGCTGTTGCCATGTGCGTGCAGGTTCCACGTTTCCAGCGACAAGCTGGATGTCCCTTCTTCCTGCCTCTGTAAGATTGCCTTTGCTGTTGAAATGGATCCTTAAACTAAAACCGTAGTAGCAGCCTTGCGTGCAGAACCCAAGCGCCAGCGGTACTAGGTTTGATGCCAAGCCAGGCATGCGAGCTCTTTGTGACACTATATGCGCACTGACTCAGCAAAGATAGGCATGCACAGCTGCCATGGGGGCTTTTAATTACCTTCTTCGGAGATGGGTAGGCGGGGGTTGGCGTTGAATCTTCCGTCAATAACGTAATAGTTCTTGAAGACCTGTGATCGGTTGCAGCCGTACCTTCTTTCCTGGGGTCAGTTGGCCTAAATCTAAAGCACGAACCACTGCGTTAGGGCTTTCCCAGTTGAGGGTGCGGTTAAGTTGACTATACCTTTACCATTTTCTCAAAATAATATTCTTAATATCAACAATAATAATAACATTATGTTATTTGTCTCTTAGTTTCCTTGAGTGCCGTCAGAGTAGAGGCGGTGGCTGCCAGGCCTGTCTTAGACACAACTGTAATCTCACCACACTCCTCCACCAGCCAGATTTGGATAGAAACTTTTACTTCTACATACCAGCAACTGTCAATGCTGACAAATTTTTATTTACATGGCAGAAATTTGAATGAAGGTGTAGAAAGTCACCCGCAAGTTTCATCTTACAGTTGGGAAAGTTCTCATCCTATAGGTACATTTTAGAAAGTTTGCAACCCATAAACTTACGCAAAGGCTTAGTTGTGAGCAGATTAAGGGTTCTTACATACTTCTTATAACTTTCGCCCTGTTAACTTAATTATTTACGAAATATAACTGTCTCCTACCTTCTAATAATAACCAGATCAGAGTAGTACTGCTTTCTCTGGCTAAACAGTGTTCATGACTAAAGAAATTACCATTAAATTTGAACGACAAACCCTTTTCAAGTGTAATTTGCAAATACTTTACCCCGCTATTTTAGTATGTAGTTCAGCTACACCTTCATAAATATATGCTGCACCGAATTCGAATCTTCTACATGCAGTACGTTTGTGTAAAATTTTTTAGCATATTGTTCTCGTAAGAGATTACTGCTACCATGCACAAAATAGCGTATTTTCACTTTAATTTTCCCAAACTTAAATATTTTAGTTATAATACATATACCTCAGTGGGTCAAAGTGATCTATACTAAAAAAGGAAACTTTTTTTTTTCAATTTTCCTCTGTTGAATGACTGAGTAATATTTGGGTCCACGTTTCGAAGCCCCTTTTGTAGGATATAACATTTACTTCCAATAAAGCAAGATATCTGTTCGTCACTTTTTCTCGTGTTCTAGTCTCCCGACTGATCTTTCGGTAAGCAGTCTCTGGCTGGACCCGCTTGAGGCTGCTCGTTTCCTCGCTTCTCTTCCTCTGTTCGACTTTCTCCCCCTCTGTCTACGTGCCCTCCGGAGCCTCCTCCCTAAGCTGGCAATGGAGGACCCAACAACAACAACATAAAGCGAGATGATTCTTGATCACATCAAAATGCTATTATAATTGTTCAAGGTATTCAAATACTTCAACTGTCAGGGCTTAAAAACAAATACCATCTATGTATCTTTATCTGCAAGCCAAATAAAAAAAAATTAAGTTCAGAAACTGAGTAAGTTAATGTATGTAATATGACATCTCCCAAAATTTCCCTTATGACCACAAACGACAGAAATATTTTACCCACGTTTTCACTGACAATATTTTTTTCTAGATTTTCTTACATTTCTGAGGTAGGATAATCGCGTGATACCAACAACGCCAACATGTCAGTTGTACCCATTTCATTCTTCTTGCTTGAAGCGCTCTGAAGTTCTACTGTCGTGATTATCAGAATTATCCAGCCTCCTTACTATAGCAACGTAGTCTGCTTGGACACGTTCAACCCTTCAGGTTATGTATCGTCACCCTGACGGAACACTATCTCCTCACATCTCTGCACGCTCGCAATAAACCCGCACGTAACCGATGCGAACACACAGAATCACACAACAGCCCCTTCGCTGTTCCCTATACAACTAGCTTCCGCTTACACTACCTCGGACTGTAATGACTCGTATAAATGGAAACCAAAGCATTTTTACAACACAGCGAAGCTTCTTTTTTTTTAGGTAAAGCCGATTGATTTCAGTGAGCTCATAATACTGAAAATAATCTTATATAAATTAAATAGTTTAGTGAGAAGTAGCGACTGTTTTACAGGTCTATCCTGTAGTATACGACACAGGAAGCAGGCTCTCCTGTTGCTAAAGAAGTCAATAGCTGCAATAAACCAGGCTGAGCAAACAGAGAGGTCTACGAGCAGTTGTGTAGGCCTTTCGTGAGCGAAACACTTCCTTTGCCTTTAAAATTGAATTACCTATTGTAGCAAGAGTTGTCTAGTTTACTAAATTCAGATTCTGCTCAATAGCAATTAGTCATACAACAGAGATGAGTGCTAGAAATGTCACATAAATTCATACGCCTTTTAGACCAGCAATCCGCATTTAAATAAAATTAATTACTAAACGGCAGGTTTAATGATCGGTATTTTCACATACTTGCCTTGGATACAAATACATGATTCGTCATAATTCAAGCGCTTTAATATTTTTAATGGCACTAAATCAAGCCTTTTCCAAGCAAGATGTTCAGAATGTTTCCTTTTTTATGACTTTTACTTGTGCCGGTTACATATAATTGCAGCGGTCTGCGTCGTCATGAAATGACGGCAAAAAAGTTTAAGCTTAATTACTTCAGCGGAACTCTCACTTTCTGCGGTCTTCTTCGTGGCTCTACTGCGAAGGATATTTTAATATTTTCCTCCATTGATCGTTTCTTAATTTTAGGTATCATGAGCGTACTGCAAATAAAATTTCGCTATGAGAAAAATAATTGAAATTTAGTCTCCATGTTACCGCTAAGAGGTACATCAGACGTGTTCAATTATTAGATTTCAAATTTGGCAAAGCCATGGTCCTCATATATTGTTTATGAGCAATTAAATGACTTCCATTTAATACTGATGCATGAGAGGGCAAAGAAACCAAGCAAGCAGCCAACCAGCAAACTGCTTATTTTTACACATTTGAAATGTAGTACGTGCATTTTGGATTGTGCCTCGAAACGTAGAACAGTTGTTAAATTAGGATATAATACATCGCTCTATTTTTGATATTCGACATCGAAGCCCGCTTCAGATATTTTGGATCAGCAAATTATAATTTTAAATAGTCTTGGGCTGAGGGAAAATTTTCTACATTGACACGAGCGCAATGTTACATACACCATTTCAAATCGCGACAGCTGATCACTGACTTTTGGATAGCAATAAAATTCTCCAAAGTGGTGCGTGGTTGTGCCAGGAAAAGACTGGATACTTCCTGTCTACATTGTGACTATTCCTAATATATCTATCAAATGCCATGAATTTTCCAGGAAAGCACAATTGGCTGTTCCATCCAGGAAAGAAGTTGACTGCTCGTACATAGGAAAAGAATTATTTCTGCCACAAGAGCGTTGACGAAAGTGTAACAAAGCACAACTGAGCCGCACTTCCTGGATGCCACTTCACTTTGCATTATGAGAGGTGCATATTTTTACCACTTTTGAGCAGGGAAGCGCGAGCCAGATCTATGTGATAAAATTAAACTTGACTCATCCTATTCTGTGTGGCCTATTTTGGCCCTACAGTCTGCCTCCCGTGGACACTGCAGGCGATAGAGCTCATTTTGTCAGCCTGCCAACCACAATTCTTCGGATAAACACAAGCACGAATACACCCACACTCATGTGTTGTTTATGCTTCAAAATTAATCTCAAGAAACTCTTCCACAGTGAATTACTGAAATAAATGTTGTTTATAAATACATGAATATGTATGAGACTTCCTTTAAAATTATGTAGGGGAGTTATATCGACATGAATATTAATTTTCTTCCCAAATATTTTGTTGTTTACTAACGAGATGCAGCAAAACGGTCAGTAGGGATGTATGAAGAATTAGATCATTATGAAATTTTGGCAGGCTCAATTGTTTCAGGTTTGCAATCACCGCCTGAAACTTAATGGAATGGAATTAGAATTCCGCGATTAATGTTCAGCCAAGTTCAAATTAAGAGGATAATATCAACTCTCTGGCGATGTGAGAATCAAGAGCAGCTTTAGAAAAATGCTGCCAGCTTCATTTTCAGTCATTCAAAAACGAAGAGTATAATCATCTTCAACGCATAAATTTTCATGATGCAACTTTATTCATTGTAAGTGGAGGGAATTAATAACTTTGCGATCGCCGTGTACTGCGCAGATATCAGGAGAGTAACGCATCTTAATTTTAAGTTCCTATCGTAATGTAATTGGAGCGATAAAAATGCCAATGAAACATCGAAAGAGAATATGAGGATGCAGGTTGAAATAGTTACAAAATAATTTACATTATGCAAAGAACTAATCAATTATATGAGAGCGTAGATTTTTTTGAGCGAGAAGATTCCACTTGGCGATTAAACCTGTTTTATGAATAATCTGGTGTCTTCTTCTTTTCCTTTTTTTTTTTACTGTCTTTCTGCTTTGGTCCGTCCATATATGAATGGGCTCGCATAGTTTGGCGTACGTCATGTCCCTTTATCTTTCCTCTCTCTTATTACAAAGAACTACAGGGAAGGAAGCCTAAGCTTAGAATATTAGTATAATAATTAAATAGCAAGAATTGCAGTCCAAATTTAAACGGCTGCCATTAATAGCTGACCAAAATTGTAAGGAGCGGCAGGAGGCCCCGCACGTATACGGGGGCCGATCTCAGGCCCATTACTGTGATGTGCTGCTCTACAATTAGCTTAATTTCAATTGTGTGGGGAGACGCTCTGTTGATGTCACTGCACTCAAGTAATTTAGTGTTAATTATAACTAATACGGGCGTGTTGGCTTCTCATTCCATCAGAGAGGGCTCGCTAGAATGGCTATGAGCAATGGCCGTCAATTATTGCTGCCAGCCATTGCCATGCGGCTGAATTCCTGTAGTGCTTTAGTGATGCATGTCATAAGCAAGTGCATTGAGAGAAATTATAATATTGGGGTCTTAAATATTTTCGAAATCGAGGTACCAAGTTTAGAGAAACTCATCATATGTTGCAGTTGATGGTTAGCAGTGTACGCTTATGTTTCGAATGAGCTCAATGACTCCAGTAGCCTTAATATGTATATTGAACTTTTGTAGCTCCTGCATGTAGAACCTGCAGCTTGTGAAATTAATTGCACCGAACATTCAACTATCCGTTGAATCAAGAACCACCCGTAAGTCAGCATCTATACCTATACTTCTTTCACTGTTGTAATGCTCATTCCTGAATTGCCTATACCATTAATACGTGAAAGAAAATAATTCGTTTCCTAAATTCTTCGCCTAATATCCTTTTTTACTGGGACATATTAAGCATGAGGTGCCTGCAAAGTTAGGCATGAAAACTGTTCAAGAACATGTCAGACATTCGGCTAGGCGCACCAATTAACAGGCGGCTGGCAATCGATTGCGTGGGACACTTCAAGTGAGACTTTGCGCAGCGGCACAAAAGTTACGTGCGTGAATTAGAGACCGTGTGAAATGCCACGACTTGAAGATGAGGGTGGGAACTTTGTCACGTTTTGTTAGGTCAGGTGGACCAGGTATATAGCTGCGACACAAAGTATGGGATAAATATGTTCTATTTTTGCTGGAATGTCATCACGATCGCAGTATTGCTGCTCTATCACCATTTTCAGCTGTCAGAGATGCTGTTTTTCAATTGCAGGTTCTGAGGCATCTAAGAATTTTGTTAGGGTGCAAGTTACCCTGCTCTATAACCGCGTTATGATTGAGCGGTTTTCAGCTGATGTCTACAGCCCAAAGATAGGGGGAACTGGATCGTTAACAGTGAATAATCACCCTCGGTGCGCGTCCCGGGGCACTACAGTATAGCTATGCATTTAATTGCCATGAAAGTAATTTTAAAGCTCATTCTGCTAGGAAGATTTTTGCAAAGTATGTATACCTACTTCGCCGAGTTTGAGAAAGCTGTCAGATTTCCGCTATATGGTGAGTCTTCACGATCACATTGTATCGACTACAAATCACCTTGCTATGAAGCACCAACTGTGTCCATCCTTGCTAGTGAAGTATCACACTCAGAGTATACTTCCGTTCTGTGATAGAAGTTTCCCCCGGAAGATAGATCCACCACTCAATGAAGTATTTTTTTTTTGCAAAGTAATTGTATCACGGAGATAGAGTAAAATGTTTTTTCGCTATTGTGTCAATATGCTTACGGTTTATACCTCATGAAAGGTGGAGTCATCCTTAAATATAAGCACCCTAGCCATATTAGTTTACTTTTCCATAGTGCAGGACTTAGATATTTATATTTAATTCTTTGATATTGACCACGACTGCACAGTTGGACACGATCAGTAAAACATAAAAACACGTTTAATCCGAAGTTATCATCTTCAAGATCACAGCATTTGTCTGCTTGCTATTGTTGCTTTTCCCTTTACGTTTTGAATCTCGTTTTATGTAAATTGCTTTTGAAGAGGTGTCGCCTGCAAGTTAATTGAAGAGACCTCTGGTTTTAGTTACGAGGAAATTAACTTGAACTGTAATTTTTTTAAACTCGCAGACTGAGTCTAAGTTTTGTTTTTTCATGCCTACTTTGCTGTTTTCCACTTCCATCCCCCCTATAAATAGTATAACTTCTCTCTTAACATACTCAATATCCCTTCCTTTTCTCCCTTGAATTTTCAAGTATCTCGCATGAATAGGCTTACAACACTTATTAAATAATTTAATAGTCATTTAGACAGTTTTAAGCTCTTACTAATAAGGGCTGAGTAACAAAGTATAGAAGAATTTATGGTTCACAATGCTGCATCCTTGATAGGCGTTAGGAGCTATTTTGAATATATGCATGTCTATTAACTAGCAGAAGAGGTCGAGGAACGTTCTTCCTATAAACCAGTCGGGAACTGTATTCCCTCCTCGTAAAGAACTCGGTGCCTTTCGACATTTCCACTTCCCAGTTAAAATCGGCACCGTTTTTAGGTTGCCACATTGCGGTAAATAGCTTTGCAGGCCGTAAAAAAATTCCCGATGAGCTGTGAAAGGCAGAACTAAATAGACACGATAAAAGGCAGTATGCTAAATAGACACGATCGATTGGAGTAAATCGGCAGCGGCTGGTTGTATAATAATGAGCATTTTGGTGCCTTCTTTCCTTGCACTTGCAGAATAGTTCAGAAAACAGTTACGGTGGTTTTCAAACAACCTTCTGAATTGGCCTATTTGCAGTTACGCCGCGCTTGTATATGGCTTCAAAATGACGCCAGTATTTATAAGGAGATGTTTCAAAACACAAGGCTGCTGGAGAGTAGCTGCCTTGCTAATTCAGCCCGTACTTTTTAGAAGCAACTGCTGGAAACAGCCGTCCTCGACCACTGCTATTTAGAGCCACCTTTTTAACTGCTTCTTTTCGCTAATGAAAAGCATCAAGCGTGTCTATATGACAAGAGGCAAAGATCGCCTCGTGCTGTCTATTGCAAAAGGTCGCACAATCGGCGGTCAGCTGACGCTCTATAATAATTGATTAATGTCACCCGAATAATTAAACCTTCGTGATCGGCAACACACTCCCGGCGACTCTAACTGACCTCTCTTTTACACCATCTCTGTCATCTGCTCCGTACCGCCAATGGTCACCTGGACTATACCTTTCCAAGAACTAAGATAGGTTATTTTAGCCTTGGCTTCGCTCCACTGTACAAGCGCTCCCTGGTGGCAGGCAGCTCCAGAGGTATTTTTGCTGGTCATAGACGTTTTTTTAACTTTTCCAATATTGTGTACGGATGCGATATATTAAAGTCTATATCACAAAAGGACTGCATTGTGCCTTATAGAATGCTACGTATTGCATTGTATTAAGCAGAAGGCTCTGTGGAGACTCGCTGTGATTGGCACAACCAACTGCACTTTTGAACTACAGTGTTGTACCCAAATGAGTTAAGAGCTTGAGAGTTTCACTAAGATGTAACATCGTCAGTTTAATTCCAAGCAAGATAAGTTCTTCCTGCGAAATCACTGCTCAGTTATCAGTTCAGCCAAGGACAAGAGTACAGAACTGCTACGCTCTACAAATATTGACTATCCTTGCAGTTGGTAAGCAGTAGTTGTAATTTGTCTGCGAAGAAGCCCTTACAGAGAAGCTACTTTAGCATAACCATATCATAGTTAAAGAGAGAAAACCATTAAACAGTCTAAAGGTCTGTTTTACTAATTTAATATTTTCCTTAAAACCCTCAGTGCTCGCTAAGGCATTTTTCAACTCTCAGTCTCTAGATTACAGTTTCTAACAGCCGATGGTTGCAGGATGAGACACTTTCCTTTCTTCTCCCTGAAGATACAACGCTTTTAATTCGTAACGCTGCGTCCCAAGAAGCTGTGCGGCACCACAGACCGACTATACAGTCTTAGCAAAATAACGGCAGACGGCGACAGCTGCGGCTCGCGACGACAATACTTTTCTGGCTTGAAGGTCCGTCCCACGGCCGACAACCGGTACGGCTCACGGAAATAATCCCTTGAAAATTAACTGTTTTCTGCTTCAACCACTGTAATTTATGCATCGCCCGGCGCAGGTAAATAGTTTTTTTTTTTTGTATTTGTATACCAGTAGTTTGTTTCTTCAGACTTGATTTGCCCGTGTTCTCATAGTCCCGTTCTGAACTCACATATGCTGCGCCATCTCATGTCGTTTTACTGTCGAAGATCTGATAATAATAGTAATAATAATTTTATTGAAAGCCTTCACAATTTAGAATCAAAATAGGTGGATATCTTTTATAGATATCATCAGCTTATGCTTTGCTTTTTTTTCAGCCTCGTCTTAGCATTACTGTATTGTTGATTATTCTGCTTGCTCCAGGGACTACAAGAATGACGCATTAATTTTACAGTTATATCATGTTTTACTTTCGCCACTATTTAGGTGTAACGATATCGAGGTAAATTCGATACCTTGCAAGTTTAGAGAACTTTTCACAAATCAATTATATAAATAACTAGAGCACTCTGAGAGCGCATACTCCGCCAAGCAAAGCAACATTGACGAAAAAGTCAAACTGGTTCTGCAACTATGATTTCCGTTTTATCACTGCCAGAATATGGCCATTTGTGCTTCTTGGCAGTAATAATAGCTTCTGTAATTTTACTGAAGATCCTTTCATAACTTTTCGAGTTATGTTGCTGAAACGCATTCTGACAGACATTAGTCAATTCACAAGCAGATCAGCCGATCATCAATAAAATTTGATTATTTATTCTTCGTGATATATTGATTAACAACTCATGTTAAGTTCATAGATATCCAATAAGAATTTTTTGAGTTGATTAGCTAACAAGCGTAAAACCAAACACAGAGTCAAACAAACGAAAAATCGATCATCACAAAAATTACATGATTTACTCTTTGTAAAGTACTTAACAATTCATGTAAATTTTATAGAAATCAGTCTATAACTTTTTGAGTTATGGTACAAAGGATAAAGAGGCGGGCATACAAACAAACAAGCGATTGAACGGATCTTCACTAAAAGTTAATCATCTGTTACTCCTAATGTGCCTAACAATCCCTATAAATTTTGTAAAAATCCGTCTAAACCTTTTTTGAGCTATCTCGGTGACAGACAACCAAACGGACAGACAAACTCGACAAAAAAATAACCTCCATGGCGAGGGCAGAAATTCTACAGAAAATAGATTATTAGTAAATTACGTATATGAAGTGATACCTTAACCATATTAATCCGTTTTAGGGCGGTTAAAAAAACGTCCGAGTAGGAATAGCAAATGAAAAGTAATCATATACAGTCACTTGCCCGGTAGAAGGTTAAGATTAAACTTACTTCGTAAAGGATGCTTCAAATAATACTATTCCTACGAGCAACCAGCATTTTATTTGGTACTTATTGCAGGGCTAAGAATCAGTCGCTCAAAGCCTAGATCAACATCTAGATCGGCTAAAAATTTCGTTAGGATAAGGAATATTTCACATTATCTCCATAATTAAATGGATGCAAGTCTATGCGATCCATGCAATCTAAGCGAAACTCCAGCACTTGAGAGTTCGGCGCTGCAGCAACTGAGTTATCGACAAGAATATTACTTTCGTCGACCGACTTCCTGGTCGAACTTCAAAATAAAGTTTGTAATTGGGCGACGGAGTTGAGAGCTGTACGCGGCTGGCCCTTAATGGAGTCAATTGTCATGCTACTGCTGGAGCCGTTCCTGCGGAGTTACCACGCAGTGCCTTTACCTGGTAACGCAGATCTAGTATTGGCGTGATCGTCACGCAATATATTGGAGCCAATAATGCAATATCAGGTCAGCCGTCAGGAGCTGTCGCCGTGTTAATTACGCGCTCGACACCACCACTCCAGCCAGCCTGCCGAGCACCTGTTCCAGCTCTCAGGCGCTCTGAGAAGCTCAAAAGGGCAAACTATCGCATCAGCAACCGGCTGTGTAACTTACGGTAAAAAGTGCTTAGGTCACCAGCTGAAATTGACGAGAAAACGAATATATCTACGGCTGAATGTAATTTGCAGCAAGATGCGCCTCAGACCAGCTGCAAATGGCAGTAACACGCGCCTGATACTGGTTGCAAATCTCAGTTAACACGCGCCTGAGACCGGTTGTAAATAACAATAAGGCGCGCCTGACACCGAATTTAAACTGCAATAACACAGGCCTGAAACCGGTAACAAATTACAGTTAGCACACGCCTGAAGCTGGTTGTACATTGCAGTGAGACGCGCCTGAAACCGACTTCAAATTGTCGTTAACACGAGTCTGAAACTGGTCGTAAATTGCAGTAAAACGCGCCTGAAACTGCGTGGTTTTAAATTACAGTGTCAGTGAGCAGCCGCGCCTGAAACCGGTTGCAAATTGCAGTGACACGCACCTGAAACTAGTGGTAACTTGCGGTATGACGCGCCTGAAACCAGTGGTAAATTGCAGTAAGACGCGCCTGAAACCAGGGGTAAATTGCAGTTAGCCGCGCCTGAAACTAGTTGTAAGTTGTGGTAAGCCGCATGAAACCAGTGGTAAATTACAGTAAGACGCGCTTGAAACCAGGGGTAAATTGAAGTAAGACGCACCTGAAATCAGTGGTAAATTGTAGTAAGACGCACCTGAAACCAGCAGCAAATTGCAGTAGGACGTGCCTGAAACCAGTCGTAATTTGCAGTATGACACGTCTGAAACCGGTTGCAAATTACACTTGTACTCACCCGACACCAACTGCAAACGACTACAAGACGCTCTTGCACCTTGTGGTGGCTGTGAATTAAGTTACACCGTTGAGGGTTCCTGCCGCCGGCAATTACACTTTGATATTTAGACTGTATTCTGATGCATCTACTGGTACACTATCGTGACCCTGTATTTTAGAAGCAGTCCTAAAATTGCATCCAGTGTGATTTAGTAATAACTTTAATATTCAAACGTGTACATATATGTGAGGCTGCGGGAAGGAGCGATGGGTAGACGGCGCGAATCATTACGTTTAAACTGCATGTATAACATATATACTTAGAATATATAATAGATATATTTTATACACAACTATATATAAATATATAAAAGTTGGTTAAAGAGAATTCCGCATTTGTAGTACTGTTTTGATTTACACAAACGCATTATCGCTTATGTGTCTGGGATAAGAGGAGAGTCGCTGTAAGTCCACCTCCAAAAAAGAGCTTTACGCGGACGCCAACTTAAGTTACGACCCACTAGTGTGTGTTCTATGTATAAGCTTGATAGAGAAATGGATCTTCCGAGTCACTATTAAAGTCGTTAAGGTACTATTTAAGAGCTGTGCTGGTTGAAGTTTAGATTTAAATAGTCATTTTCATCTATGCTACTACGGTTCACATGCAACTGCACTTAAATTTTCCAGTTAGCGTCTATTTTTTATAGTTTTCATTTAATTCCATATTTTTCAGTGTTTTGCCAAACGGTGGTTTGTCAAATTGCCAAAACGCGAATGATTGTTTCTTGATATTTATAATTGCACATAGCCTGAAGTACTGATGAGGCGAGACGTAACTTATTGCATGGTACGGAAAGCTCCTTAGCATCGCACAATGCACTTTCAAACACGTGAGTGTCAATTGTTACGTCTTTCTACGTTCAGATGTGAATCGAATCATCAAAATCAATTTTCTCATCAACTTGCATCGACCAATGTATAAGTATCTATTATATGTCTCATTAAATAAAACTGCTGCATTACAGGCGTTTATTTTGTAATGTATTTTCTCAATACAGCGAACAATTCTCTTTTCCTGTGCTGGTAGATGGAAAATTAATTCACCAATAGCTACCATTTTAATGAATTCTTTATTTATATATTTACAAAAAATGCCGTACCGTTTAACCATAACCACGATGAAAACTTCAACGCTTGGCATTTACACGGCAGAGACATTGGTCCGGATATACCGCGCATCCTTCCAAGCTCGCGAAGTTTCTAACTTCCGAAAAATATGTAACGAGTGCGAACCATTCGAATGCATTCGGTGCCATACACTTCACACGAGGTTGAAAGTTTTAGAGCAGCGTCTCCTCATCAAAGTTTCACACGTTGTCGCTCCATGACATATTGGGCTATGAATTACAAACGACTGTACTGAATACTAACACCAATTCTCTGTAATTTTTGGGCAGCAGCAAAGGTTGTTCACTAAATGTTGCAGTGCATAGCTCAAGTTGTGGCATGACTTCGTCAATGTGGTGTAAGGAACTGTTTCAGTGCACGTGAAGCAATTGTGGGCGATTTGTAACATCGCGTGTCATAATTCTAACCGTAAAATCGCTTGCAGTTGAAAAAAAAAATATTTTGACCAGCTCTTGTCAAATTAAGTAACACGAAAACATTACTCGCGAATAACCTGAGGACATTATTATGAATAAAGATACTTCTTCCAATTAAGACTCCCTCTAGAGACGACTTACCCCCAGACTTTGATTCAGCTTCTCTCCTGTCATACTACAGCTAATACTATTACGATTACTATACTATACAAATACTACGACCTCGTAGTAATTTCGTTCCCCCTTTACGCTAGCACAATTAGGGACAAAAAATGCTCCCCGCCGAGGTAATTTGCCAGGGAGCTGTGCAGTGTCCCCTGTGCAGCGGAGGCTCTCCTTACCAGTAATAATTCTTCATTATCACTACAAATTGGATCATGTCACGGCAAGATTATTATTATCGCTCTTATTAATGACAGATCCCTCCACGGGACACTGCACTGCGGAATACTTCTTCTTATTGACCATCGTAATTTGTTTGTCAACACGTCTGTGGGGCGGATGTCGTTTCTTGTGCACGCGGTACGGCGGACCGTCCCATGCAGGCCGTGCACACGCGTCGGCCCGACTGCATTGCACTTTACGATGGAGTAAAAAGCCTCGTAATTGGGCAACTTTGGGTCATTTTTAGTGATATGTGGGAGCTGCCAGATGGCCTTCCTGTCCGCCCTATGCTATTGTAAAGGGATGAAATTTAATTGCAATGATAGCGCTGCAATGCATCTGCAGCTATTCCCATCTCAGCACAATGTCCCCCAAGCTCGCATAATAATCATTTCTTATTCCGGTAATTTGCTCGGCACTAGGCATACATTGATTGCATGAAATATGATTGGCCTCTTAGCTTCGTAATGGGTTACAAATAGTAATTTGACTTAATGACTTATTACTAGTATCATTATATCTTACTGTGGCTTTACGTGTAGTAGAGATGCCAGAAAGCGACTATAAAAAGTAACAGCTCACCACATGACCAATGTGGCTTTGAGTCACTGCCATCTATTCCTGGCACGGTGTTTGCTCATACAATAACACTGTTACCGATAATAGAAATCACTGCATTACTGCATGCATTCCGTCAGTTAGGGTTGTTCTATCATTCAGTTTTTTTCCACTAAGCTCATTTCCCACTCTTCTTGTGCACGTTCGTCTATCGCTTGCGAGCCATGCAGATACGTCACCGCTGCTCTCCACAATCAGTGTCACCGCAGAAATTCTTGGAAAAAATTGAAAAAATTAATTTTATGTAGAATTCGGCTGCGACAGTTTAACAGCGCCCAACCGGAATTATGTGCTTACACTGAAATAACGCTGTGACCCAGGATAATAGTCCCAAGTAATTATTTTATTTGTAATGTACTTTTAAGCGAAAGCGCTTGACTCATTTGAATAAAGTCACAACACGGTGTAACATTTGTTTATCTTTCATTGTGATGTTCTGATCATCGTGCATGAATTCATTTGTGCCCATTTTTTTTACAAATGAAGCTGGGTGAGCCACGATATTAGTCCAGGACACTAAAAGTTAGTACAGGAAATGCTAAAAATCTTACGGACGTTGAAGGTACACTAATTATGAAAGAAAATGCATTGCAAGAATTTTAGGACGATATGTTATGACAGTCCAACGATTCTTCAATGATCCCTCCAGCCGAAAGGAAAAGTCTGAAATGGGGAACTGTAAGTCATGACCTTGCGAAATATAAGGAAAGTAAAGCGTCAAGTGAATAAGGGTTCCGGAATCACCAGAAAGCAGTTTTTGACAATACAGCCCTTCCCGTTGTGTTAAAAACCACTCATAACCGCATTCTAGATTCCATTACGGCAGTAAATTCTCCTGACAAAAAGCCTCCATTGATAAAACTGCCTATGCAACTGAGGGTTGACTAGGTTCGTATAAACATGAAACAGGATATGCAATTTGTCCTATTCGCAGATGAGGCCAGAGCCACCTTGAACGGCCCTGATACGTGAGTCAAAGGATGGGATGGGGATAAGGGGACCCTGCATCACCGTTTTCGTCGCCACTAAGGTGAACGTGGAGTAATGTTGTGGACAGACAGCGTTGATGATGAAACTGTTGGCCAATCGTAGTTTGACTAAGAGTGAATATAAATTCCGCTATTTATTACAAGTTTTTGAGTGAATCACGGTCATTCTCTTAGTAAAAATCTTAAGTGTATGCAGGCTAATGCCCCTGCTTATTTTGCTAATGTCACAACCGAGCATCTGGGATTCAAGAATGAGAGACTGATGGTATGACAGCCAAATTCTTCAAGTTTGAATCCCATTGGCAATATTTGGGCCATCAAGAGGAATATCTAAGCTGATAGTAACAATCCACTTTAAAACCGGAATTGTGGTATACTATACATAATATTGCTTCAAGGTCTGTGACTGCTGCAACAATTAAAAACTTGATTGATTCCGTGGATGAGCGCGTTTTTTCCCTTATCCGATGTAACGGGCGTTACATTTAAAAGTAACTGTGTTTCGTAGTAATTCAAAAAATCTATTCATTAATTTTTCCTCGTTATGCCTTTGATTGGCTAAATCATGGTTGTTCTTTTTAATATCCTTTCCATGTCAAGTTTTTTATTATAAGCTCGTGAGCTTAATATGTACAGTATCGTGGTTCAGTTAATGTCAGAATATGATAAAAATGGGATTATTTTATTGTTTTCAATGCCAGATTTTGAACAATAATATTGCAAGATTACCATGCACTTTTGACGTATTTATTCAAATTTTGGACCATTATGTACTCTAAGAAGTTTTTTAAATAAATAGTTGATTTATTACCTTGGGTCGCAGTGTATTTACTAAATAGTATTCCCTGCTTCAAGATGTGTGGGTGTAGGATGATCTAAGAATAAATAATACATAGTAAGCGTGCAGTATGGCTGCCTTATAATCATGGACAAGCGATTATACACCGTTTCCCTTTGCTAAGAAATATTTTATCTGAGTAGTGCCCCTATTGTACATAGTGGCGGTGCAGCATTCTTCGCAGCTACCCGGAGTGGTGTGAAATTCTGTTTATGCGACCTCACAGTAGAGATCAATGGGTGCATGGCCATTCAATTCCATCGAAACTTAAATACTGATTGAAACATAAAGAAAAAGAAAGATAAACGTCGGTACGTCCGTTCATCAATAATTTAACACGATAAACGTGCAGCAAGTACGGTAACTGCATTTACTGTATGAGTAATTACTGTATAATTGTCAAAGCATACTAGAGTGTGTACTGAAACTCACAGCCCGCAGCATAACACAGCCTTCTCACCTAACAACAGTCGGATAGGCACTAGGGCACGGCCGCCCGAAAAATATAGCACGAGGGACGCGGACACACAAGTGGAGCAACTCTGTGTCGCCTGTATACACTCACTTTCGCTTCGCTGCCAATGGCTGTAATAAATTAAACGAACACTGGAGACTTACACACATTATGAGCAGATCGTCTGTACTGAGTCTGATTGTCTCCGTAACTGAATCCAACAACTTTTTTTTCTCTATCTACCTATGTGCAGGTTTTGCTAGTAGCACCAACAACTCTCGGCCCTGCACCAGTAGACTTGCAGTTCTCTCTCAACTTCAGGGTAACGAAAATGAGGTAAACACTGCAGACTCGCAGTACGCGGGTACAAATCACGGACAAGAGGAGCTGGTGCTGCTCGATATCGCTCATATTGGAGGAAATGGTGCGAGAGTCGTTCGTAATTGTCGCAGCTCGCCATAAAACATCGGTAATTTGGCAGTGCTGTGCTCGAGTGGTGCAAATGGTTACGTTGTACTGCAGCAGTGTGACGGAGACAGCGCTTACTGCGTGAATGGGCACTAAAGTTCCTCGCTGTAGCAAACAGCGAAGTTTTCTTCCGAAATTGTTACGCCTTCTCGATGCGTGCTTGCAGTGCTCTGTCTGCTATTAAAAGATATAAAGGCCGTACGAGCAAATGCTCCTAAGTATATTAAAAAACAAAACACATTTATTTCTCATATGGAGACTGTGTCCAACAAGGTTAGGACACACCACCCTGAGGTGTTAATTCTTAGTACTAACATTAGAATAATACTAAAAATAACTAAAGAGAGAATTAGCATTAAGTTTGCAGAGAGCTACTGGTAAGTGGTACAATGCCTGCATCTTAATAAGGAGATGATATTGACACTCTTTTCCGTTGAGAGAAGCGTTGGTTACACAGAGCTGGGGTGAAGAGTTTTTTTTTTTTCAGTGTATGAAATACAGTATGTAGCCAACTTATGATAACAGCACTTTTATTCACTCACATACTGTAGGTAATCTGAAAAAAAATTAAGTTCATATCGTCATGCAGTGCAGTTAAATTTGCTATCGTGGCTGCTATTGCCGATGTTGAAAGTACAATGCAAATTTATATACTGAAGGGTATTGATTTCTCAAAGTAATACTTCTACCGTAATTTATTTTCATTATTCTTAGAACTACTACATGGCAGCTTAAACGAGCGTATGATCTCATCGTCGGTCGCTACGACAACGTCTCCACGAAACGCCTTATTCATGAATTAGATTGGTCTGATCACTTATACCAAGTACACACCAGTTTGCCGTTGACAGGTACACAATTTTACAAACTGAAAATTTAAGGCAGCAACTATTGAGTATCTCATCATTACCTCAGGCATCAAATATTTCTTTTATAATACACTCGTATAATCCTTCACACAAATCCTCTTGAATTCAATAACTTTTTACATCAGTTTTTGAGTAATCAAGTGTGCGCTGAGTATATGTTGCAGCCGAGGCTCCCATCTAAACCAACGCCACTCTCACATCTGACAATGACACGATGTTCTATTTTTTCAACAATGGGCAGAATTGCCTCTCCGAGTCTCATAGAATTTATTCTTGAAGTGACAGCTTCAATTCCGCCCTTAATGAACCGTTAATGTTGATAGCTTCCAAATGTTTCCGGTCCATCTACAGCTACTCATCGAAGTGTGAATTGCGATGTTTTTTTCTTGGGCCGCCAAACCCAATCTTATTGTGGAAGTTGACAAACTTTTTCCAGCGTTAGCTACAGACAAATATTGTCTCAAGCTTGGCAGACTCGTTCGATATGATGTGGGTATCTCGTGACGTCATGAGACTTTTATGAATTTACTAACTATTTCTTTTGTGATTAAAAAAGAACGGTAGCTGTTGAATGTTAACGATCATCTCACTCAAAACTCGCTACAGTTGCATATCAGCAAACGTTTTCACAGGTATCCTTCAACGGTTGTTATGATGGTTAGTTTTCGGCGAAGTATTGTGGTTATGTGCTTCAATTTTCATTTATTTATTTTTATTTTAATATGTCTCATGCAGGGAAATAAATTTGTCATTTTGTTATCAGTGATGCGTCAAAAAGTCTATATTATTCATAGTTTGCTGCTTAAACTTCTATCGTGTACGACAACCAACGTGTCTCTTCATCCTCAATAAGTACGAATACTGTCATGGTCCGAGTTTCTGTAGAGTTCGCTCCTTTTTCTTTATCTCGCTAGCTGATGCTCCTTACATAATTGCCTCCAGCAGCGCTCTTTTCTCGCATTTAGGCTATCGTAATTACGTGTGCTTCTTTCGTGACTATCCACGGTTTCTATATTTTTTAAACTTTTTCTTTCTTAACATCAGTAACGTAATTGATGAACACTCTTTCTTTTCTGTAATGAGCACCAATGATCAGAGTTAATTTATTCGCCCAGTGATCAAGCAGTCATAATCTGAGGTAATTGAGGGATACAGATCCTTGGGCCAGTGCTACCATTCGCTCCCACTTTTTTCCTTGATACCAAGCTTTGGTTAAATCTTAGGTGCAACTATTTTTTCCAGCCATATTCATGTTTGGAAATTTTCAGTGTTACTTTCTGCGTTTTGTATCTTTGACGCTTGTTACCTGTCCGCGAGACCGTTTCTTATACGGATGTATGGTCATTTCCTGCCCTCCGGGCCCATCAGCAATTTAGCATTATCTTCATCCTGAACTCCGCCGTAGAAGTGGGTATGTGTAACCCTATAATTTTTCTATTTGTCCGAGTGTAAGCAATATTAATGAATGCTAGTTTTCAGTAAGTTTTTCAGAACGTAGTTATAATATATTGGGTTACTATTTAATAGCCTCACCATTATTTTTATGGTGTACCTATGTGAGATAGGAACATGATTTCATTAGAAATTAATAGATTAATCGTCACTAATTAATTCTACATTCAAATTCCGAAATTATCTCCATATTAATCCGATATACCCAATGGTGGTTCATTTGGAAAACGCTAGCTAGGCTGTGCAATTTGCTGTTGGATCCTCCTGCTCATTTTGTGAATATCAACAATAGTGTGTTATCTGGAGTTGTACTCTTCCTGAAGGGCCGCTGAGTTTTAGGTCAAACCGAGAAAAAATAGGATCAAACTAAAGGTAAAGTCAAATGGGAAATCCACCCGCACTGATTTGTGCTACAGATATAGACCAATAGGCGCCAGAAGTCTATACGGCTGCATTCAGCCAAAAATCGTCTAGAACTATGGCGCCAGTAGCGGAAGGCTCCATGCGGCGGCAATCTGGCCCCTCCAATCTTCCCCATTGCTTGGAAAGGGTAGTAAGCCTACAGCAGTACGCAGACGGGATACTGGCTGAGCACGTCAAGCGCCGTGAAGAACTTGCCTACTTGGTAAGGAGGTTTGAACCTGTGGCCTTGAGAGTCATTGTCAGAACCTTTACTCTGCTGCTACTGCTAGTCTAGGTAGCTGGGTAAATGCTAGGGAGGAAGGTAGGTAAATGCTGTGGTGATGCTTTCCGCAGCAACGCTATGCACACTATTCGAACTTGGAAACTTTTTGGTGCTTTACGCTACCATGGTGTACTTGTTTATGAAACAGACGGTATATAATAAATATTTTCAACTTTCTCAAAGAGGAGGAAGTTATGTGGTAGTTCAAACCTTTTATCACTCAGCTGTAGAATCTACAAAGTAACTAGGTAAACAGCGAATTGGTATTATTAGGAAATCGGCTCACGATTTCAACACAAGTTACTACCTGAAGGGATCGCACTAAGTGCAAATTGTTTTGTGGATGCCTTGCGATGACACAGACAGCAAACAAACTAAGATTTTTGCCTCTCTTAGTGTACTTGTTTGTGTCGTAACTTAAGCCTTCGTTACTTTTTATTTCAAGCTGATTTTCGTTTAAAAGTTCTTCAGCTGTTTTGAACATATGTAGTGTTGACTAGCATAGTAACCGCATTTTATGCCATCGGAGTTTTGTCGTCTAAAACAGGATGACTGTTGTGCATTTGATAGGGACTCTTTCACTTCCCCGTGACCGATGCAACATTTGTTTTTAGGGTGTTACTGCTTTAGTGTAGAACATGCCTGTAGCCGCTCTTTGTTTCTTGTGCTGCTCACCACCTAAGCTAGTGACCTCTGCCTCACTTCTTCTTTTGCCTTGACACTGTTTTGTTACACCAATTGGCAATCACTGTCCAAAGTTCTTGAGCCCTTTCTAAACTTAACTGACCGCTGTTTTAGTTTTTTGTCTCAGGCGCAGTTTTGTCCTGCTAAGTGGCGTAAGAATCTATATGTCCACTGGCCGGCTTCACGTGCAGCACGGACGATAAAGGCGAATTTTCCGCTACATTACCCAGGGCGTCATTCTAATGCGCCCACCAGCGCGGCCTGCGCCGGGCAGTACTGTAGTATCGTTATGGACTTTATTACTCACGTTATTGCCAGCATTAGAACGAATCAACTGCTCGGAAAAATTTTGCTGATTGTCAGCGTTCGGTACACTCGAAACGCACGGTGCTGGCGGTGCGGGCTATGGAGTCAGCGTTCGGTACACTCGAAACGCACGGTGCTGGTGGTGCGGGCTATGGAGTCAGCGTTCGGTACACTCGAAACGCACGGTGCTGGTGGTGCGGGCTATGGAGTCAGCGTTCGGTACACTCGAAACGCACGGTGCTGGCGGTGCGGGCTATGGAGTCAGCGTTCGGTACACTCGAAACGCACGGTGCTGGTGGTGCGTGCTATGGACAGAACGTATGTGCCGGGAGCTGCCGCTCTAATTCGATAATTGTAAATTAAAAACTTAAGTACAAAGCAACAGTAAAGTGCGATGGGGCTTCAGCGAGTGTTGCCTTATTATCGCTGTAATTGAAGATTGCAGTAAAAACCCTACAATGAACAGAATCCGAACTGATATATAAGCACTTGGATTTCATATTGTTGTTGTTGCTTAGGTATTTTCTGCTATTTTGCCAAATTGTTATAATTTTTCAAAGTTGTTGCGTTGCTTAAAATTTCCTCTTTTGGTTTTATCCTATATATTTCGAGGCATCTTACGCTGAATTCATTGATGTACTCACACAAAATATCTTGCAGTTTCTATAATGACCGCGGAGACTTATAGTTATTATCATAGTTTATCTACTTGTAGCCTACTCTGCTTCTCCGTTCGCCCTCAATATAGCCCTATATCCCTTTCTTCATGATGACACTGCATTCCTTGAGGAACAGGTACTGTACGAAGCTGATATGTGAATTTATGTGTTACAGACTCTCCAAATTCGTTACGGCTCTCTACTTAAGTGAGAGAGCACAAAGATAATCTCTCGTTGTTGGTTCTAGGCATTTGTGGGACCACGAGCTGTACTAGGCTGTCTGTACTCCCATAACGTGCTGCAGACATGCTGTATAGTACCTCATAGTTGAAGCACAGAGTTAAAAGTGTATTACTGAACCTAAATAGTTGTCTTGTCTAGCCACCGAGATGCATGGTATACATAGTTTCTATTTATCTGTTATGCTTGTGCTCTTAGTTCGACTTTCCCGTATGTGCATGATGCACCTATTCCTATTTTAACAGACATGCATGGTTCACATAGTCCCATTTTACAAAAAGTTTCATATATGGCGTTCACTACCGTAATCTCACTGTACGAAATCTACCTAGAGCGCTTACTCCTATTTTAACAGGGGTGCAAGGTGCACACAGTCTCATATTACCAGATATGCATAGTACACTTAATCCCATTTTACCACATATGCATGGTACACATAGATCCATTTCACAAGATATTCATGGTACACATAGTATCATTTTGCTATAAATATGTTTACATTGTTCAGTGCACATGGTCCCATTTTACCAGATATATAGTACATGGTACACATTGTACCATTTTACCGGATATGCATGTACACAAAGTCCCATTTTACCAGCTATGCATGGTACACGTACACAGTCCCATCGCGCCTAAGGTGTGCCTGCTGTGTCTAGCCTCCGCACTGCACGACGCTTCTCAGGAGCGCATGTCGGCAAGATTCGCACTGTCTGCGAGTTTTTCAAGCCAGTCCCATTCTTTCCTAAGTTAAATCTTCGGTAAGCTGTGAAAGTTAACAGGGAAGCACTCAGCGGACGATAAAGAAGTCCCTTAATCCCTCAATTAGTCAGGTTAATGAGCGATAGTCGCCTCCCACATGTGCTTCCCTTTTGTTCTGAAGCAGAGCACTTGTTCCCTAAAGCTCTAGCTCCTTCATTTTATAGAATCTGTGACGTCCTGCTCCCTAGTGGCTGTTTTGTAAAACTAACTTATGTACTTCTTATGTGACAGGGTATTCTGTATACCGTAGTAGGTCTATCCGTTTGTATAATTATTATTTAACGATATGTTTTCATACTTGAATAAGCTTAGATACTTTTTGCCTCTAGAAGTAAGTGAACAGCAGTGCTTCCTGTACTTTGTTTCCGGCCCAATCAAACAATCACTACATTTACACTTCAGAACCGGGGAATTTCTTCTATGATAAGGTTCAGAGGTCTCAAATATTCTTACTCTAAGCTTTGATCCATGCAGCCACAAATGCGTATATACTACGTTACCAAGCATAGTCAAGATTGTTTCAGAATCAGACTCACAAGATGCACACGAACATGTTAAGAATAATACAGAGATCGAGGAGGCGAGCTCCGTGTCGGTGGCTCAAGGCAAAGGTGCTCGCATATTAGCGCGCAGGATGGAAGAGTCTTGTCCGAAGGGATTACCGCCGAGGAATGGTTCTGCCCGCAGTCGCTTCTGCTGATAAACGGAGATGGGTAGCGGCGGCGCCGACCAACATTCATCGTCACCAGATTGATGTTTTTCACGGCAGCTACCAGGATTGCGGAGTCGGATGGATTAAGCCCGAGTTCATCTTCTGTGCCGAGTCAGTGTCCGACTGGATCCTGGCAGCCACAGGCGTGTATGTAATCTACAAAATAAAGTCTACAGCTGGCATTCATAGGGGTCAGATCGCTTCGTTTTGTCGGCAGCACCAGCAGTGCAAATCAAACTTATCAAACTTACATCCAAGTAAAACAAATTAGGCAAAAATTCATTATCATCCAATGCTCTCTCTCCTATTGACACTGGCTATTAGTTACAGTATATACTAAACGAAAACTTTCGGCAATAATTTATCGTGGTTATTAAACCACTAAAGGGCGTGCGCTGTGAAACATGACAGCGAGAAATTGTGAAGACACTTCTTCATTGATATACCTTCGTTACTAATAGGCATATAACGTAAAAGGCTACTTCGCGACGGCCAGCTTAAATTATCGTAAGGGATGAGTACTTTCTACTGAGCAGTACACTTCAATTCTTCTTCAGCTCCCTCCTTCCTTCCCTTAGATAACATTCGAAAAAGTTAACTCTATTATTAAGCTCTGAAACATCACTAAAATTTAGTATCCGCTGTGTATCCAGTATACAGTACACAGTGATATGATTTCAAGAGAACGAAATTTTCCGACCCAAAAGGACAATCTTTGTTAAATTAAGACAGCAAGTTGGAATAAAGAATTACTACGTCTATCACAGACTAATGAAAACACAGACGGACAGTTTTTAAATGCAGCTCAGCTCTGCCTGCGGATATTTCTATGACGTCATCGTTCAGCCATCAGCGTTGCGCAATATGCATTGAGAAATTTCACACATAACGAAAAAAATATTTGGCCATAGTAGAACTAGAAAATACTAACTAAAAAGTTGTGAATAAGATCAAGGAAAAGTATTGCACATTCATAACGTCTTCGAATATCGAATGACTCTTAGCATTTATTCAATTGGCTTCTGGGTTCAGAGTTTCTTAGCCATAAAGCATCGGCGAAATTTTGAGCGTCTAGAGCTCTGTAGATGAAACTCGTATCTTGTATACCGGCATATGATGAAAACATCAAATTCAAGACTGTGACGTCATCATTGAGCCACAATTTCTTGCACAAATATTGATGAATTGCCAGTCTGTGTCTTCCTAAGTAACGTCTACTACACAGGTAAAAATCGCCTATCCTGCGTTTCGTTGATTAGCTACTAATGTGTTCATTATGAATAGAAAGAAAATACAATTTCGATGTAGCGAAAAAGTAATAAAAATCAGACTTAACGAGAACGGCAAGAGAAACTGGAAGTGCATTCAACGTTAATAACGATGATTATTCCCAATTTGGCCATATTCTGCAACCTGGTCTAATTATTGCCTGCTGAATTCCATCAGACGGGAACAGGATCGCCAATATCTCCAACCTGGCCTATTTTTCGCTTATCTACTTCGTTAAGAGAGTGACACGACGCATGCGTATATAGAAACATGTAAATATGTAAACAAATAAAAACACGACGGTGTTTATTATGTTGTGTTTAATATCCTAGTAAGTGCATGCTGCCATGATGTGCCAGAGAAAGCATTTTTAACCTCACAGTGCACTAGCACACCTGCATATAACGAACCTGCTTAGAGAGCAAAGATATTCATCCTGACAGAGAATCAGCAGTGCAAAAATTGAGGATAGCGTACGGACTAGGTACGAAGCGATGATACCATGATTTTGAATATACTGTTGAAACTTAAGAAAAATGAAAGGGATGTATGCGGATAATTTTACGATACATGTTTCCTATGTTAAAAGTCCGAACTACAAAATTATATTTATACTAGTATGTCTAATTTACATGGACAGACACACGGTTCCCAACGAGCACATGCGTTACTCGCGAAGCGAAAGCGAGTGCTATATCGGTGACAGTGTGGGACTTCATTTGTGTGTCGGCAATGACTGTTAGGAGGGGCTCAGGACTGGTTGGACAATTATCGTGTAAGGCTGTGTTATGTGGGGGGGGCTCGAATTTTCAAGATGACGCTCTATAGAGTTTCTGAAATCGTTGTAATCGTGATATGCAGATTGGCATTTCTGGGTGCATTGCCGTTCACTGAAATTTTGCTCGCATTATTCATAAGTTAGTTGTCAAAAGTGTGAGTAAAATCAACTAACTATTGATATTATTATTAATTTTGTTGTGTCCCTGCCGTTTAGATGCTGTTGTGGATCCACGCAAAAATTGAAGTCAAGTTTTGTAGCCTTTTTGACGAAATTGAAAAAAAATAATGCAATACTAACGAACATTCTATTATGCCTCATGTTCTTTACATATAATAACAACAACTAGAATCTGCCCAGACATACACAGCTGGCTAGGGAATGCACCATCTGCAGGACACAGAAGACGCGGAAACACATACTGGCGCGGACGCTGTACCCGACACTACCATATCGCCTCCTACACTACAGCTGGTTGTAGTCAGAGATACTTTGCAAAGCAATCATTTGAAAAATACACAAAAATACTTACCTTTCAAGCTAGCAGCCAGTTCAACTATGATATTAACTTACGACACCCGAATGAACGATTTTATCCGTAAAACGTTGCTTAGTGGAAATGTCAGTTATTTTGAGGTATTAAAAATACCTCAAAACGGTAAAAAAAGTAGCTTTTGAAAAATGTGATGCCCGTGCTAAGAGGCGTTCCTTGCGCGATTTCTCATTTAATGCAGCAAAATTGCAAGCAAAAAAAAAAAAAAATCCAAGTGATTCCATAGAAGATGCGAGTGATTCTTTTATTGTAAAATTAATACAAAGACAAACACAAAACCAACAAAAACCAATCTGCATCTGTCTGCTCAGCCCAACACCCCTCAGCAAATGTAGAACAGATAATGAACTGCGGTAAGACAGCTCTCGGACACACCTGAAAGACGCAAAATTATTACCAATGCGGAAACACAGTATTCACTTCATTTCGCTAGAGCAACCACCTGCAAAATTTGCCATGAGTCCACATCTTTAGTGCTAGCTAGCACTACCGGCAGACTCTATGGAGTCAGCATACAGTTGCATTTTTCATATTCATTTGAATTTGCCTTTAATATTTATGCGAAGAAAAGTTAAAAGTGATGGGTTCCAGGCGTAATTTCCAAGTCAACAATGTACTCGTATACAGAATAAGAATGTGTCAGCATTTAGTTGATCTCAATTACCAGGTCATTCCCTCTACCAAGAGGCGCAACGTTCCGTACAGCGTGCTTCAAAACAGTTGGGTAGATATCTAACGTTGAGCATAGTGATGGAGCGAATATCCGCATCTGCTTCTGCGGAACATCCACGCCATTTTCAACATCCGCATCTGCAACTGTAGATGCTAATATCGTAACATCCCCAATCGCATCCGCGGTTGTCAGAACTATAAAATCCGCGAAAATATCCGCAGCACAAGAAGTGCGGATGTGCAGGTTTATCACTGTGCACTAAACTCATCTACAGTGCTGAAAACTGCGAAGTCTCATCTGGATTGAAATGTGTGCAAGCGCTGTGCCTCTCAGCAAAGCACCATCTAAGTTTTCTTCCCAAGTGTTGTAAAAACTGCCGTCGTGAGAGGGTTTGTGTTTCTGTGGTGGGGCGAATATCCGCATCTGCGGAACATCCACAATTCTTCGAACGTCCGCACCTTTTTGAACATCCGCATCTGCATCTACGGATGCCGAGATGGCAACATCGGCAATTGCATCCACATCCGCGGATGTCAGAATTGTAATATTCGCTTAAAGATCCGCATTCGCGGATGTCAAAAAAATGACATCCGTCCGATCACTAGTTGAGCATTACTTTATAATGTTTGGATATTTGTGTTGAATACCAAGTCCACTGAGCAATATTCGGCGCTAAACTAAAGCGATCTTATGATATTGGTGTACACCCTCTTGTAAATTTTAGCTTATGTGCCAAGGATACTACTGTACCACATCTTCACCTGAGGGTGAATACTATCCGTATATCATAATATAGTGTTATTGTACTGTTACTATTTATCGGCTTCATTAGTCCTGCGACTAAAGTACCTGTAATGCTCTAACTACATCTGCATTTGCCCGCCCAACTGCAGGCCTGCTAGTTTGCGCAGCTCGCGTCTCTTTTCGATAAATACTTTAAATCGGTAGCATAAATGACGTCCAAGTCTTGCACCCTTGCATCAGATTGTGAGTGTCACTCCTTAGCGTGGTTTTGGTATTACAAAGTGCGGTGTCAATAGCGTGTGACTGACGTTAATGCACAAGTTGGTAAAAGAATTGGCAAGCTTAGAAGCATATATTTAGTAAATATTACATGTAATCACATAGAACTGCCTGTGCTGATTTGATCAATGTTCACATAGATCCATGGACAGATTGAATCTGTAATCACAAAACTGCATTATATTGCTACAAATGTGCCTATTGAAAGTAAAGGATACTCTTAAAGATTTATTTAACTTGTGCCTGAGTTATGACAACCATGTAATAAAACCGTACCAAATGATACGCCTCGTAGTAGTGACTCAGAACGCGTGCTCTCTCCGGAAGACGTGTCATCTAGTGCCTCTTCCAAATCGCGGCTTACATTACAATAAGCATCTTCTTTACATTGTTCAGCGTTACCAATCGGTGACAAGTGGGAGATTATGTTCTGTGCAGTAGGAAACACCCGGGAAAAACCTGTATTATTGCTGGTTTCATACACAGTGTTTGTGTTGCTTTGAAACAGCGCCTGCCACTCGGTGTCCACTTCCTGCTCAATCTCATCTGCCTGCATACTGCGGGTTGAGTGATTAACTCTAGAGACATCCGAAGAGATGTCTTCTCCGTTCGATACTCTTGAATTCCTTGAGTCAGCGGTTATCATCTCTTGTTGGACGAAGACATCATCGTTTTCTGTTGCTAGCTCGATTTTTGGTGATTCAACTTGCTCTGCCCCAGAGTAGAATGATGCGCTTGAAGGTCTTACAGTTTGCTTGCCTATTATGTTTTGGCACTTTATTACTTCTTCTATAATCGAATTAGCCCTATATTTGTCACATCTCCTTACTGCAGCTGAATTGGATTGTGCATTTCCGCAATTTTCAACTTTGAAATTGTATCTTGAGACGATATCTTTGACTATCTTCCCACTCATCAATAAAGGAGAATGGCCGATATTGCTGAATTTATCGTTTCTGAGTTCAGAAGCATCTAATGGAAGAGAAGCAGAGGCATAACGGATATTACCACTGCGAAATGCAACTTTTTCTTTCACACCATGATGGTACCTGCCGCTGGGAAGAGTAGGGGCGTTCTTTAGGTGGACAGCTCTAGGGTCGTCATTGGCTGTACCATGACTACTGATGGGCAGAGGAGTCTTTCTGGCTTTTGTGGCGGATCTTACTACAGGACGTGAATTTCTGCTGAACAAGTCAGGTGACTGTTGACCAACTACACAATTATTGTGTGTAGCATTTGGAGCTGAAAGAGTACCCATCAAACTACTGGGAATTTCCCTTCCTAGGCCAGTGAAATCCATGTGTTCATCATCTGAATCACTAAACAGTGCATTACTTCGACCTGTCATGGAAGAAGACGCTGGTTGCGTCCCACCAGATGGGGCACTCACGAAAGATTGCAAAGCACAGATTTGATGCGGTAGAACTGAGCAGGCCGCACTTTGATTCTGTGGCTTGGCTAAGCGGAATATTTCTTTCACGGACAAGTATTTGCCGGAGGCTTTTCCAGCCTCTTCTTGTTCCCAAGCAGAGAAACTCTCATCGGTTGACCATGCTTGGCAGCCACTAAGATTTAGTAACGATCTCTTGTTGGTTTCTGTTTGTTCTGGAGTTATGCTTACAGTTTTCTCAAATATTTCTTCTACTGTTGTTTCGTTTTCGCTTTCGGTGCTGAACTGCAAAACACCATTTCTGTCACCAACAGAGTGCTTACTTTTATTTTGGGACCTTATCTTAGAGCTTCTACTGATGGTGTTACTCTGCTCATCTAATAGAATTGTTGGTTGTGCTTCTTCACATCGTGAACTGCAGTCGGCAGCATCAGGTAAGTGGGAGGTTCTTGACAAATCGAACATCACTTCTTCAGATGTATCATGGAGGAACAAACTTCTACGATCAGCTACATTTCGCATCTCAGAAATGTTATTCACGCTTGAAATTGCCCTTGCGGGAGTTCTAGTTTCATCTTCCGACTCGCTGAATGAAAATGACATTGTTCCCTTTTTGAACCCACGCAAGGCATGCGAGCTCAGGGAGTTAGAATCAATTAGTGTTCTTCTTTGACTTATCGACGACTCTTCGTTACTGTTTATTTTCTCCTTGAGATGATTGCGTTCAACATTTATATTTTCTTGCTTTATAAATATTTCATCCTCACTGATGCTGTTATTGGTCTTGTTCGCTTGAAATGCAAATAGTTCACTGTCGTCACTGCTGGAGTTATCGCTGCGCACTTCTTGGTGTCTTGACGTCCGTGGAAGGATTTTACTAATTCGTGTGTTACATCGACTTAGTTGATTGGTCTGCTCCGTACCGAGCTCAGGTACCGGGTGATCTTCTACTGCGCTTTTCTCCAGTAACGTACTGTCTTCTGCAGGTTCATGTCTGCTAGAATTTTGGTTGGAACACACTTCATACATGCTCGTCACTTCGATGCTATCATCCGTTGGTGTTGCGTGCGGTTCAGACCTAGGCGTTGGATTCGGGCGAGCAGCAGTGTCCAAATTATTTACTGCACAAGCTTCATCTCTTTCGGAACAGTCTGTGCCGCTGTTGCTTGCCGGCTCGTTATCGCAAAATTGGTGGTTTTGAGATTCTCTGGTAGAATCTGCTACGCTTATCGTCTGGTTCAAATCAAGCCAAATGGTCGCGTCGATTTGCTCCGCTTCGATCGGTCTGTAAAGACTCTCAAGCTGTTGCGATTGTGATGGATGTTGGGAACCAGGAGGTGTCAATAAGTCCGCTTGAATAATGCGTTGCTCGGTTTCATCGACGCTATTCAAACCGCTAGCTGTTCTATCTGTGTTCATTGCCACATTTCCATGGCGGCTATTTGGTACTCCCAGTTGAGTCAGTGGTGCTCTTTCTTCCAAGGCTGACTGAGAGCTCGGATCCACGATGGTATATTCAATATTGGAGGGCTCGTAGCCATCCGTTGGGTAGGGTTGAGATTCTGGAGTCTGATACAGCCTCAGCAGCTGGCTGGATGGCCCAGCAAAGGCTCCTGGGCTCCCTACACAATTTTGGCTGGCAATATCTTCACTCGCAGAGAAGTTAGCTGAATACTCCTGGCTTAGGTAAATAGGAGGCCCCAGTGACGAAAGTTGGCTGTGCTCCTGGGTTGAAGGTATGAGATGGTCATGTAACGTACAATTATTGTTTAAATCTTGACTGATTTGAGTGTACTGACTACAACTTTGGCTACCATGTTGAATCGCTGGGTCCTGGGGTTGTGACAAAATGAAATTTTCTTGTCGGTTCCTCCTCAATTCCATAAGTTCATCAGGTGAGAGTAGTCGCGCTGATTCTAATGAGGCGACAACATCGTCAGGCACTGGGGCGGCGTGTCGACGGTGCATGAGCGCCCAACTGTGTAGCGCCAGACGTGCTTTGGCTTCCTCAGTAGTCGAAGCCTGTAAATAGTAAAGCATGACAGTGAGTTAAAACTGTTAATGATGGAGCTGGATGCCACCAGTAATTTATTTTCCCCCTTTTATTACTTGCGCCCCCTTCAGCCCTTTCTTTATACTATCAATGATCATTTATCATCTCCCAAGCAAGGAATACACCCATGAGTTTTTCTTTTTCCTTTAATTCTAGAATTATGAATGTCTCGTAGTGGGGAAAACAGAAATAGTCTCTACCGAGAGCCAATTCTAACAATTCTTAGAAGAATGTAACTGACAAATATAAAAATAAACATGGAGACAAACAAACACTGGACTAAGATTACTATCTTGGACTCTTATTTCAGTTGTTCCAATCCTTACAATAGGAGGCCCAACATTACAAACTATTGCCCTTATAGATACACGAGCATGTGATATCGTAGGCGAGTGATTGTCCTCTGCTGGAACAGCTATGACGTAGCTACTCATGGACAAGGAATGTGCTGCCGAATCATGTATATATATAACTCTTAAATACTATTTAGCCTGTACTGCTTTCACCAATCTACCTTGTTTGTTCATATATTTTTTGAGTTATGTTATCAATAGCAAATAGGTAGACAAACAAACAAAGGATTGAACGAATCTTCGCCAAAAGTTGATCATCTGTTCCTCTTAACAAAGCTTACAGTGCCGACAAATTTCATGAACATCGCTCCATAATTTCTTGAGTTATCTTAATGAAAGATTGACAAAGAAACAAATAAACTTCCACAAAAACATAAACCTCCTAAGCATAGGTAATAATTGTATATTCCGGCCAGTCCACAGGGCCCCAAGCCTCTCTCACATTTTTTAGATGAAAAAACTGTTTAACTGCACGAGATGTACCTATATCAAGCCGAAGAGCTCCAGCACAAAACTTCAAAAAACGTCTTCAGGGTACGGAAATTTAGAAATAAGAAAGTGTTGTTATAGGACTGCTCCAAGCTCTGTTTACTAAGTAGAATCTCTTTTCATTTAATGTAGTTTTAGCAGATTTCTACATTAGTACTGGCCTGTGGGATCAGAAGCCACATAAATGACTTGAAAAACATATAGGTGAAAGATCAAGTCAACTTGACTGTCCTCCCAACTGGGAAACTCACATGCACTGGTTTGTGCTACAGATATAGACCAACAGGCACAAGAAGAGTATACGGCTGCAGTCGACTGAAGATTGTCTAGAGCTATGGCGCCAGTGATGGAAGGCTCCATGTGACAATCTGTGCCCCCAACCCTCCCCCATTACTGGGAAGGGTCAGTAAACCCACAGCAGTACCCAGACCGGATGCTGACTAATCACGTTAAGAGCCGCAAAGAACTTGCCTAGCTGGGAGCGAGGTTCGAACCTGCGGCCTCCAGAGTCAATGTCAGACATAACTTGATATATCTTCTTCTACTACTCATCTATGGGCTTACTTAAAAATAATAGACATAATTTACAAGGGAAGTGGACTTGTTAGTTCGATGTCGTCAGGATCTAAAGAAAGGACTAATTCGGTCCCTTTGAAATAACTGAACATATAGTACTGGTATCTGGAAGTACTGTCACTATTGCAAAATGGCTATACTCTCCGCGTAAATGCCGCATGTAATTAATCGTAGTGCCGAGCGCGGCTTCATGACTACACTTTCTACTTGTTACCTATAGTTTTGCCAACCCTTTGATTATTTTTGAAAGATTTGCCTCCGGAAGTCATTTGGGCGTCTTGCCAAAAAATTCCAGCCTCCACCTGCACCCATTCTAGCTAAAAATGTCTGGAGAACAATTGCAAAAACTGTGTGAACATTTGCGGCCCCTACTGAAAAACCAAATTATGTGTAAAATTAAGTAAAGGCTACCAGTGGTGAATCCAGGAGGGGGAGAGGCATTAATTAGACCATGCCCATTGACAACAGCTCCGGGAGTATCATTCGCCCCTCCTTTTGCAAATTCATCTATAGCTTTCTATTGAGTCAAGTGTTGTTAATGTCTTTAACACTAGTGTTATAAGGCATAGGAAATTAGTGTAAGCTAGGAATAATAAGATGTATTTACAAGTTCTTTTCAAGGGTCAATTTGTATCCATCTCCCTAGAAACCCGAAGTTTGCTCATTCAAAAAAAAAAAACAAAAAACACCTGGGATAAATCGCCTATGAAGTCTACTGCAAGTGGGACAGGACCACTGGTCGTAAAGCCAAAAAAGACTGCAGGGCGTAGGAAGCTACAGACAAAAATTGCTGCCATAGAGTCTACCTCATTCGAGGCTTCCTAAAGTACTTGTGGAGCCTTGCCTCAGCTCTACTTACCGGTAGAGAAGTGAGACCCTGAGACAATCCTCCCTAAAAACTGGCAAAAAAAATTAATTCTACATTGAACAACACTGCAACAAATCTCTCTCCAGCTATTCAGATAATTAAGAGTACATAAAAAAGCTGCTGGTATAGTTCTATAAATAAACAATTCACACACTACAATTTTCGGTCGGTCACTTACAAAACTGAAGTACCTATCATTTCTTTATATTGTGAGCAGACAAGCTCCCAAAAACGGTTCCATTTAATAACGTAATAAATACCATTGAATAGTGAAGCATACACGTTCATTCTAGATATAATGACATCTGTTGCAAAAGATAACATCTTACTTAAAAAGAAGGTGAAGAAATTGAAGGTGTTATCTATTTCAATCATGAGAGATTTATTTCAATACTTCGATAGAGTATTAGGCACTTATCCCCTAACGACTAACCTTGGGCTGGCTTCACTCTGAATCCGGCACAGTTGGATCAATGCCTAAAACTTGGTCTGACTTAGCGAGACTTGCGTACATGACTGAAGTCCCAGACTAGTTAAAACTATTGAGATTAGCTTATCGTCATGGAGCTACAATTTTTAAAAGCTCCTCTAATAAATATACCGTAAAGCTATTTCAGCCGTTAGCACTCACGAGCTAGAGTTTGAAACATTGTAAGACTTACTTCCAGCTGTTGGAGACAGCACTGCAGGAAGGAAGGATTAGTGGAGTGCTGGAGGAATTGATCAAAAGCCTCCACGATGCCCGCCACCGCGTCATCTCCCTTGAAAAATAGAAATAAGTATAATAACTAGCAGGAACTTCCATGAATTCATTCGTATTTTTCATTTATGCACTCTGACCCATACAATGCGTACGATATGGGAAAATATTGGGTTGTGAACTAGGTTCTTGTCGGATTTGTATAAAATTTTGGAAAGTGCTATATTTTTCAATTATGGAGTCTACTTTTTCAAAATTTATACATTTTGCGTCTAGGTTTACTATTTTCGAGTATAATTAGTAAATTTTAGTTAATTTTAAGTCTCCCAAAATGGAATGCCAAGTGGAGAAAAATGAGCGTTTTCGACATCTGTTTTGCGCTTTCAACCAAGGTTTTAATTAAGGCCACAAACGCTGCTCACAGTATTTGCGCTGTGTATGGAGAGCGTGCCATAGCTGAAAGGACTATTCGTTCGTGGTATGCATAGTTCAAAAATGAAAATTTTGACCTCAAGGATTAACTCGTCTTGGTCATCCAATTGAGATCGATGAGGAACGACTAAGCCAGCTTTTTGCACGAAAATTTTCGTCAAATGACAAGGGAACTGGCAGTGTGGGAACTGCTCCCACACTGCTGCACAGAAGCATCTTCACTCGATGTGAAAGGTTCAGAAGTATGGTTCGTAGGTTCCGCATGTTTCAAGTGACAGCAACAAAATTCAAAGAGTCACAATCTCCCCGGTTTGCTTGTTCGTCACCGCTCAACTCATGGAAACTGGTAACGATTTCTTTATGGAATCGTACCTAGAGACGAAAAATGATGCCTGTCCATCAATAAATGCTATGCGTGGAGTTGTGATTAATACTGATGCAAAACTGAAGGCCTGGTTGAATGACTTTTTCGAGTCAAAACTCGGTAGTTTTTACCAATGAAGTATTGAAAATCTTGTTGAACGTTGGGAAAAAGTTGCAAACAACTTTGGAGGAAACATGATTAGTTACTGGTTATTTTTTATTCAACCTTTCAAAAACATTTATTAGAATAGGTGAGGACCTAATTTCCAACCTAATATGTTTCAAGTTTTACTGCTGATCTAAGACCTGAGAGAAAGAGCTTAACACTCACTGACCTCTAGTGCTTCACAGCTCACATCAGTGATACTTTTTTTATCTATTACTGAAGTGTAACGCGCAGACGTACTTACGTGCTAGCACCGTGACAGACTGAATTATTATTTTTCACCTAAATGCCCGCGACGCCATTAAACGCTGCAGACATTAATTATTTCAGCAACCCAACACCCCCTCTCCCTGTTGTCTTCACACTTTTTCTTCGTTTGTTCTGAAGAATACTATACTCTTTTCTTTCATTGACCTACGCAGTTACCTACGTAGCACTGAACCGCGGCTTCGGGTCGGACCAACGTTGCATTTCAATATTGGCCCACTGTAGATTTTTCGAAGTCGATCCAATGTTGTTTTTCAATCTAGGACCACCATTGCAGATGAATGTTAAGCCGCCGAAGCAGCTGGCTATCCTGCCTACACGAAAATGGAAGAGCAGTGCATTAACTCTTTACCGGCCAAGTGGCCGTGTACGGTCACTACTATAATGCTGCTCATACTAAGGCGCTTCTCAGCCGCCCGATAAAGGGTTAAAGCTAATGTATGGATTCAGCATCAAGGTTTATTGTTAATATCGCTAAGCCAGTTAGTAAGTAAGATTCAAACATGAAACACAATATTAACGATACTGTACAGGCTCGCTTGTAAAATTAAATTGGGCTTCAGTCGAGGGTGACGATTATGGAGCAAGATAAGTTTCTATCATAGTACTGGCATGCTTCTTTGTCATAATATTATGAGCGTGTATTCATCATTAATTCAAGGCGCCGTCGTTGCTAGAGAAGAAATCGCTAAATATCGGATCACTGCTGGAAATTATTATTGGCCAAATATTGCAATAGTATATTATTAACTTCACATATATTTCCTTGCAACAGCAATTGGACTCATTCCTAAGACATATAGAAAAATAATGCACAAATTAAACCGGTAGTATGATTTCTTGGAGGATTTCTCAAAGCATTTCTCAATAATGACCCCATGCTGGCACAACATTGCTGGAAATGTATAAGTACAGTATGTACCCTTTTTCCCAGCGCAGCTAGGTTGATAAAGCACTGGTCTAAGATCGGTTGACAAGGCTCCAACATTTACCCAACATTCCAATGTTGTGCCGATCTCTATCGAAGGTTATTTTGCTGCGGGGGTGGTGCACCATAAGCTCGGAGAGACACAACCACTCTGGGAATATCAATACGCTCTTAATAAATACCAATAATTCATGTCTCCCACTTTTGCCCGGGATAGCCGAATTTAAAAATTGAAGCAAAACCTATTTTCAAAATAAAGTTCAGAACAGAGCTGGGATTCGTTTTTTTCTCTACCGCCGTATCGGTATTCGGTAGTTGAAAAAACGGGTCATACGGTTAGGCATTTTGATATTAAAAAAAAAACGAATGATCCGGTATTTCATTCGGTATTATCATTAAAACTTCGTGTCCGGGCCCCCACGGACAAGAAGCATAACCAAAATGAAGCACTGTGCAACACTGGGAGGCCCAAAACGCTGCTAAAGGAAATCCAACAGAGAGCCATTTATAGCTGATTGAACGCCTGCAGGCCAACACGACCAAAAGCCGATGCCAGTAATGAGTTCCAAACCTTAACAAACCAGGATACCAGGGTTCGGCACCAAACATTTTCCGACGTGAAATAGTGCGCACCGACCGCAGCACGTGTTATGCTCCTAGCGTCTTTGAGGGCCGGGACAGAAGAATACAATCAATGCCTCTCATTATTGTACACCTTATCAAACATACGGAGTTCGGCCACCCCCTCTCCTGTGAGACAGTCTTACCAAATCATTATCTGCGCACAGCCTACTGGCCGAAATAACAAGTCGGTCCAATAGACGTAAGTGACTGTCAGCAGCTGAAGCCTATAGACCGGTGAGCAATACTCCAACACAGGCAGCAAAAGAGCATTAAAGCATCTGTGGACACCCTCACTGTCCCAAAACACCAAATTCACCTTACGCAGTAGCCCAATCTTACTGGAAGAACGTGGCACCAGTCGCCTAATATGCGGCTCAAAAGTAAGCTTCTCATCAAAGACAACACCAAGAATCTCCAAGGAGCTAAACTCCTAAAGTAAATTGTCATCTATCTTCAAATGTGGATGCTGCGGTGCAAGTGTCCGAGACCTACTGACAATCATCGACTTGGTTTTACTGGCATTCAACTTCATACTCCAGGCCGAACACTATGCACTAATGAGTGAGAAATCCATATTAAGAGACTGAGTGACAGCGTTACGCATGCGGGGAGCAGGTATCATTGCTATCAAAGTAGAATCGTCGGATCGTGTTTTACAGCGAAGAGAACATGTCACTGGTATACAAAACGAATAACAGCGGGTGAAGCAAGCTACCCTGAGGGTCGCCAGACTCCGCCGTGAGTGAGGAACTCAAAACGCCGTCAACAGACACACTCTGCGTTCGTTCAGAAACTAAATCAAGAGTGATTGACAGAACCCTACCACCCACACCAAACGACTCAAGCTTGTATAAACGACCTCTGGGGTTGACCCTGTCAAACGCCGTGCTGAAGTCAAACTGCACAAGGCGTGCCTCAGACTGACAATCCAGCGCAAACTGTAAATGGTGTGGCACCGACAACAAGGCGTTACAACAACCCAAACCAGTTCTATACGCCAACTGGCCAGTAGGCAGCAAACCTATAACCTCAGCAAAATTACCAAGTTTACAAGCGACCAGTTTCTCGAACACTTTCGACAAAATGGGCGTCAGCGTAATGGGCCGGTAGTTGGCGACATGGGGCGACACTGTACCCCTGGGAATGGGAGTAATATTTCCAGTACTCCAACAACGGGGAAAATATCCTACCCGTATCAGGCGCCAGAAGATCACTGCTAGTTTAGGGGCAAGAACGCCAGCAAGCTGCTTATAAAACAGAGGAAACATGCCCACCGGGCATGTAAGTTTCAAAAACTCCTTATATTTGTATATAAAAAACACATTTACAAGCCTTTTAATACATTCTAAAGCCCATTGAACACCTATTTCAAGCCTTTAATTACATCATCCAATGGCAGTTTACGCTTCACTGAGCTCGGAAGGACGTGACAGTTGAGTGAGTGAAACATTATTACACACTACGCACAATTCTCACAGAGCAACGTCTCTTCTCTTCAATGAACTGCAATGCAGCGTGAAAAAGCTCAACTGAGCGAAAATCTTAAATGTGATTTTCCTTATGTTTTCCAGAAGGACGGTGGGTCATTGAGGGCTAAGAAGCTTCTTTTGTGGTCACGGAAAATTCAAATGTACCGAAAAAAAGTCATTCGCTGCTTCCATTCGGTATCGGTAGGAGATTCAGCAAAGATTCGTTATCAGTATTTCGGTAGATGAAAATACCGCCGGTACTACCGAAATACTGAATTTCATTCGGTAGTCCCAGCTCTGGTCCAGAAGAAGTTCGACCTATAGGCTACCCTTCTCTGTGTCCAAAATATGCCTGTAACGGGAGGTGTAAATTAAGCACACTTTATTTGTAATGTCGCTGCAGTTTTCTTTCTTTTGCAAGCGGAAACATATACTTTAACGCCAGTTGGAACTGCTCTAAAAAATGACTGTGCTCTCCGATGTGGAATTGCTATCGCTGACCGTTATTAACATAATAGGATGATTAACTTGCAGCTCCAGAGGGTGCAGTGAATCCTGTACCTAAATTAGGGAGCAACAATTACTCATTGCTTAAGCACTATTCATGACAACAAGCATGAATTGTGAAGAGGTGCTGATGCATATTCTTTGCCGTCATTTTTGACGTCGGAGTAAACTTATAAATATATGTGCACTTATACAAACACACGCTAGTATGTATCATATTATTTTAAGTGATAATAAATATTCTTTCGTAAGAATTTCGAACCGACCTTCTAAATTCGTGAATATGTCTAGGCCTACCTATGTATTTAGGGTACTAATTGCCCAGTTGCAGAACAAACAGCTATTACATATTTGATACGTTTATTACACAAACCTATCAAATAATAGCTGTTTGTTGAGAAATAGGGTTAGTTCGGCAATTGGGTTATGTAGCTAGCTAAATGTAGCGTGGAAGCTGTAATTTTGTAGGTAACTAATAGATATAAGGGAATTACCCAAATGTCGAACTAAGTCTATTTCCGAACAAAGAGCTAATATTTGATAGGATTATTACCCAAGCCTATAAAATATTAGCTGTTTGTTCGGAAATAGAGTTAGTTCGGCAGTTGGGTAATTCCATACCTACAGGATACACGAAGCAATATATTTTTGAAAATAATTTGATAAGTACCTAGGTATGCCCAGGAAGAAAAGAATACAACGTTTGTGTTTTTTTGCTTCCTGGGTATGCCGAACCTCCCGCTTCTGGGATAAAAGCAATATTTCTCTTGCTACTATACCTAACACTGATGATTATTATACTGCAAATTGTTCCTACTAGCTACGTAGCTTAGGAACGAAACATTTAAACGCTTGCCCTTTAATAATAATGATATTGGTCACGTTTATATTCATGTTGAGCCAACAATCTGTTATTTATAGCATTTCTGTAATATGCTTCCATACATAGTCTTACCTTAGGTCTGTGCTTAGATTTCGCATTTCTCTTCATTATCGATTATTATGCAGCGCTAAGTCGATGTACACATGACTCGTTCACTTGCATAGACGCGGCACGACAGTCTGACGGCTAACATTTTCGCAAACATTCGCGCCAGACTATGTAGTGCGTTGTCATCTAAATAAAGACGATAAAAAATTTATTTCGCGTAAAAAATATAAGATTTCTTATGTTTTATTCATGGTGGGCTAAGTTTTAGATTAAAGAAATGTTCTTAGCAATGTTTGAGAAATTTGATTTTCTGCAGGGTTTAGTTATGGTATACCTATGTTTTGTACTCGTATTCAAATATCCATGTTAATTTTCTTGTATCGCAAAATTCAACGAAGAGCGCTAATTCAAACTGAAAACTGCTTCCACATTTATCTCTAGTTATTGCGTCTATCAATGAGAATATTGTTTAAAGAAATCCCTGGGAGTCTAGCTATTTCTAAAAATTTGGCATACTGGATAATTATGATAATTAGTAAGGGGTAATTTATTACTGATGTGAGTCTGCAGCCGGGTCCCCACATCACAGTCTTTTGTTCTGCGCACACAATGAAATTCGCCCGAATGTCTTGTTTCTTCCTGGTTAACAACATAGAAGTGCATTTCTCTCTGACTTTTAACTTACTGCAAATTGAAGATATTATCGAAACTTTGTTCTTGACACTCTCATCCTAAGGCTCTTGATATGACAGGTAACACAACAGTAAATCATTTGGTAAGCACATTTTTGTGATCTGTATGACTTTAAAATCTAATAATTGTTGTGTAAGTTTTTAGTATATTATCGTAAAATCCGTGAGCATTTTGATATATTTATTACTGGTGGGTGCTTGTAGAACAAATGCTTAATATCGATTCAAAGCTACTATAAAAAGTTTGCTTTCTACTTAGTATTAAAATAACGTTGGAAAAGTCGATATGATGTTTTTTGGGTAATAAATTTAGTAACAGATTTTATGTTTACAAAACACAAGAATATATATACATCAGTGAGTACAAAGTGTGCGAATTTTCGCACACTTTGTACTCACTGATGGCGCCAGGGAAATGGGTAGTGGAGGGGACAGGGCTTGAACCTCCATTAATGACCTATGCCCAAACAGCCCTCAATATTCTTACTATATAACCAACATACCTCCTGATACGAGTATGCATGCATTGAGAAGCCCCTCCGCATTTTACTGCACTACCCAGTCTCCCCAATGCAAATTTCCGGGCGCCGCCACTCTTTGTACTGCGTAAAAACACAAGAATATATTCGCACACTTTGTACTCACTGATGGCGCCAGGGAAATGGGTAGTGGAGGGGACAGGGCTTGAACCCCCATTAATGACCTATGCCCATACAGCCTCCTCACTGTAAACCCTCCTTTGGGAAAATGAAGCGATAGCGGGAATTTCATTCCTGGAGTGTGTATACTGTACACTGATAACATGCAGCGTAGGCTTAATTTCATATTCACTAGGCGTAAATTATGCGGTAAATAAGGAGAAATTTCAAAGTCAAGATGATGTAAACTGGTATTAAAGGCGTCTTTTTGTGACCACCGCGCGGATGATTCCCCCCGATCGCTCATGATTCGCACGTTTTTGTGACCGCATTTTGACGAGATTCTGATTGCAATCAACCGTGATCAGTGGTAAAAAATTTATTGCAGCGTGATTTCCTCCGTAGGCTAATCATGCGTGATCAAAGAGCGATATCAGTCGTTGGACAAGTAAAAATTAAAAATTTGAAATGCAAGGTCGTGGTGATTTCTTTTATTTAGGGATAAATTGAATAAAGTTATATTTGCAATATTGATTTTCAACACGGTAGTTTCCTTAGTTTTATGCCTGTGTATGTTCAAAATTCTTCAAAAACTGCTAGCTCAGTTATGCTTTGGCTTCAAAATAAATAAAGGCTCATAAGAAATCCATTCCCTTCCATTTTCCATAAAATTACAATAAAAATATATTTTTCAAAAATTGACGTGGCGTCTCTGGTTTGTTTACAAAATCGTTGACCGTTCTTGTGCTTTTCAGTGATCATGATGATCATGAACACGGTGATTCTGATCACGAACGTGGCCAAAAAAAGACGCCCTAGGTCGTGGACGGTTTGCTCCTCACCCGTTCTGCAGTGATTGTTTGGAAACTACGATCGAGGCCTATACGTCCTTAAGCCATGACCTTCTTCTCTTCTAATAAAAAATACTTTGTAAATATTAAATTTTACATCTTGGCTGATGCACCAATTATTGTCATTTTAATAAGTGAAGGAATCGCAGGGCTGCCGACCTCAAAATCTGGACCTATAAATGCATGGGTCACCAATACAACAAAACTATTAGGTACTCAGATTAATGCTCTGGTATGATTACGGAGTTCCTATTACTTCCTGTGTGCGATCGTCGATGAGACCGAGCGGTAGTCTTTGTATACCACCACAGTGTATACCACCACAGTGTGTTTGCGCAGCGCGATCGATCGCGCACAACAATTATACTCTTTCTATCTATCTCCTCTTTTCACTTTCTCTCATCGAGTCTTCTCACTTGTTCCTTGACCTCTCCAGCAATCATAGCACTCAGGGAATAGGGTGCTTTGTGAATGTTTTACATAGCCTCTCACCCTACTTCTCCATTTATCATTCTTTTCAACTCTCTTCTTCACAATTCTCCTTAGACTTTCATGAAACACGAGGAATTGTTTAGTTTTAACCCAAATTAAGGCGTCTTTTTGTGACCACCGCGCGGATGATTCCCCCTGATCGCGCATGATTCGTGCGTTTTTGTGACCGCATTTTGACGTGATTCTGATAGCAATCAACCGTGATCAGTGGTGAGAATT
>LQNS02278159.1:2733932-2744844 GCA_001587735.2 Parhyale hawaiensis | reverse complement strand
CATCTCGTTAGTAAACAACAAAATATTTGGGAAGAAAATTAATATTCATGTCGATATAACTCCCCTACATAATTTTAAAGGAAGTCTCATACATATTCATGTATTTATAAACAACATTTATTTCAGTAATTCACTGTGGAAGAGCTTCTTGAGATTAACTTTGAAACATAAACAGCACATGAGTGTGGGTGTATTCGTGCTTGTGTTTATCCGAAGAATTGTGGTTGGCAGGCTGAAAATTGAGCTCTATCTCCTGCAGTGTCCACGGGAGGCGGACTCCAGGGCCAAAATAGGCGACACAGAATGGGATGAGTCAAGTCTAATTTTAACAAATAGATCTGGCTCGCGCTTCCCTGCTCAAAAGTGGTAAAAATATGCACCTCTCATAATACGATGCGAAGTGGCATCCAGGAAGTGTGGCTCAGCCTTGCTTTTTTACACTTTCGTCAACGCTCTTGTGGCAAGAATAATTCTTTTCCTGTGTACGAGCAGTCAATTTCTTTCCTGGAACAGCCAATTGTGCTTTCCTTGAAAATTCGTGGCATTTGATAGATATATTACGAATAGTCACAATGTAGACAGGAAGTATCCAGTCTTTTCCATGCACAACCACGCACCACTTTGGAGACTTGTTGCTCTCCAAAAGTCAGTGATCAGCTGTCGCGATTTGAAATAGTGTATGTAACATTGCGCTCGTGTCTATGTAGAAATTTTCTCTCAGCCCAAAACTATTTAAAATTATAATTTGCAGATCCAAAAAATCTGAAGCGGCTTCGATGTCGAATATCAAAGATAGAGCGATGTATTATATCCTAATTTAACAACTGTTCTACTTTTCGAGGCATGATCCAAAATGCACGTACTATACATTTCAAACGTTTAAAAATAAGCAGCTTGTTGGTTGGCTGCTTGCTTGGTTTCTTTGCCCTCTCATCAGTATTAAATGGGAGTCATTTAATTGCTCAAAAACAATATATGAGGACCATGGCTTTGCCAAATTTGAAATGTAATAATTGAACACGCCTGATGTACCAGTTAGCGGTAACATGGAGACTAAATTTCAATTATTTTTCTCACAGCGAAATTTTATTTGCAGTACGCTCATGATACCTAAAATTAATAAACGATCAATGATGGAAAATATTAAATAACTCTTCGAAGTAGAGCCACGAAGAAGATCGAAGAAAGCGGGAGTTTCCGCTGAAGTAATTATGCTTAAACTTTTTTGCCGTCATTTCATGACGACGCAGACCGCTGGTATTATATGTAACCGGCACAAGTAAAAGTCATGAAAAAAGGAAACATTCTGAACATCTTGCTTGGAAAAGGCATGATTTAGTGCCATTAAAAATATTAAAGCGCTTGAATTATCACGAATCATGTATTTGTATCCAAGGCAAGTATGTGAAAATACCGATCATGAAACCTGCCGTTTAGTAATTAATTTTATTTAAATGCGGATTGCTGGTCTAAAAGGCGTATGAATTTATGTGACATTTCTAGCACTCATCTCTGTTGTATGACTGATTGCTATTGAGCAGAATCTGAATTTAGTAAACTAGACAACTCTTGCTACAACAGGTAATTTAATTTTAAAGGCAAAGGAAGTGTTTCGCTCACGAGAGGCCTACACAACTGCTCGTAGGCCTCTCTGTTTGCTCAGCCCGGTTTATTGCAGCTATTGACTTCTTTAGCAACAGGAGAGCCTGCTTCCTGTGTCGTATACTACAGGATAGACCTGCAAAATAGTCGCTACTTCTCACTAAACTTTTTAATTTCTATAAGATTATCTTCAGTATAATGAGCTCACTGAAATCAATCGGCTTTACCTAAAAAGAGAAGCTTCGCTGTGTTGTAAAAATGCTTTGGTTTCCATTTATACGAGTCATTACAGTCCGAAGTAGTGTAAGCGGAAGCTAGTTGTATAGGGAACAGCGAAGGGGCTGTTGTGTGATTCTGTGTGTTCGCATCGGTTACGTCCGGGTTTATTGCGAGCGTGCAGAGATGTGGGGAGATTGTGTTCCGTCAGGGTGATAGTACATAACCTGAAGGGTTGAACGTGTCCAAGCAGACTAAGTTGCTATAGTAAGGAGGCTGGATAATTTTGATAATCACGACAGTAGAACTTCAGAGCACTTCATGCAAGAAGAATGAAATGGGTACGACTGACATGTTGGCGTTATTGGTATCACGCGAGTATCCTACCTCAGAAATGTAAAATAATCTAGAAAAATATTATCAATGAACAGTAGGTAAACCATTTCTGTCGTGTGTGGCCATAAGGGAAAGTTTGGGAGATTAGATTAGAATTAGAAGATTAGAAAGGCGGCAGTAGACGAACCAACAGGCCCATTCTCTGAGAGACGCCGAAACTTACGCCCCGGCCCTCTAAGCGCTATTACCATTATGCTAGTAGGATATAAAAGACTGGGGAAAAGAGAAGCAAACAAAAAAAAAGAGGAGGGAGAAGAATCTCCGCAAGAGACGATCATGAATGCACGCAATCGCGATCAATAGCCGCTGATATGGGGAGTTAAAGATGTCAGACAGTGTAGTTGAAGTGGAAGAGAAAAGAAGACGGATTAAGGAAGCCCCGGAGGCTGTGGCCGTTAAGAGCGTGGGACTCCTGGAGGAGGAATCCTTAGCTGTGGGGGATGTCTATCCCAATGTATGTCAAGACGATTTTTAAACGCGTTGACTGATTCCGCACTAACAACGTCGGAAGGGAGTCTATTCCAAATGCTGATTATGAAATACGGCAAGAACTGCTGACTTAAGGTCGTTCTTTGAGCTTTATGCTTGAGTTTTTGACCGTTGCTTCGCAAGCGATCATTAAGGTCTCTTTCAAAGAGTCCCTTTGTAGGTACATCGTTGAAGACAGTCAAATACTTGAATGTTTCTATTATTTGCCCCCTGAGTCGTCTTTGCTCATATTACATCCATTTACTCAGTTTCTGAAAATAATTTTTTGTATTTGGCTTGTATATAAAGATACATAGATGGTATTTGTTTTTAAGCCCTGACAGTTGAAGTATTTAAATAACTTGAACAGTTATATTAGCATTTTGATGTAATCAAGAATCATCTCGCTTCATGTTGTTGTTGTTGGTTGCCATCGTCAGGGTCCTCCATTGCCAGCTTGGGGAGGAGGCTCCGGAGGGGGCCTAGGCAGAGGGAGAGAAAGTTGAAGAGAGGAAGAGAAGAGAGGAAACGCACAGCCCCAAGCAGGTCTAGCCACAGACTGCTCACGGAAAGATCAGTCGGATGACAAGAACACGAGAAAAAGTGACGAACTGACATCTCGCTTTATCAGAAGTAAATGTTATACCCTACAAAAGGGGCTTCGGAACGTGGACCCAAAGATTACTTTGTCATTCTTTTAACAGACGAAAATTGAAAAAAAAAACGTTTCCTTGTTCAGTATAGATCACTTTGACCGACTGAGGTATAAGTATTATACCTAAAATATTTAAGCTTGGAAAAATTAAAGTGAAATACAGTATTTTGTGCATGGTAGCAGTAATCACTTACGAGAACAGTGCGCTGAAAAATTGTAAACAAGCGTACTGCATGTAGAAGATTCGAATTCGGTGCAGCGTATATTTATGAAGGTGTAGCTGATCTACGTAACTAAAATAGCGGTGTAAAATATTGACAAATTACACTTGAAAGGGTTCATCGTTCAAAGTTAATGGTAGTTTCTCTAGTCATAAACCCTCCTTAAGCAGTACTACTCTGATCTGGTTTTTATTAGAAGATAGGAGACAATCATATTTCATACATAATCAAGTTAACAGCGCGAAAGTTATATGAAGTATGACAGAACCCTTATTCTGCTCTTGGCTAAGCCTTTGCGTAAGTTTATGTGTAGCAAACTTTCGAAAATGCACATGTAGGATGAGAACTTTCCCAACTTTGAGAGGAAACTTGCGGGTGACTTTCAACACCTTCATTCAAATTTCTACCTCGTAAATAAAAATATGTTAACATTGACAGTTTCTGGTATGTAGAAGTAAAAGTTGTCTATCGATTACAGTTGTGTCTAAAGATAGGCCTGGCAGCCACCGCCTCTACTCTGAAGGCACTCAAAGAAACAAATTATTATATAATATTATTATTGATGTTGATATTATTCATGTTATATTAAGCAAAATATAAAGGTATAGTCAACTTGATCAAACCCTCAATTGGGAAGGCCCAAACGCAGTGGTTCGTGCTTTAGATTTGGGCCAACTGATCCCGGGAAAGAAGGTACGGCTGCAGCCGATCACAGGTCTTCAGGAACTATTGCGCTATCGACGGAAGATTCAACGACACACCCCCCCTACCCATCTCCGAGGAAGGTAATTAAGAGCCCCATGGCAGCTGTGCATGCCTATCTCTGCTGAGTCAGTGCGCATATATAGTGTCACAAAGAGCTCGCATGATGCCTGGCTTGGCATCAAACCTAGTACCGCTGGCGCTTGGATTCTGCACGCAAGGCTGCTACTACGGTTTTAGTTTAAGGATCCATTTCAACAGCAAAGGTAATCTTACAGAGGAAGGAAGAAGGGACATCCAGCTTGTCGCTGGAAACGTGGAACCTACACGCGCATGGCAACAGCAAGTCGGAAAAGAAGAGAAGAACGGAGGAAAGTAATACCAGAAAGCGTGCGAAAGAGGGAGGAGGCACAGTGGGCAGGAAGAAAAGACGACCCGACAGCATAGCAAAGGCAAAGATAACATACAAGGTCCCAGTGGGGGGCTGCTCCCCATAACATATGATAGGTGAACCGAACTAACCCAACCCTATAGCTAATGGCCCATTCAAAGTATGTCCCCTGAGAAGCATTATAGCATTTTACACTAGTATACTGAACATGCATTGTAAAAGTATTATTGTATGAATACCTTCCTACGGGAGAAATAAATGCTCTGGAATTTGAACTACGTTACGCATAGTTCAGCCACGAATTGCAGTGCTACTTACGTCAAATGCACGGAGGCCCAACCGCTGGCCATAAAATTCCTACTTTACAGTACGAGAAGAAAGTCCGTGTCACACTTCTGCATCGTTCACAATTCTCAGTACAATGTAAAGAAACCATGTAGCGAGAACAGGCAGCACGAGTTAAAATAAGCGTGCGCAATAACAATGCAGAACGAAAAGCAACCGGCTCAAATTGTACCCGGAATCTAAAAACATTGCTTAAACTAGAGCACTCTAACAACGCATACCTCCACTAAGCGAGGCAACGGTAACAAATAATTGAAATTGGCTATGAAACCATAATTTTCTTTGTATAAACTCTAAAATCTAATCCTTTGTATCTTTTGATAGTAGTACCAGCTTGTGCAATTTTTTTGAAGATTCATTCATAGCTTTTTGAGTTATATTGCTGGGTTCTGCAATCTGTACCAAAATTTAATCATTTATGTCTTCTAACATTACTAACAACCTCTATAAATTTCATAAAGATCCATTCATTATTTTTGGAGTTACTGTGCTAACAAGCATAATATTAAAAATAGTAACAAACGAACGAACGAACTAACGGATCATTACCAAAATTTAGTCATTTGCGCTTTGTTATATACCAAACAATTCATGCAAATTTCATCAAAATCCATTCATAACTTTTTGGGAAAAATGAGGCAGATACACAAACAAACAAGCAAACAAACGGATGGATATATCTTCACCAAAAGTTTTTCGTCTGTTCCATCTAACATACCTAACAATCTCTGTAAATTTCATCCAAATCGGTACATAACTTATTGAGTTATCTTGGTGACAGACAGACAAAGAGACAGACAGACAAACACGATGAAAACCTAACCTCTTTGGCGGAGGTAATCAAAAACTTGGTACTGTAACATGTAAATACACTGTGTGCAAATCATTCAGTAGTAATATACATACTGGCTCCTTAAATTACGGACATAACTGGCTCCGAACAGCTGTTCGTAAGCTGAATAGTTCACAAGTCGTTAAATGGTCATTTCCGTCCGATAATTAGCATAAGGAGTTTAAAACCCCTCATATATACTGTACATATAAGGTAAACAAAGTTAAGGCATAAGAGATGTAAGGTTACAGATTCAAGTAGATGTGAGGCGCAACCCAATTGACGGACTTAACGTAAAATAACGCCATTTTCCGAACACTTTACCGTCAGCTCGCGTTTGTACCGCCGAATGTTCGTATCTCGGTTGCTCCTAAGTTGGGGAGCCAGTGAATAAGTAAGTTTTGTGAGCGGCGCGCACTGCATTGCATTGGAAACACTAGAGCACTCTGAGAGCGCATACCCCCGCCATGCAAGGCAACGGTAGCAAAAAATACAAATTGGCTCTGAAACCATAAGTTTCTTTTGTATAAACTCCAAAATCTAATCATTTGTGTCTTTTGAGAGTAATAACAGCTTATGCAAATTTCTTCAAGATCCGTTCATAACTGTTTGAGTTATACTGATAACAAACGTTATGATAAACATGAGTCAAACATACAAACGAACAAACCGATCTGCACAAAAATTTAATCATTCATGTCTTTCAACATTAGTAACAACCACTATAAATTTCATAAAGATCCATTCATTATTTTATTATTTGTTGTGCTGACAACCATAATATTAAAAACAGAGACAAACGAACCAACGAACGAACAAACGGATCATTACCAAAATTTGGTTATTTACTCTTTGTTATATACCTAACAACTCATATTAATTTCACAAAAATCCATCCACAACTTTTTGAGTTTTGGCATTGAGAAAAATAAGGCAGACAAACAAACAAACAAAGGGATGGACATATCTTCATCAAAAGTTAATCATCTGTTTCTCCTAACATACCTAGCAATTCCTGTAAATTTAATCCAAATCGGTTCGTAACTTTTTGAGTTATCTTGGTGACAGACAGAGAGACTGACAGACAGACTGACAAACAGCCTGACAGACAGACAAATAGACAGATAAACACGACGAAAACATAACCTCCTAGGCGAAGGTTACTAGATGACCCCTCAACTCTTCGGTGATGCAATTATAGCTGTACCGCAGTACCATATCGGCAGTATATTTATCCGTTATGCTCACACATTTTTTGAGCGCAGATATATATACATGCATAATAGGATTCCTACAGGCAATACACAGTCGCAATGTATGCGGAAAGCCAAAGACTTTGAAGAAAATCTGCACTTAAGCATTTGGTTTTCTTTGGACGATGCACGTACGTGCAAGTGTTGTCCTACCCAAGTACGATAGCGTCTCCCACTCACTGATGCAACCAACATTAGCCTAAGGGCCAGTTCACACGTCCCTCATTTCAACGCGTTCACTCCCGAAAATGAACTCGAGTCGCGTGGAAGCGACTTTCACTCAAATGAATGATGCCACGCGTTCACTTATGATCTCGTTTCTTTATATTTTTGCTTATATTTCACGTTGGTTTGACATCACATTCGTGTCACATGATTTTATTGTCTGACTTTGATAGGAACAGCCTATTTCCAAAATATTTATAGCCTAAGGCCCTAGCTGTTCACACGTCCCTCAACGTATTTTAGTATAAAAAGTTCAGAAAACTACTCAAATGTGCTTCATATGCTAGAATTTTAGCAATATGTGGCAGTCATACATTTTGCAATTCTAATTATCGAGTATTATAATCAGTGTTTATATACTAAGGCAGTGTTACCCAGCTTATAACCCCAAAATTTAGGAGAGTAACTGTAGGTGTCATCCGGTGTTACCCAACCTGTGTTGCATCGGAGGCCGGTGTAGCACATGTGACACCGAAGGCCTGATTGCAACACGCCCCAGCTGAGCGGGCCAGTGTGCGGTTAGGTTTGTTTCACCGTAAAGCGGCCACGACAGCCGCCCACTGCGGCGCCTCAATAAAACCGGACGCCAGGCCCAATAATTTTTTTTCTAAGTGATCATCTCCCACCCGACACGGCTGAAGTTTATTGCAGTTAGTGCGAAGAAAAGTCACCACCAACCGACTACAGTAAAATCCAGATTAGAATATTGGTTTGTTTTTATCCACCATGGCACGTCTTTTAATGGATGTTTCAAGTGAGAAAAGTTAGCGGGAACTAATGGAAACTATGTATACTTTAGGTTCACTGTAAATTCATCGCTAGCAAATTCATCGTCGGTAAGTTCATCCAATGGTAACATCATCGACTTGTAAATTAATCGACTGGTATAGTTATTGCATGGTTAATTCATCGAATGGTATATTCATCACTTGGCATATTCCTCGAATGATAGATTTAGCACTGCCTGGTAAATTCATCGTTTGGTAAGCCCTTTGAATGGTTAATTCATTGCATTACAAACTCATCATCTGGTAAAGTTTTTATTTCTCCATGGAAATTTATGCCACAGAAATTCATAGCATTGTAAATTCATCGATTGGTAAATTGCTCACGCGGTGAATTCATCGAATAACAAATTGAGCAGATGGTAAATTCATCGCGTATTAAATTCATTGTAAGGTAAATTCATTGCTGAAAAAAATTAAACAAAACGAACATCTCTGTACTCATTTCTAGGCTTCATTGAACATAATATATTAACGAGCTACACACAGCATGTGACAAAGCAAAAAGAAAATAAATAGTTGGAAAGGGAATGAAAAGCTAGGTAGTTTAAGTAGGTACCATAGGGTAATTTGAGCATGTGGTATCTCTAGGTCACGTTTTACTTTTAACTTAGTAAAAAAATGAGACCGGGTAAGTGTCTGTGAACTGTCATCATTTCTCTATATGATTCTTTTGTCCAATGTGTTGACTAATGAGTGCTTGTTATTGCTTTGTTATTTATTGGTACATTAAACGATCCTCATTGTAAGTAGAATAAAGTGTAGTAGTGTACTTCTGTTTGTTTTTTCTTATAAGTTTCACAGCTACATTAGTCTCAAGATTTTTATTCCTTTCTATTCACAGGATTTTGTCCGTCATTGAATTTAGCAGTCACTTCTTGTGCAAAGTAACGCTATAGTTACGACAAGTATATAGTACTTATGCATCAAGGCGACGGTAGACCTCTCTTCTGTATTTGTACCCAACGACGATTGTCTTTTTTTGTGGCCGGTGCGGAATCACATCTTTTCTGACTTTTTTTTATTGTCTTCATTGATCCTTTTTTGTTCTCTCATCCTTAGGTCCTCTCTTCTCTGACTAGCTGCTTCCTCATTTTCCCGCTCACGCTTATCTGCAGCTCTTATTCCCTTCTGTAACCTTTCTGCTTCAAGTCTTTCTTGACACTGTGTCACATAGACGTGTCATTTCACGATCGAGGCATCAAGGCTCTGTGTTGGAGTATAGTAGTCTCGTTCTTCGTTTATGTTCCCGACCCAGTCTATTTCTTTCACGTGCGTCTTCCATAGTGAGAGGCAGAGGTAAAATCTTGAGTAAAATACTGCAATAAAATTGAATGCAACTGCAGTCAGCTTATATGAAATGTGAGTGTACCGTAGCCAGAATACTGTCTTTCAAACTCAAATATCTGCTTCAATGAAGTGCTAAAATTCTGGTCTATGAAGCGAAAACTGCTCCGTCAAGGAAAGACAGCTAGCTAGAAGAACTAATTGTCTACTGCCCTGAGAAACATAATCACTTCGTGAGTGCCTCATTGATCATCTAGCTACTACTGTAGATTTATACGTCGTAACCTGAGAGAAAGGTTATAAAATCAGACTCCAGATATCTTTGTTTAAAATTCAAGCAGCGTTTCAAACAAGAACTGCATTCAGATAAAGGCATAAGGATCCCACTTTCGCCATTTTCCACAGCCTGGTCATCGATTTCCATGAAAACGCAACTTAATTACAAAATCTCCAACCTAGCCTATTTTTCGCCTATTTCGTTAATTAAGAATCGGACTCGAAATAAATAAATACACGAAGCGGTCCATTATATTAGGGTGTGCGAATTGAAAAGCTGAATTTCTGATGAATTTACTGGCAATGTATTTATTACGAGTTGGATTTACCATGCGATAAATGAACCACGTGATGAACTTAGCAAACACTGAATTTACCAGAGGATGAATTTATCACGATGACCTTAATAGGCTCAGTGTACTTTGTCGCTAGAAATCTCCAGTGCCATGTTTCTGAACCAATAGCCACAGGTGAGTCTTCAAACGTATTCTACAACTAACCGTGCGATTTCCTCCTAAGGATTACAACAAGTGAGCGATGCACTAAATCATGCAATAAATAATGGAATTTCTTCCAGAAAGATTTGAAAAGGGGAATTATTCAATATATTTACAAACACTTAATTGTATGATGATTTATCTTCGTTTTCACTCACTACTACAATTTCCCTAGCGAGACTGTCACGTCACACACGTCAACCATTCAACATGTTCTACAGTAACAAGAAATTCCCGTAGCGAGGCAATGCATTCAAGCTTCCGCAATCACAGCGTAATAATCTGAAATAGGCAGTCACATGTGAAGTATTCGACAGATATTATTAAACTAATACAATTTTGCTGAATACCATCAGGTGAGCCATCAATAAAGCTTTACAACTAACAACGGTTCAGTTTCTCAAGATATCGAATACCACTTCCACATAGGCTGGAATACACACCAAATTGCTTATATTTTGGCAACTGAAATATGAAGTTATTATATTTATATCTGAATGTAGATAAATTTTTTTTTTTTTTGCAAATACCTTTGCTAATGAATTAATAGGGAAAGAGCGTTCAATGAAACTTAACACCCAACAACAACAACTACAACAGTTCCATGTTCCCAAGCTATCGGTTCCGGCTAACACCTCACCACCCAGGTGCGGGTAATAGAGCTCTCGGCCATGTCTAAGACAGGCTCTCTCAGGAAGACCATAACTAAGCGCTTCTAACAATAGAACCACTTGAAACTCAAGTACTCCCTGACCATCCCA
>LQNS02278159.1:2683781-2698685 GCA_001587735.2 Parhyale hawaiensis | reverse complement strand
CGCCACTCGCTCGCTGCTGGACAGGGAAGCAGCCATCGGCTGTCGCATGTTAGCTCGTTTGAGGCACCGCTTTTGGGTGTCGAAGCTGCAGGTAGGTTTTTGGGTGCTGCTACTGCATGGGTGGACCTGATATACACGGCGCTCTTCTATACCTGCTGTATTTGTCGGCACTTTCTTCCGCTGCTTTTAATGTTGTCCCTAGCGGACCGTGGCTGCTCTGTTGTTGCCGCGGTGCCTGCGCTGGTCATTGGTTCTGTATGGGGCGTCGCGTATTTTGTGCACCAGTAGATACATTTGTTAAATGTTTGGTCATGGGACGGTGCGTATGCTGTGCAATGTTTTTCAGAGAATACGTTGGTCATTTGTTTGTTATGAAACGTTGCGTGTGCTGTGCATTATTGAATGTGTGGGTTATTTTTTGGTTATGGGACGTGGCACGTACGCTGTGCTTCATTGAAGGCTCTGCATGGCCGTATGGTTTGTTCTGGGGACAGTGCGTTGCTAGCAGCGTTGTTCACGCAGTATTGGCAATAGCTACCATGTTCAAAGTTCAACGCTAATTTTATTGCATTAAAGTCACGTGTTCTTTAAAAGCCAGTTTGAATGAGTTACTGCCACGTTCCCTGGTCTTTTTACATAGGCCTGCATATCTTGTTGATGTAATGAATGATATGTGCAAATGGCTGGCTGCGTCGATGATCGCTTTATTGTGCCGCAGGCGTTGCCATGCTAAATGTGTCGCCTATGCTTGCGTATAGCGTCACTGACACGCTCTGTAGAAAAAAAGTTTGTGCTCGTTTTTAATTACTATTTCTGTAATAGTCCGCTCATGAAGAGACAGCCCAATTTCAATGTATACGATCGGTGCGCATCAGAAATCGAATATTTTGTTTTCGTTTCTAGCCAAGACTAACCTAGGTTAGGTTGGTTACTATCAAGTAATCTACATTAATTATCAATGTTGCTGCTGTTCCTTCTGCAATAAAAAAAGTACTCTCAATTTTCTTCTTCTTTACTGTATTAGATGGGGAAAAATACAACTTCAGTCAAATATGTAGAAAACTACGCTTCCGACAAAAAAAAAAATTACTACGAATAAAATATGTAGTCTTAAAATGTGGTGTTCTACCCAGAAATGATAACAAAATATCCGATTTCTGATGCGTACCGATCCTATACAGTGACCCAGCCCAATACGGTACTGAAATGACTGATAAAACAAAAGGTGATACTACACAGTCATGTGACAACTATTATCATCAATTATGAATTGGTTATTTTTCTCCTATCAAAGTTCAACGCTAATTTTACTAAAAGCATAACGCACGGGCGTAGACGCACCTGCTAACAGCTAGGCCAGCGCAGTAATCTCCGTATATAATACTACGCAGTTTATTCCTCATTGCTAGTCAGCGTGATTGGTTCGTGTCTCCGTCCATCCATCAGTAATACATAGGAGTACCGTAAATCTTTAGCTCAACTGCTTAGAAGTTGCTTGTTTGCGAAATAGAAAATCTACGCATTAAAGACATCTGAGGCACATCATAGTGGTAGCATCGATACTGAAATTTACGTCCTTCCCATAACAAGGCTTATTTTGGTCTGAACGCATGATGCGCAAATTCAGTAGAAGACCAACGTAGGAAATCTGAAAAACATTCCCATCACAACCACGAAGAAGAGCGAGTAGAAAGGGTTTGCGTTGAATTTTTTTTTGTCGTAATTACATGCCTGCAATTGCTGTTAGTAATGTGTTAGCTAATTATACGAATTTGGTTTGAAACGCTAAGAAATACACGCGTATTATGCCAATGGGATTTGCAGAACCTAAATGCGCTTGAGCCACGGGTCTTCATAGTATCCGAGTTTGTCATTTATTAGAGTAACGATTTGCACCAGCACACACTTACTAATCCTTGACTGTCTTCGAGATCTGGCTTTTCACATCCTAGCAGCCCTCATGAAGACTGGTTCAGCTAGAATAGGTGCCTAACTTAACGTATTGGCATACATACTGTAGGTACCTAAATCCCAGACAGGCGACGTACGATACCAGCGCCAAATTGTATTTTCGTTAGTCAAAAATATGGGTAATTCCAGCAGTTGGAAATTCTGAAGAATGACTAAATATATGAATTCTATATGTATAGTATTCTAGAATTATGTTCTATATGAAGCATATACTGAGTAGCTACTTGCTAGTGTTTTGGTCAGTTTAGAGACTATTGTAAAGAGGCGAAGTGAAACTATACTTGGCTAGAGCACTCTGAGAGCGCATACCTCCGCCAAGCGAGGCAACGGTAGCAAAAAATTCAAATTGGCTCTGAAACCATAATTTTCTGTGTATAAACTCAAAATCTAATCATTTGTGTCTTCTGATAGTAATAACAGCTTGTGCAATTTTCGTGAAGATCCGTTCATAACTTTTTGAGTTATTATACTGCTAACAAACGTTATGACAAACATGAGTCAAACATACAAACGAACAAACTGATCTGCACCAAAATTTAATCATTTATGTCTTTCAACATTACTAACAATCCCTATAAATTTCATAAAGATCCATTCATTATTTTTGAGTTATTGTGCCAACAAGCACAAAATTTAAAACAGTGACAAACGAACAAACGGATCATTACCAAAATTTGGTCATTTACTCTTTGTGATGTTCCTAACAACTCGTGTTAATTTCATAAAAATCCATCCATAACTTTTTGAGTTATAGCATTGAGAAAAATGAGGCAGACAAACAAACAAACGGATGGACATATCTTCACCAAAAGTTAATCATCTGTTCCCTCTAACATACCTAACAATCCCTGTAAATTTCGTTCAAATCGGTTCAGAACTTTTTGAGTTATCTTGGTGACAGACAGACAAAGAGACACAGACAAACACGACGAAAACATAACCTCCTTGGCGGAGGTAAATATTTTTATCTTATTAATAGTCAGTGATCGAGGTACTGAAGCATGTTGAAAAATTTTCTCGGGTATATCTGTTCAGAATCTTGGCCGCTTTTGCGAATTTAAATACGGGTATCGAGCCTCGGCGTCCCTCAACTGGCCTAAAATCTTTCAAATGTCATATGCGATCTGGTGACTGAGCCTTGAAATTGGGAATGCGAATCGGGCCGCCGTTGATAGGCTGTTCATAGTCATGAACAATCAGTGAGAACTTTTGAAATATGAGCCATTAAGTTTTCTTCGAAGTATTTACAAAAATTACTCTGCTGTTTGGTTTTCCGCTAACGAATGTCGGCTTCGGTGAGGTAAAAGATCATTCAAAGTCATTATCGATCAGCGGGAGCGTGAAAGATGGAGGAAATGAATTTTTCTCCTTTAGATCCATGGGAAACGTGTACCAAGGCCTGGCTACCATTATTGGTTTAGATAACGAATATTGAGCCTTGACGAGGTGAAACGGTCCTTAAATATTTCAAAGTCATTAACGATCAGTAAGATCCTGAAGGGTGTAGAAAAATCGTGTAATGGGAGGCGATGTGGCCAAAGCGACACAGAACTCAGGACGTTATCTGTCTGACAATCGTGAGGTGGTCCGCATCTGAGGAGAGCACTCCCGAATTATGGGATACCAGGTCCTGTAGCCGTCGCTCCCCCGCTGCGGGTGAGATGCTGCCTTGTCTCCAACACTTTCCATNACAATCGTGAGGTGGTCCGCATCTGAGGAGAGCACTCCCGAATTATGGGATACCAGGTCCTGTAGCCGTCGCTCCCCCGCTGCGGGTGAGATGCTGCCTTGTCTCCAACACTTTCCATTATCTGGCGAGTTCTTGGAGGGAGGCCTGCTGCCGCTTTGTCTCCTTTGTACGGACATGCATGAGCGCTTCAAGTTGTATCCCTGTATTGGCCGATTGCAGTGTCACACCGGTCATTGACGGTGCACGCCGACGGATGACGATGTAAACCGACCTATGACTGTGCACACCGACCGATGGCGGTGCTACCGCGTAATGAAGTTGATCAGTTTTGCAGACATTCAGATTCTTCAGTTTGATTTTATAAAATAGTTGAAATATCTCTGTTTCTTCCTCCGTTGCAAATGGAAATGAACTTCCGTATAATGCGGAGGATTTAAGTTTGTCCATGCTTTCGCTTGCACCTGGCAACAGTTTTGAATCTTAACGGGCGGACCTAATGCCTTACTGTGCAATTGGCTGTGACGGCTGTGCGTTGTAAACAAGCGTGGGCTGATCCGCTAATTGCTTTGATCGATCCGTTGATTCAGCACTAACCGTGCCTAACTGCGAGGCTTATTATGTGCTCATTTAGCTGTCACGCTCGTACTCCTCTTGTTGGTGTGGCGAGTACTTTCAGCTCCTTATGTCTTGATGTTATGGAAGTGTCTTGATAGAGCAACTCGCTCCTACTGGAGAGTTTGTTTAGCAGCTGATTGTGCCTGTCAGGGGCATAGGGTGGGCCATAAGGTTAGGTTCGCTTATCCTTTGTCATGAGGAGTGGCGACCCTTGGATTAGGGAGATTTGGTCGGATACTTACCTACCTTAGCTGAGCAATTGGGACGTCTTTCCTCTGTGCTTACTTTGCCTCCTTTCAGTTTCCTACTCGTACTGATGATGCTTTTATTTGTTATTCCTCTTCTTTCCCGACTTGTTCCCATGCGCTTCTGATCCTGTGTGAGAACACCCTCGTTCGTGGGTTGCACGTTTTTATCGACTTAAAATATGCCCCTTCTCTCTTCCTCCTTTTAATTGCCTTTGTAGTAGAAATGGAGTCTTTACCTACTCAGTATAACAATTAGCTACATGAACTGATCGTACAACTTAGTGCTGCTATAGCTTGTCTTGTATGCCCTGTCGCCGTTAATGGGCCACGGACTGCCACAGCTTATTTTCCCTTTACGTGCGTTGACGAAGCACTTGCGATTTTATGCAGAAGGGATATTGCATGTTTTTAAAACTTCATATATGGGAGTATTCGAGTTTTTCGTGTGTACCGGTATATCATGAGAGACTGCGTGACGGGTGAACTTCTGTGTTTTCTCGCTCAACAATAATTACCGTATCCTTTGGATTCTCGATCCAATCTTCAAGTTGTGAAGAATGATGGGCTTTAGGACATGGGGCTTGGCTTGGTCAATTTTATCTTGTACAGCATAAAGGAAGCCGCGCCCTTCCCCCTCTCTAGTGGGTAATCCATAGTTTATCTTAGACCAAGCTTGACATTTGAACGTCCTTTTGTTCCATGTGTATATTCCTGGCTTACTTCTTGCTCTAATTAAGTACCTGTATTTTGCTTCTTTTATTTACTGTTCCGAATGCGTTGTTGCGCTTGTTTAAACAGCAGAAGGATACGCAGCTTTCTGAGTTCTAATTAATTTCGAATTTGAAGAGACGTCCGAAATTTTACTAGTGACTGCTAGCTGGTATAGCGAATACCTCGTCTGTTTTTGGTAGACACTCAGTGGTGTTTACGGAGGATACCTCACAAGCTTCTAATGATTTGTTGAGAGAACACGTTCATTTTGCTGTCGTGTGAACAGATCTTTACAGTGTAGACGCATATTGTCCGTTTAGCGCACGAGTTGCTATACTTTCTAACAATCGTTAGCTATGTGCCTTGCTTTCAAGGTCTTGTACACACTCTTTGTCTTGGTAATAAGACCTAGAATTGCCCACAGCTATAGCTGGAAAATCGAACTCTCACGAAATTACTCAACTTCTTTCTTTGACCTAAAGACAAATTCCTCGACGCTTTATTATCCATTCGTCTTTGCCTATGTTGAGCTTTCTTCGATGCCGCGACAAATTTGTAGGGTTTTTGCCTTGCAAAGAGGGGAAGAATAAGGAGCAGTTGTTGGCTCATATCGCCGCAGCGATGGCTGGGTATGCCGGCAATGTTATCGCCTGACACTGATGTATGGTGCTGCTCTACGTGTCTCTCAATTGTGACCATGTTAACGAGCGTGTGGTAACGGTGTGGTAAAATACCCATTGCGTCACTGGTGTTCCAGGACCGATACTCTTATTTCCTTATGCGGCCGATTCTCCTGGCCGAACTTTGGAGTCAACACCACTGTTCGATTTTTTGGTTCCAGGGCCGCTGCTGCAGTTATTTCGTTACGTGGCAGCTCCCTATGTCCATCATTGGAGTGTGCAGCTTCGCTCGATTTTCTGTTTGTTTGCGGTTTATAATCCATCTTGTGCGCAAATGTTGTTTTTATTCATGGCTGCGGGTGCTGTAGACGGCTTTAGTCAGGATTACGTTTACGCAAGCTATAATTTCACTGTTGAGCAAGGATCAAACTACAGTAGCTGTAAGGATATTATTGGTCCCTTGAATTAACAGTGTATAGGGTTTGGCCGTGGTACCTACTGGTAGTTTCGGCGGCAGTTGTCCCCTAAGGGTCACTAATCGATTTTGAGAAAAAAATGTTTACATCTAAGACATTTTTTCACGAATGACGTTTCCGACGAAATGCTCAATTCTCGAGTTTTTCAATTTTGAAGTTCCCATTGTTTTCCTATGGAAAAAAATAACGGCGACCCAATGGGAGCGTAATCTACCCTAAAATATCCTAACCTTATCTAACCTAACCTTGCCTGACCAAACCTAACCTTACCTAACCTTACTTAACCCTACCTTACCGAACCTTACCTAACCTTACCTAACCTAACCTAACCATTTCTTCCTATAGGAATACAATGGAAACTCCAAAGTCAAATGTATAACTCAAAAACTGAGCATTTACGACGGAAACATCATTCCTGAAAAGGGTTTTAGAATGCTGCACTCTACCTAGATATATAAAAATTTTTTCTCAACATCGATTAGTGACCTTTGCGGGACTAATACCATTACAGCCTCACGAGTTTAAAGGTTTCCATTTGCAATCACCACTCTCATAACACCATAATTTAGGCTTCACTGGTGCAAAGATTCAAAGCTTTTTATGAGCACTTGTATTTCTTTAAGCTTCTCATAATGAAGTGTTCTCTTTATTTACGAGTACGATTGAAACTTCCAAATTTTTCTCACGTACCTACCTCATTGCCTAAGCGTGTTATGCCTCAGTTTCCAGAACTGGATTTTTTTTGTTCAGATCAGAGTGATACCAGGGAGTGAGATCCGCTATGAATGTTAGAAACTAATCTTTTGACATCTGTCACCGACTGTCGGGCTATTAATTGTATCATGCTTCCTTCTTACAGTATAGTTCAGTGTTAAGCTGCTAGAATTTCTGCAGTTGCTATTAACCCATTACGCCCCCCAAAATTTAAGTTTTTGTAAGAATAGCTGTAAATGACATCTTTCAACAAGGACAATTCGTTGTTAATGAGTTAAAAACTGCGAGTAATTCCTCTAAAAGCCTCATCAAATATCACCCACTTTGTCTCAAGATATTGTCTATTCAGCATATCTCTGGCCATGCGTTGGTTCCTTACGAAAGTAGCTAGCAATTGTCTTGTCCGCGTCATTTTTCTAATTCATCGTTCGCATAGCCTACTTGATTTTTCGTGCTCGCTTAGTGCGATCATGTCAATTTCAGATACCATCATGCCTCGACAGCGCTTTTGGGGTGTAAGTTAAACTTAGTGAACGTAGGCAGTCCGTGAATGTGAAATCGTGCTTCTTCTTTTAGACGCAGTCGAAACCTCTTATTCCGACTACATTGAACCATTGGATTTGGTCTCTGGAACCGGCTAGTAACGGCCGAATGTTAACAATTTTAGGTGATAAAGGATTTGGTTAGTTAGTTTCGCCCATCCTATGTTATAGAGAGCAGCGAAACCAGAGGGACTTTGTAACAGCTATAGCCAAGCCTTCGGGACGTCCGTCTATCGTACCCACTTTATTTCCTTCCATTTTCGTACTCGCGCTTTTGGTGCTTATTCAGTTTTTCTGCTTCTTCTTCTTTATCCCGGCTTGCTGTTCTCTGATCCCGTGTGGGAACAACCTCGCCCATGGGTTCCACTTTTCTATCGACATACCTACTACATGTCCCTTTCGTTTCCTCCCTTGGGACACCATAGTTGTGTTTAGGGATCGAGGCCCAAACAAAAGTCTATGATAATAATTTTGTGAACCAATATGTTCAGGTAAACTGCCAAATGCTGATGATACCCGAAGTGTTGTGTGTCAGGAAAACTCCTGAGCACACTGTTTACTAACCATTTCGTGCTTGTTAATTGACGGCGTATTGAGATAAAAGTCGTAAATAATTGTGGCACCGCTTGCGTAACCATCTATCACGCGGTGTCGCCATAACGTGCATTCTTCTCCAAGCGATCCATTTTACGACTTGACGTTCGACTGGAACGGCCAGTGGTCGCTACCAGAAGGTTTCAGGATTCTATGGCCTGATGGATTGCATCTCTCACCGTATCTCTATGTCCTAATTATGGAGCACGGAATGCTGTGCAGAGGCATGTACGAACAACCTAAGAATGCCTTACTCGCCTTGATTGTGCCGACCTTTGGAATATCGATGAGTACCTACGCGCTCATCGCTGGCTTGTCCTCCTTCACTTAGAGAACACTGTGCCACTTGAATGTTTTAGCTCTCAATGATATAACAATAAATGGATATGCTGCGTGGGCTGACCTTTTTGTTTTAGTTGTATTGGCAAGAGAAGTGCATTTGATTTCAAGCTGCAACTAAAATTTCCCAACTCTTCATTCAAATCATAAGAATGAGGTCTACCTACCGTATGTGTTGAAACAGTTAGGTTCTTTTATAGTAGTGGAATACTTGTGTAATTTCGTGCTCACTGTTGCGCAGCTACAGTCGTATTACACTCTATGCTTTGTAAACAGCTGCAGCCATCGATATGATTCAACACCTCGTTTTGCCTCACCGCTTTATGGGCAAACTAGGTGATGCTAATGTACGGATAATCGGAGGAGCAATATGAAACGTAGGTGCTGCTGTCGTTCAGATATATACTCGTAGTTGAATTCTAGCCACAATGAATAAAGTTAGAAGCAAGGAACCGGCAGCCTTTGTATGGTTTTACACTTATTTATTTAACATTTATTTCTCCACAGGCGGGAGGTGTTCTTGGATTACTATATAACAGCTTACATTAAAAAAAAATTGTGTGTACATTAATTTGTTATAAATATTACAGCTATATATTCACAACCTAATCTACATGGCTTAGTGCCATCACATACCAAACGAGTTAACTGGACAGGCTCCGCAATAGAGCTACCTAACAATCACCCTCGCGCGAGAAGCAAAATAAGATATAATTGTTTCTACTAATATTAACATTACAGCTTTTTCACTTAAAGTAAGGTTATGTAAGGCAAGTAAGTAAGTAAGTAAGGTAATTACGCCCCCAAAACCCCTGAGTGCAAAATCACACAAAGGCTCCATTATAATTTATCTATCTTGGAGATACAAAAATAAATCAGAAGTGAGTTGTAATGATCGTCTCTGGAAAAAAAAATTCCCCCTAACATTGTTCATCGCGCTCGATGTTCAGACAAAGGCAAAGCTCGGAAGGAGTCCATATTGTGTCGAGATATAACTTGTATGAGACGAAAAGCCGGCTGCGGTCCGTTTCAAGTGACGCTACAGGTATTTGAAGCTTCTGGTTTTTTCAGTGTGCCCAAATTAATACGCTATCATATTTTCGGGCAGTTTGGAATGTATTGAGAGGCAGACATCCGGCCCATTGCCGCAAGGATATTCAGAAGAAGTAAAGTCAAAGTTTTGCAACAGAAATTATTTAGCGATGGTCTACCATTTCTCTGGCTCAGGCGTCAGCAAGGGAATTGAAACGGGAGTTTTGGGCTGCAACCATTGATACTGAACTCGTAATACCATTCTGAGTCACAGGTGGAGGCAAAATGATGGCTGAAATTTGCACTTGATTCATGATGAGCATCTTGTCCCATGGTAGAAAACAAAAACCGTGGCATGTCTCCAAAGCCTGTTGTGTATGGACTATGGAAGGTAATGCACCTTCTTGTACTGCATTGTTACCTTCTGATAATCATCTGAGGGTATGAGTGTTTTGAGGAAACGGGTAAAGCTAGAACGCCATGTGCCGTAAGACTATCATTCGCTATGGAGATGGGAGAGAGCTGAGCAATTTGGCGTTAGCAATTTGGCGTTTTTCACATCTAAGCCAACCTACCTTCTGCCTGTAAGAGATTGTGAACATAGTTCAATCCCTTTTGGCAGTTTCCGGGTGGCAAGGCATACATATAAATGTTATAGATATGTATATGTATACAAACATACCTTACCGCGTATACAGGACCTGTCTCACTTTATTCACGGGTGATGATAATGTGATGCTTGAACTGCTCAGCTAATGTGAAACCATTGGAAAATCACTGGATATTTTCCATCAAAATCTGTACTCTTGCGGAAGGCTGTTACGGATTACGGTCTATGCGAAGAGGATGTCTGGGACGCCAGTTTTATGTTATCGGATAAAATAAAAAAATACGAATTCTTCATTGAACCAAACGCTTATTTCTCTCATCCCTAATTGTGGCGGTACATAAAACATTAACTGCGCTATATCATCAATAAAAGACTTATAGGCTCCAATTTTGTGCATTGCTAACCTTATTCCATCATATATCTCAAAGATAGCCATGTTTCATTTTCTGCCTTTGATTATCTGTAGGTATACTATAAGCTTTAACTGATACACTTATGAAGCGATACTGTGAAGTAGTTGTCGGATTATACATGTGGCTGCCGTTACTTTATACTTTAATGCACAGATTGCTTCAAAGCTTCGCCCCTACTCATGCGTAAGAATTTGGTCACACGTATGCATGGTAGTAAAAGTTTTGAGTTATGACAAACTGTTTGCATATATAATCTTGATGCGCACTGTACGTCAGCTATAGAGTAGATTACATTTCCGACTCTCAGTAAATACCCTATTTACGAATAGCAAGAAACTATAATACGGATGATTTTTCTGGTGTTCCTGGCCTCTGGGATCAGCTACTGGCGGTACATCTTATTTTCTTCATTGTACTCAAGAAATTGAAAACAACCTTTCTTGTACACGAGCTGAAAGGTATTCGCTTTGTGATTATTTGTGTCCAATTTTCATTATGAAGAGAGGCGGGCTGTAAATAGAAGCTTGTTCAATTTGTGTAGTGTCCGCACTACACGAACAGAGCTTGTTTGCATGTGTAGCGAGTCATTAGCTATGGTAGCCGCAGTATTGCTTGTCTCTTCCCTCATTATGCTCTTTTGTTGGCGTGATATTTATTACCGGTTGCATTACAACTCTTTCCAGAGCGGATTCTTCGGCGTCGTAAATCGGTCGCGTCTCATTCTAGTGTGGATTTTTGCCTATTAATAAAGAGAGATAATTGTTGGGCACTTCTTTTGTGCGGGGTCAGTTATGGGCAGTTAGTGGCCAGGATACGAAGAGCCGCTTTGATGTTGGTGATAGCAAGCCTTGTACGTGGTGTCGAATACACCGACGTACGGTCGCTGCTTCTAATTACGTCCGCCGCTCCCCCCCCCCTCTTCTCCTTGCCTCCTATTATTGAGTTATCAGCTTCATGCTTCATACTGGGCCGAGTGCCTCAAGCGTCAGTCGAGCCCTTGGTGAAGTTTTCCTCGTGTTGTGTTGTGACATTTGCTTTTCTCTGTTTGCTGTTTTACTTGAAGCTTTTGGTCACACATGCTTTATTGCACTCAACGGATTGACTGCAGCTTTGGTAATGTTCGCGTAGTGCTTTATTGCTTGATGCTAGCTCATTTTACCGTACAGTATGCTAAATGATGAGTAGGTAGACTACTTGTTGACTTAAGCTATTGGTTACGTTAGTTTGGTGTTGTATGCTGTGTTACTGGAAACTCTTGGTTGCATTTCTTTAATGCTAAATGATGGGTAGAAATACTGGCTCGGCTAATCACTTATTCACATTGAGCTTCAGTTTTCTTCGGAACCATATAACAGTAGTTACCTATTTAAAGCGTAAGCGAATGATCTTTTTGAGCATTGGAAGTAAAACTTCTGCTTACCTTGGTTTTAGACTTTACTGCTCATGGTAGGCTACATCTCACCCATTATCAGGCGCAACACCTAACCTTTCGATCAGAGAGCCGGTATTGACGAACATGCGCACCTATTCTAATGTAATCGACCTGTGCCACCCTGCGGCGCTGGTGCCGTGCCTCCTGCACCCGCAGCAGCAGCAGCAGCGGTGGCAGAAGTGGTAGAAGCAGCCAGCTCATTATCCTGAGTATGGCCAAATTAAGCAGGAATGTGGCTACCGTGCTCCATAAAAAGACTCTAAAGTTGTTCGGATGAGCAGCGTGATAGTCGCCTTCTCTAGGACTCTTCGTATAAATGTCTTCGACTTGTGCCCTTCGTGCGTCCCTTCCAATCCTAAAGAGAGCCTTCGGTTGGTTTTCCAGTGCCGTGGAAGTTGGAAAAGTGTTTGCTCATTTTGTTCTGCTGTTTAGTTTAACCTACTACTGCTGGTGACCGCGCTTAGTGAGTACTTGGGTGTTAAGATTCTTTCTAGTGTATTATTTCTACACTTTCCAGATCTGAGAGTTTATGTCTATTAAGTCCCACTCTTAAGTAGTCGCGTGCTGTTTCTTGCATTTCATCAGTGTTTATCAGGGTTGGTGATTTTTTTGATTTAAAAAAAATGGAAAAATAAAAAATAAGCGATTTTTTATTCATTCGCATTTTCTTAATATGAAATGATACAATAATTCTTCATTGTTCTTCTCCAGTGGGCTACAGATAGTACTCGTAAAACAAGTGCTTTCCTGCTTTCCTTTTGCTCAAAATCTTGAACATACAGTGAAAAAAAAGCAGAAATTGAGGCAATGCAAAAAAAGCAAGTAGACTAGTAACTACAAAAACTAGTGAAGTAAATGGTGGAGAGATAATTAGCTATCAGCCATGCAATTCCTGAGATACAAACAGGTAGGCTAGGTCAATGATTTTTTCAGTAGTCTAACCAAATTTTTCCCAGAGTGATGAACAAGTTCAGGTGCTTGATTGAGTGAAAGTGCAAAGATAAAGCAAACGTACTTAAACATGAGATTCATAGCATCTCACTATACAGCTGTGGAGACAACACTGAAAGGTAATAACTAATGACACATTAATATTTCTGTAGCAGCAGTAGCATTCAAGCATGCACTTTCTCTTGTTTTAGTTAATCATTTGCTTGGGTAAAAATATGCCATTTCATGAAAAACTTGAAAGAAAAAAAAAATAATTTAAAAAAATCAATTGATTTAATCACTTGATCGATACCAACCCTGATTCAAAGGTTTATCTACATTTCGTATTTTTAATCCAATTATCCGCTGTTAACTAAAAATCATTTACAAATGACAAGGATAATAGCTAAATTTCTATACTCAGATAGAAGCTAGAACATAACTCATATATGTGCAACTGCGAGCTAATAAGTGTTTAGCTACAGCCTACTCAGCAAACTGGAAATAAAGTTTATTAGTTGCTCTCTAACTTTGGTACCTACTGCAATAGTAGTTACCTACATAATGGTTCAGTTGATTAGATTTAATCAAAGCATTTATTAAATTGTTTAAATACCATAAAGAATTAAGGAATGCTCTCGCTCTCATTTTAATTTTCTAGCTAGCTATGTGGAGCTAGAGGTTGTTAAAAAATTCTATTAAGGGGAACCATAGGTATGTTGGAAATAAACTGGTGTTGCGTTGCATAAACGTTTATAACAGTTAATCATTTGATAGTGTGAAAATATTCCACTACATAAAAAAATCAAATAGCTAAATCAAAAAACTAAAAATCATGTTCTTTTTTAGAAAAATCGATTGCTTTACAGGTGATCAGTTCATTGAATAAATTTGATTTAATCTATGCCAACCCTGATAAATGCTTATAAGTTAATAATTTGATAGTGTAGAAATATTCCATTTCGAGGAACAAAGAACTATATTCATAAAAATCATGATTTTTTATAAAAAAAATCCATCGATTTGATCAATGCCACCCCTGCCTGCAATGGTAGTTGCCTAGATAGTGGCTCATTTGATGATAGATTAGATTAAATCAGAGCATTCACGTATTTAAATATAAAAATTTAAGCATGCGCTTCCTCTTCATCTAATTATGTAGGTAGCTGTATAGAGGTACTTATTGGTAGTTGAACTCTATTTAGGGAAATCTTAGGTATCTTGAAAGATAGAACTAGTGTTTACATAAATGCTCAGAAGAGTTGACCATGTGATGGTGTAAAAATATTCCATTTCATGAAAAATGAAATAAACAATAATGATTTGTAAAGTAAAAAAATCAATTTGATATAATCAATGCCAACACTGGAGTTTATTGCTACTCTCGGTGTTATTCGCGCAAAACGCCCATTGGGATCATTGGGCGACGTTTCATTTAATGTCCTCATTCGAGAATTTCAATGAGTGTCTTTGAAATAACTGGACGTGCTAGATAAGCTTCAGTTAAATATCTAAAACTTCGTCCAGTAGCGAATAAGCAGTCGTTTTTAAGCTCACAGACTAACCGAACCCTAAGTGTAATTATAAATGACTAGCGGGACCCGTGGAATTCCACGGTTGAACAAAGACTATACTTTGCAAAAAGAAGCAACCCGGCCACGCTACACTATTGCAATTCACCTCAGTTTAACCTCATTCCAACTCAACAATGTCTGTCTATTCAAGCCTAATTAAGTCGTATAAGGTAACGTGACCGGTGGGAATGCACCGATTAGTTAATACTCCCACTTTATAAGATGTAGCAATCTTTAAGCAATACGCTACTATAACGCACTTAACCTAACACAGCTCCTCCAACCTAACCTACCACATAAATAACGCCAGTCACTTAATCCTGACGAATTCAGTCTAACGAAAAATTGGAACGTTACTTCCTACCCTTCTGATACCGCTGCTGTGGGAGCAGC
>LQNS02278159.1:2672049-2683453 GCA_001587735.2 Parhyale hawaiensis | reverse complement strand
CCCTTGTCTAAGTGGCCCGTGGATTATATTATAAGTTGCTCTGTCTAACTGGACCCGTGGAATTCCTTTGGTAGTAAACCACGGTACAGGTTCCCAAAGATTTATTCTTAGAAATTTTGGGCGTAGAAACTATTAAAAAGACATGACCTGTGGCCGAGAGATAAGTCACCAGCCGCATCACAGATACGCCAGTTTCCCGAACTGAATAAAGCTCGAATTTCCTTCTATCTATTAATGATGAAGAGCGTGACACAAAAGGTAAGTAGGTAGGTACTAGCGTATTAATATATAGATAGTGTCCCAACGACAGCCGGTACTCAGTGGAGTCCCACAAGGCACCGTGCTTGGTCCAATACTCTTCCTCATCATGATAAATGATATGGGGCACCAATGCAAGTTTGCCGTTCCCATCTTCGCTCGCTGATGATCACGGATAATAGCAGCAGTACAATCAATGACAGACGTACGGAAGGTGCAACTAGATCTAACCAACATCTTTCACTGGACATCGGTTAACAACATGACCTTCAACGAATCAAAATTTAAACTTTTACGATACGGAAAAAACTTCTCCCTTAATTAATTTACGTCCTACATGAGAGATGGGAGCGAAATCGAGAGAAAGCAAATTTTAAGGGATCTTGGGTTGAGAATACAAGATGATGCCAGTTTTGAAAATCATGTGGCTCGAGTTGTTACCGTAGGCAAGAAGTGGAGCGGATGGGTGCTTCGAACTTTTTCTTCATGAGAGGCAGACACAATGCTCACCTAATGGAAACAACTGGTAGCTACTGCCAAGGATTGAAGACTGTTCTCCTCTTTGGATGCCAAGCAAACGGAAAGACTTAGAGCGCTTCGAGGCTATCCAGAGATCGTTCACTGCCAAAATCCGAGGCATGAGAGATTTAAACTATCACGAAAGATTGGCACAACTTCAACTGTACTCTATTCAAAGGAGATTCGAGCGCTTTACGATCATATATGTTTGAAAAATTCTAGGAGGAATTACTGTCAACGTCAGTGGGCGAATCCAGGCCAGACACTCAAACCGTATTGGTCGCACTTGTGAAATGCGAATTCCGGTCAAAACTGGTGGTGATGCGATAGCCACAAAGAATTCTAATAGCTTCGTGGTCCGAGGGGCGAGATTATTCAACAAAATGCCTCGTACATTCAAAATGTCACCGGTACAGAGACTGCGAAATTTAAAAATTTACTGGACGCATGCTTGCTGAAAGTGGTAGATAAACCTGCGCAAGCGGCTACGTGAACTGTGGGGATAACTCGCTGTTAGCCACCCCGCTGGTCACGGACTGCAGCATCACCTCTGCACAAGATAGGTGGCATGCATAACGTCATCTGGACCTCGTCCGAAGTATAATCAAATGTACCATTTTTTTGCGGCTCTCTGTCTTCTTTCCCCATTTGCTGTCAGTTCGCGGTTTGTTTTCTTGACATACTACATATCTCTTAAGTCTTCTCTTTGGACCATAGGTAATGCTGTGAACAAATAGAAAAGCTTGAACTGGAGAAGCAGTAGTAACTGTCTGAGGAAATTCTCGCATCGAAATATTTCTAACCCTGGTGTTAATACAGTATAGGTGCGCCAAGTATAGCATTACACCCGTCGGAAAATTTCCAAAAACTGCGGTAATATTACATGCATGTTCTTCTGTGTTGAGCGAAGCGTTTCTGGCTGCACTCCTTTGTGTTATGTACGCTTTTTACACTATAAAGTAGCCAAATATTGGTTGTTTTTTGTTACCAATGTTAAGTGTTATTTCCATGTAGCTACTGCTGCGTGGCTCTGACGAGACAGAAATGGTAATGAGGCCTTTATTGGTTTGTCTGCTCTTGCTGCTTCCGGAAGCGGACCTCCGCCTTGGCAAAGAGATTCCTTTAACCCGTGACCGCCCAACAGGACTGTTCTGCCAGGTGGCTATCAAATAGTGCCACGGTATTCCTACGAAAAATAGACCTTCGAAGTTCATGGTAAAGGCCCCGTTAACAAGTGTTGTGTTGCTGTGCGTTCTCGTTTTATTGTTTCTAGAAAAGGTTCGGGCATCGTATATCGTAACCGCTGTTGCGGAGTCGAGTGGATTGAGTGCGACTCCAGTCCTGGATCCAGCCATGTCCAACACCAATCACTGGATCGAGCCAGTGTCTGACTCCATTTGTAAATGAAATAGACCCATTTCTGAGCGTCTTGACTCTGACTTGGCCTCCCAAACTGTCCGATTCTTACCGTCAACTACTCCGAGTTCTGCAACTGCTGATCGGTTTGGTATATTGGGGCAAACTATTCTCCATAGTTCAGAATGGAGGAGAAGATAAAAGCTGGGTTGTGAAGACATTCTATTTTTGCTTAACCGTTCGGCTCGGTGGTTGTCAACGCCAGAACCCGACTCGCACAATAGCCTTTAACCCAATGTTTGTATCCACAGTAGCTGCGCGTTAACGTTCCTAGCTCACACTCCTTGTATTGCAGGTTCGAGGCCAACCCAGGCACGCGAGCTCTTTACTGATCTAGGTGTGCTGATTCGGCAGCAGTGGGCGTGCAGAGCGCCGTGGGGGTACTTGCCTCTTCAGAGATGGGGTACTGCGCGGATATATATCTATATCCTCAGCACAAACAAGTGCCTTTGTCTGATATTGCAGAATATTGATGTTCTTGCTGTCAGTAAATTCCTCCTATTTTGAAAAGTAGATAGTTGTATCCCATTGAGCTGTTTCGGCGTCCCACAAATCCAGCAGCAGGTTACGGTCTTTTTACAGTACAAGACCTCTGCAATCGATTGCTCACGTATTGTTTATACAGTACAATGGTTACCGTACCGCCGCTAGTGTTCGTGGGGTCCCTTTATTTTATATTTTTTATGTAGGTGCACTTGTACGATGTAGTCGTTATTACCTCAGCCAAGGAGGTTATGTTTTCGTCGGGTTTGTCTGTCTGGTTCTGTGTCTGTCACCAAGATAACTCAAAAAGTTATGGACGGATTTTGACGAAAATTACAGGGATTGTTAGGTATGTTAGGAGGAACAGATGTTTAACTTTTGGTGAAGATCCGTCCATCCGTTTGTTTGTTTGTCTGCCTCATTTTTCTCAATGCCATAACTCAAAAAGTTAGGTAGGTATGGGCGGATTTTTATGAAATTCATATGAGTTGTTATATGAGTGAAAAGTTATATGAAGAGTGAATGACCAAATTTTTGTGATGATCTGTTTGTTCGTTTGTCACTGTTTTTAATTTAATGCTTGTTTGCTCAACTACTCACAAAATAATGAATGGATTTTTATGAAATTTATAGGGATTATTAGTAATGTTAAAAGACATAAATGATTAAATTTTGGTGCAGATCGGTTCGTTCGTTTGTATGTTTGACTCATGTTTGTCATAGCGTTAGTTAGCAGCATAACCCAAAAAGTTTTGAACGGATCTTCAAGAAAATTGCACAAGCTGTTATTACTATCAAAAGGCTCAAATAAATAGATTTTGGAGTTGATACAAAGAAAATCATGGCTTCAGAGCCAATTTGAATTTTTTGCTACCGTTGCCTTGCTTGGCGGAGGTATGCGCTTTCAGAGTGCTCTAGTTTGAGGAAGGGTCTCGGCGAGTGCATTCATATATATTTCCCTTCTTCGTATTTTAAATTTGTTTTTATAGTAGATACTTCATCCCCAATCCTCATCCGCGCTGTACCGTGCCGTTGCTTTCTTTAGCTCACTTTGGCTTTCTGTTGGTTCTGTTGGTCTTCGGTCTAGGTCCGTATGCTGTATTTATTCTCAGGAGTCGTACCTATTGTTATCTGACGTCAATGAGAGGACCAACATCGAGCTATCCGCACTGGACGTCACCGCTGACAGCAGCTGGTTTATCTCACATCCGTAGTAAGTCCAGCAAACTTTTGAATCTCCCTAACTTTCACAGTGGAGGTATTTCTGTGTACCCTGTGTACAAGAACCTCCTAATGCTCTACTCATTGTTCTCACCTTGCAGGTCTCCTGATGCTGATTTACAGTTAACATACTACTACTGATTTGAGTTAGGTATTATGGCCCTTGCATTCGCTACGTGTTACAAATGTCGAGTTATGGCATTAGATGCACAACAAAGGAATATTTTGACCGATAATCTGATATGACCCGATGTCACCCTCTGTAGACAGCAGATTAATGCTTATGATATCCCATTGGGAGCAGTGCTCCCAGTTAACCCTATTTGAAACGTGACCGAATGTGATATTGGCGGTAAAGGTTAGGAGTCAGTCATAAGCAGTTCTGAACGTCCACATTTCCTCGAGATATATTCTACCACTTGCCTGTGAACGATTGTCCGAAGTCCTTCTAGCGTTTTTGTCGGTACCTCGCTTGCTGCAGGGTATGCATGGCAGAGCTGTGAGTGCTACAAATCCTTCAGTATTAAAGATTCCATTAGTCAAAGACGCATGTGTTTTTATGAAAAAAAATTTGAAGAATTGCTTGGAAGAAAACTCTTGGGGCTGAATCGTGAGAGTAATGATAGGTGCGTACGAAATTTCTTGCTTGCCTAATAATTTCACGTTCATAATATTGATGATTCGCCTATTTTCATGTTTAGGTTATTACACCCTCTCAACCTACCATGTATTATTTCGGCATTGAACGTCATCTGCGAACAAAGCTATCGGTTTCCTTATCATGTTGTCTCAGAATGTTGGGAGTGCGTACTTCTTCCCTCGCAACGTTTGGCATTTGTTCATGCTTATCATCAAATCGATATGAAGTTTTATATGCCTCATTATTTTCAGAAATGGTCCAATTAAAATCTCTGCATAAAGCTAATGTGCGAATATGGTGCCGGCGCTTCGGTCCTAAATCTGAGGAGCGTTTTTCATCTTGTTACCACACATTTACCTGTCCTCATATTTTTTTCTGGGCTCGATCTCAGGAGTTTTAGAGGCCAATAAATTCTGTTGGTTTGCACTTAATTGTCCTTGCAATGTTGTATTGCTGACGCCCTCGCCTATCCTAGTCCTCACCTGCTGTTTTATCATCTGTGATGGAGCGGGCCTGCTTATCTCGGTGCCCAAGCGTGGTACTTATTCTGTAGACACGAAGGCAAATCTTGTTCTCTAGCACTCCGGCCTGCGCTATTATCTTGTTTAAGTGCGCCAGGAAATTGTCGCAATGTTTCGTCTCAAGTCTCTTGACATGATCCAGGCGTTCGCCGTATCTGGTACACTTGCTTCGACATCATGTCCAGCTCTTTAGGCCGTCGTGCTCTGCAGCCATTCGTCACTGAGGCTTCTGTTTATCGCCTCAATCGCTCCGGATATTTTTTTTTCTCCATCTTGGCCTCGTCGCTGTTGTTTTTATTGTGTCTTAGTGGCACGAAGTCTCGGTGCAGAACTGCGGGGAGTCTGATGTCCCAGAAGAGGAACTGGCGTGTGATGGGGTAGCTGCTATCGCCGCAGTCTAATGGGACGCACCTCCTGCTGTTAGTGTGCCCGTCAACACCAGCCAGAGAAGCTTCTAATTGTTCTAGTTCTATATAGCCTTACTACCCAGGCTCAGCTCATCCTCGCCCTTGCTTGTTAAAGAAAGATAGGCTGACTGCCCCTAGTCGGGGTAAGCAGCGAGATCTCGCCGCTCCGCTGTAACGACTGACTACCGGCTGCTTCCGACTGATCGATGGCCGTAGATGGATCCTCCTGCGCCGATGAAGTTGTGATAAGGGAGGCCCCTGGCCGCCCCGTGGTTTGATAGCGTAGTTTTGCATGTGGCTCTCCATACATACTGTAATGCTTCTTATTCGATATAATGCTTCTGTTGTCAGCATATCAAGTCTAACGAATGCATCTCTGGTGTAACCACCCAGTGGTTTGATGGCGCATTTTTGGATCTGGCCCACCGTTCCCTCATTTAAATGGAATTAATACTTACTGCTTCTGAACTACTGATAGTAAATTTCTGAGGTACTTTCGTCCCTGGTGTTGCGACATCTGGCCTCATGTAGCACAGTTGTGCTTGTAGCCCTATGCGTGTTTGTGTGGTTATGTCATCATAACATGTAACCAGCTAGGTGTCTAAGCCAACCTCAAGAACTAAGGTCTACTCCTGTTCTAATACCTGCCTGCCTAGCTACCATGCCAAATACCTGTCTTGGCATACGTAATGCCAGTCACTGCTTGCTTGTGGTGGGACAAGAAGAGCACACCGTAATTTTCTTAAGTGTGCCTACCGCACTGTGCTGGCATGACCACCAAAAAATGTCACAATTAACGTTACGTTGAAGCTGCGGTACAGTGTGTTCACGCTCTGATAATTGCTTTTCATTCCTTGTATCTCTAGACCGCCCGTATTCTGTGGGCTCACATCCTTAATTTATATAATTATGATGTAGCTCTTTGATAAAAAAAAAAATGCACTACTGGCGTTTGTATGATTGCCTTAGCTCCTGGCGTGTTCGAGCTCCTGTTTGTTTACATAGCTGCCAATATAGGGCTAAATTGCTGCAGATAGTTCCCGATGAAAGTGTTTCCTTCTTCTAGTCCATGCCACTTTCCGTAAAAAAATTGTTTATGAAACAGGGTCCTGCCTAATTTGTAATACCATTCGAAACCAAATACTTGTGGTAATTAAAGATTTAGTCTACGGTCGAGGTAACTTTCCTTTTACCAATACTTACGTGGAGAATGTACCATTTATCTATCTTTCGACTTTGCGTCTGATTTCCCCGCCAGTAGTAGCGAACTGAGCCTATCGGAACTTGCCGGCAGGAATACCGAGATGAAATATTCCTACCGATCTATGTAGAATGACCGAGTCGACATTGTACGGATGACTCATTAAGTCGATACTGTGGTAAAGCTATGATGATAATTATAATCTTTCTTTGTAACCTTTTTGCGTGTCTAAGGGTTAGTATACTCAGCTTGCTCTTCAGTTATAGTTGAGAAAAAATCCATTAATTTTAAAAGACTGTTTTGAAATTTCTTCAGCCATCATTTTTGCTCATAAGTTACGGAATATTATTTACAGTGTGCACACAGAAAGCGGTATGTTTATATTTATCTTTAAAAAAGTAAATATAACTTGGAATCTGCGTAGATACCTAGGTAAGTATATCTTTATGAAGATACACAGAAACTTACTGGTTTCTGTGTGTGCACCTGCATCTGTTATACGTTCTGGGCTTCCCACGATTCTTCTGTTCCCTGTGTTTTGAATATAATTATTTTAATACGGTAACCATACCATCCAAAAAGTTCACAACTACAAAATTAAAGTCATCCAAGTCGACGAGTTCCTCCAAGTCCGCAAGTCCCTTGTTGCTACCATAGGTAGCTACCTACTATAACTAGGCTATTTTTGGAAGGCTATGGACAGATAGCTTTGTTTTTATAGTAAGGATTTATATAGTTATGCGCTCACCTGTTACACTAGATCACAAAAAATATCACCCGATGATAGTTAACCTGGAAACGACCAGTTACACATTGCCTGTAATTTTATTTTACACATTGGAATTGCATTGTGTGATACACTGGTCAGTGTCTGTGATCAAGCCGTAGAGTGTGTAGTTAGCGAACGGAAGGGAAAATAACTTGGGAATTGCATTGTGTGATACTCTGGTCAGTGTCTGTGATCAAGACGTAAGAGTGTGTAGTTAGCGAACGGAAGGGAAAATAACTTGGGAATTGCATTGTGTGATACTCTGGTCAGTGTCTGTGATCAAGACGTAAGAGTGTGTAGTTAGCGAACGGAATGGAAATTAACTTGATAGATCATTTCTTGTGTCGTACTAATGCTGTATTGTTACAATTACAAGATTACTAATGTTTTCTTCAACATTTTCAGATACTTAACTGGATGTCAGTATTTCCTTCCTTCAAGTTTGTCGGTTATAATTTAAGATTTTAATAGATCGATGCACTATCAAATTCTTTTAAGCACCACTTGGACAGTTTTTTGTATTGAAATTTTCTCATGAAAAATTACCCTTCCGTTAAAAAATAGTCTTAGCTAATTCTTGATAAAGATAACGCATTAGCGTCGGCTGCACGGGCGACATGGGTGGTGATGGAGATGGTCCACAGAAACGAAACTCCAAAACTTCTAATTCCTTTGATGACGTCATTCCTGTCGCCAGTCTTTTTAGGGAAAATAATGGTGCTGGCAGTTGCCAGGAATGTGATAAGAACGAGTGTGACGGATCAGCCTGCTGCGATGCCGCCTCTGCACCCAGAAATGCTCCATCTCAGCAGCAATTTACCATGGTTGGCGTCAAGGTGCAGTTCCCAGTGAAGCCTTATCCATCGCAAATGTCCGTCATGGCGCAGGTCAGTACGAATTTTGAGCCATTTCTCGGTTGAGGGTCTCATCGAAGTCGCAATTAANAGAAATGCTTCATCTCAGCAACAATTTACCATGGTTGGCGTCAAGGTGCAGTTCCCAGTGAAGCCTTATCCATCGCAAATGTCCGTCATGGCGCAGGTCAGTACGAATTTTGAGCCATTTCTCGGTTGAGGGTCTCGTCGAAGTCGCAATTAAATGTATTTATTTAGAATAGAACTCTTGGCTTGGTTAGGTCATGTTGGGTTTCTTTTTTTCGTTTGACGGCCGCATTTGATAAAATTCGCTGTATTTTTTTTTGTTAGATTATATGCTAGGTTATAGCTGTATCTTTTCTTCGCAAATCCTGTTTAAGAGCAAGAAAAATTATTTGTGATCAGATATCACCATCCAATGAAAACGGTCCCGTTTTTCATACGTTGGTTATGGCACACACACTTGATGTTGTTGTATAGTTTCATGCTTAAAATATTAAAATATTGCACGGGTACATAACTTAAAGCGATTGATTTTCTTCTTCGTGGGTAGAGTGATTGTAAATTTTCAAAGTTTTGGGTGTCAGACAAGTCGTTGAAAGTTATAATGGCTTCTTCCTTGCTATGACAATGGAACTGTGGAACAGGTGCTACTTGTTATTTGTCTCTGGTTTCTCTTTCTTGCATAGTCCACGTCAGTTAACCGTTAGTACCGTCAGTTAACCGTTGGCATGTCTCTAAACACGTAAAAAGTCTTCTAATCTAAATTTTAACGAAGGGAAGTTGACCAGGATATGTGGCTTCTGAATAATCCATTCTTGTTATGTGCGTTCCTTTGTTCTACCACAATAATCGGAGATGCTGTGCCGGAGATATTCAGAGGCAAGGAGTCGGAGTCTGTTGAAAATTGGTGTATTTTGTTGGAGAGTCGAAATCGAAATAGGGTCCAAAATATTTGGGGTCCTATGCAGGCTTTGGAGTCGGATGCCGGCTATCCCAAGGAGTCTGAGTCGGTCTTGGTCTGTGCGACTCTCCAACCTAAAAAGATTTCTAGCCACTTTTTTTCACACCTGCAATCCGATAAGAAATTATCCGCACTTGCTGTAATGTAATTAAGATGGTTCGTGTGTATGGTCCAGCTCCCCCCCCCCCCCCATGTAATCCCCCTAGTCGGGAAGTGGGAACTGTGGAACTCTTCATAAAGGGATGCTGCCAAACCTCGAAATTACTTTACCAGGAATGTAGAAGGGAGTAATGAAACACGTGCAGTTTTATGATTGCTTATGGATGAAAAATCCAGCGCCATAGAATTTAAATGATGCTATTAGTGTCAATGATACGACGCGTACGTGGGATTGTTCCATCAGCAATCGCGATAGCGGGTTCATTCTTCAACCTTTTTTATTTCTAATTCAATATTTTATACAGGAAATAAACAATTCGTTTGCTGATCACCTCTCACTTTTTTGTGGAATTGCTTTTTAATTTCAGATACTGCGAGGTCTGCAGAAGGGTCAAAACTGCCTGCTTGAGTCTCCCACTGGGTCCGGCAAATCTCTCGCCCTCCTGTGCTCAACCATGGCCTGGTTACGGCAGCATAACGGTGAGTACCTCATTGCTCCTTCCCGCTTTCATTTTCAATTGTTATGACCAGCGGCGCCCTTGAAAATTTAACGGTAATCAATTATTTTTCGTGTTACTTGATGAGATAGCTGCTTGAAAGTATAGCAGACTCGACTAATTTAATCAATAACCGTCTCCATTCCCTTGTGACTGGTTGCTGTTGAGAGACAAATTTCCTCTCGCATTGTGCCTAGCAAGTGAGGTAGTATTTTTCTTTTAACCTTCTTTAAGTTATATTCATATCAGCCCTACGAAGAGATAGCCTACTTCAAGCCTACCATTGTGTTTTTTCTCGCCTGCTGATTTCCTGTACAATATTCTCGTCTATTATTGTGCTGCTTAAATCTCTATCTTGTTCTCTTTCTCCTTGCATATACGGTAAGTAAGTTTTCTAATTAACAGTTCATATCTATTACAATTTTTGTGATAATAGCTGTTTTTTGTGTGGAGATTGTGCACGTCCGTATTTTTATTACGTATTGCTGCTGCATTTAGCTCTCGTTACTCGTGCTACAGCGGACGTTCACCATTGCTGTCCTTACAATGGATCTCCTCTTTTCTTAATTCAAGCTAGACTCTCATTCTCCGGTGATAAAGCACACGCTGCAAAGCCTCGTATCTCGTAGTCTTTGTAAAAAAAATGCAATTTTGGTTCTTGGTGCAAGATCCCCGTGTTGCATTACACTGGGCTGCATCAAAAATGCAATATGAATAACGATATCATTTTCTAGACCAATTGTTCGTGCTGATCACGTTGGTGGTAGCCATTTTGCGCCTCAAGTTCTAGTTTATATGTTGCAGCATAAGTTCTAGCTTATGTGTTGGCGTGTGATCAGCTTCGTGTGTTTATATACTTATTTTGTAGCAGATTAATTGAAGGATGCCACAGACATGCAAGAACCACCCCGACTCATTCTGCTACATCTGCCGAAAGTATATATCCTAAAAACAGAAGCACACTATCACTTCTTCAGTAAAACATCTCTATCGAGCCTGCCTTGGCATCCGACTTGGACATTAGGATAAACCATGGACTCCTTACATTGCCTGTGTGAACTGTTGTTCTGATTTATACCACTGGAAAAAGTAAATTGTAAATCAATGCCATTTAGTATACCAATAGTTTGGCGGCAACCTACAGATCACCTTGATGACTGCTATTTTTGTATGTTGAAACAACTGGGAAGAAATGCTAAAAGGTTGGAACACATTTAATATCCAAACATTCTATCTGCTACGCAACCTGTTCCACACAATGATGTTCCTGTACCAATACCTAATGAGAATGTACACCATACCAGTTCTAGTGACTCTTCCTGTTATGACGGTGCAAATCCGCATGTGTATGAAGATATCAAGTTGCCTGAGACTTGTGGGAAAAGCCCTCGGTTGTTCGAACAGAGCGAGCTAGATGACTTTGAACGAGACCTTGGGCTTTCAAAAGAATGTGCATGAGCATCAAAATGCATTT
>LQNS02278159.1:2647213-2670879 GCA_001587735.2 Parhyale hawaiensis | reverse complement strand
ACGCAGTACAATATTAATTCTGTAAACTGGTGTTTTTGAATATTTACAGTAGTAGACAAAACAAGAGTATCAAGATAAGCGTTCCATCTGAAGCGAAAAGCGGAAGTGGAACGATTGTCTTGGTACTCTTGTTTTGTCTACTACTGCAGTGTCAAACTTTGTCTTCGATGTACAAAAAAGAAATACGGATTGAATAAGAAATTAACTAAATTTTTGTTTTTTTGTCCCTTAGTGTTGGACGTTATAAATTTCAAGAGAAAAGCTTTTCGTTGATAACTTTTTATGATCCTTCATACATGTCTCAAATTTTACCGCAATCAACATCTTACTGGCTAATAGTGTGCAAAAGAAGTACCTGGCATGGTTAGAAAAAAAGTTATGCAGTTTTGAAAATTTGTCCCTCAATTTTGGACGGTACTGTATATCCGAAATGGAGCGCCGCTGTCAAGGTAATTGGAGTGTGACCATGATGGCAGATTTCTGCTGGTCTCTTCAAGAAGCTGGACAACATCTGCTGATAAGCCGGCACACAACAGAATGTCGCGAAAGTATACTTTTCAAGGCTTCTAGCTGCCTTTAGCTTTCAAATAAAGCTGGGATTTTTGTAATCGGATATTTACATGCCTGCGTGTATATTATTACTTTTCAAGGCTTCTAGCTGCCTTTAGCTTTCAAATAAAGCTGGGATTTTTGTAATCGGATATTTACATGCCTGCGTGTATATTATGGCCATATATCATGTTTTTGTTTGTTTTCAATAATATGAAATGTATCGTCAGCCTCAAATGTCCTTTACTTCTCCTTATATATTCACAGGTCTTTTACAGACCTGGCTTAGACGCATTTCTACACAATTAATGTGATAAATATAGTGTCAGGTATTACAGAAAATGGTAACTTCCCTGAAACAATGGGTACCTATGCTTTATGGGTTTAGCTTGCGAAACTGTAATGAAAAATGGTAGTGACGTGTCTGTTGCAAAAATTCTTTTTAGGATGCAGCCCAGTGTTATTTTTCTTTCGTTCACCAGCAGCGCGTCACTCCCGGTTTCTGTTCAATGCTCAGTTACGTACAATTACCAGTCGCAGTTGCTCTGGGTTTGTTGTTTTTGATTTTTTTGTGTGTTGACTCCCTCACTTCGCAATCTGTAGAGCAGCTCGTAATTGCTCGCTATGTGCCTCGTTAGTAACCATGGCTCTACTTCTATCATGAGTGTCACACATTAGGAATGTGACGTGCATGCTTCGTAACGACGGAGAATCTGTGGAGATTATACGGTGTGTAAAAACGACAAAAGTCGTGCACCAATAGTCGCATCGTAGAACCTATTTTTTTTTGTCACTCCAACTTGACTGATAAGATACAGATGCAGAGAACTCCAGCAGTGTTTGAAATTTCTGACATTTGAAGTGACCGATTCTGGGAAGTGCATTTTCCCCTATGTAATGCTGAAATAACGTGCTGCAAATAGATGGACGCAGCCAAAAAACGGATGATTCGCATCCTTGATAATCTGGCTTGCTCTTGTGAACAATGCACCGTATGAAGTCGAGGTTTGCCAATCGCTAAAACGGCTGAAGAATAACAAAGCGTCCGTTACTGACTGTATCCCTGCTGAAGCGTGAAGCCCATAAACATAGCTCCTAGGCTAAAAACGCTCCTTGCACTTTTTGTATCGCGTAATTTACTCTGGGTGTCCTTGCAGGTGACTAGATGAACGTCATAATATTACCAATTATAAAAAAAACGAAGCAAAATGTGTGACAGACAAGAGCAATTATCGCCCTATAGCAGTGGCTACGTCTCTCGAAACTGGCGGAACTAATGCTTGAGAGACGAATATCTCCGTACATGCATGATGACTGCAAATAACCAGTTTGGATTGAAAGGACAACATGGAATGGAAATGGCTATGTTTACTCTAAAACAGGTTATAAATATTATTTATTGACAGTGGATACCCATGTACCCGTGCTTTCTCGTTGTTAGGGCTGCATTTGACCGAGTTTACAATTTTTCAATGTTTGCATTACAGTTCAAGCTAATACGGTATGGCCTGGCACATTTTCAGTAGTTTTCCTTAAATTTTGATTCATTTTCTCTGGCTTAAACCATCTATTCTATATAAAGAACGACTTGAGCCGAGATGTCTCTACCTGTCTTCCTTAGTGACGTCATTGCACACGTATGACTGTACATTGTTCGGGACTGGTGGGTCATACTGTAGTCAAAGAGTGTAGCAGCGTCGCCGATATCACGTAAGTCCAGTTTCGCCCAGCGAACTTTTCTGCTGTTCCGGTAGTTTCGGTGGCCACTGTATCTTCTGGGCTAAGTTGGTTTCCTTACCCATATGTTGACTCAGTGCTAGATGAACTGAGCGCAATATTGCCAGAATTGATTCCACTGCTAGGCACTCGGAACCACGAAGCTTAGTAGGTGTAGGGAAGCGTCGGAGTTGCGTGGAGTTCATCGTGCATCAGTGAAATGTTTGATTTTGCCTTGATCGCTCACACTCCCCGACAATCATCCGTGCTTGCGAGCGTAAGCTTTTACTCATCGCGAAGTGTACGGCCCAGACATCTTAAGTTTTAAGTCGGTTTTGTCACCACCCTTAGTCGGTAATATCGCCAGTGAGCCTCAACTTTATAAGTCTCTTTATGTCACCTACATCCAAACATGCGGCAAGCTATCGCGCCATGTTCTTATGCCCTGCGGAATATACGATTGCCTTCATTAGCTACGCTCGGTGCAGTGCAGAAATTTTGAAGCTTACGGTAAATTGGTCGTCACTGGATCGCTTCCTGTTCGTAAGAACGGCTCCCTCCCACCAACCCCCCTGCGCTGTCTAAACCTCGTGTTGTGCCTAACTGGCTTACCTTCCATGAGCCTTTCCGGCCCGTCGCAGCTTGTTTGTCGCTGCTCGCTGCCTGTGCTGCTGATGCTAAACGCTTATTGTGCCTGCTGCATTGTGGCTATGTACCGCTTGCTGCCTCTGCTGCTGAGCCTAAACGCTTACTGTGCCTGCTGCAATGTGGCGTGCTGCCTATGCAACTGAGCCTGAACTCTTCTTTTGCCTGCTGCATTGTGGCTTTCTGCCTGTGCTGCTGAGTCTAGATGCTTATTGTCCCTGCTGTATTAATGCTTGCGACCTGTGCTGCTGAGGTAAAACGCTGTTGTATCTAGCTGCTGCTTGCTGCCTGTGATGCTGATGCTAAACGCCTAATTCGGCTAATGTATTGTGGCTAACTGATGCTTGTTGCTGAATTTTCTACTTTGAATACTCGTTACCCGACGCTTTGTATTGCAATGCTTCCATCTACGAAATTTCCAGTTAGTACTCTTAGCGCGACCATATATTTGAACTTTTACAGAATCGAATTTTAATATTCTCTGTCCGCGTCTATAGCAAATACTGGACACGTTTAATGACGGGAGCCATAAAGGCGCCAAGTGTGTTTAATAAGCGAGGGTGGCACATGTTCTCTGAAGTGGCGGTGGTGGACAGGCTCATAAGCTTGTGTGCCGACCTCTTCGTAGAGCTCTCGACAGCTCTTCACCTGACCCCTGAGCTGCTTAATTTCACTTCCGAGCAGTGGTGGTCAGCGCCTCCGTCTTCTCTTCTCTGTCTCTCGCTCTCACTGCCTGTTTGTAATTGTAGCCCGAGCAGTGATGGTCAGTGCCTCGGTCTTCTCTTCTCTGTGTCTCGCTCTCGCAGCCTATTTTTAATTGTAGCCATAGCAGTGGTGGTCAGCGCCTCGGTCTTCTCTTCTCTGTCTCTCGCTCTCACTGCCTGTTTCTAAGTGTAGACCGAGCAGTGGTGGTCTGCGTCTCGGTCGTCTCTTCTCTGTGTCTTGCTCTTGCTGCCTGTTTCTAATTGTAGACCGAGCAGTGGTGGTCATCGCCTCGGTCTTTTTTCTGTATTTCGTAATCGCTACGGATTTCTAATTGTAGACCGAGCAGTGGTGGTCAGCGCTTCGGTCTTCTCTTCTGTTTCTCCCTCTCGCTGCCGATTTCTAATTATAAACCGCACAGTAGGTAGTAGTTAGCTTCCTGGTATTCTCTGTGATTTATTCGCCCTACCTATTTCTAACATTAGGCCGTTTATCCATGTTTATCTCGGAGAGTTTGAATTTTCTGCCCTCTTAGCTCCCAAGCATCATCAGTTTGCTATTAGCACCTAAACCTTGGTGCATAGGAGCAAATCTAGCGTTCAGAATTTTAGAAGCGGACAAATTAATTCTAATTAGATTTCTTGATCGCAGTCAGTAAGCGAATGGGATGCGCCTGATGTCCCTCCCGCACTTGCATGTCCAGCAACTGCGCTGAGCATATAAGAAAAATTAATGAATTCAAATCAGTTTTTATGTAGTTACGTACTTTTTATTTCAATGAGACCGTAAAATTTTCGTACATGTACGCATCGCATTAATGAGAATAGTTCCAGGTGTGGAATACAGAAAAGACTGATTCTCTGTTAATGGTTCCATATAAGGAATGAAGCCCATCCTATGTTCCTGGGCGCGGCGACCCCAGGGGCCCGTGTAGGTTGCCTTAACCATTAGTTAGGTCTTCTCTGGACGTCTTCCGTGCCCACTTTGCTGCCTTCCATTTTCATACTCCTACTTACTCATGCTTTATTCTTATCTTCTTCTTTGCCGGCTTAGGTCGGGGCCCTTCAGAAAGCAATAAGCAACGCAAAGCGATTTATACGGGAGTTGTGTTTTAGCAATCACGGGTGTCGCGAGGCATCGCAGTTGCGGCGGTAGGGCAGCAGACTGCTGTTCCCTCTGTCGGCCTTACTGTTCCTATGCGCTTTGACTCGTGCATGAGCTCCACGTTTCTCTTGACATTTTTTATGTACCTTCTTTCTGCCTCTCTTTGGATCACAGTGCACTCTGTGAGGGAGGCTTAATCTAGGAATATAATAATAATAATGCGAGGAATAAGACGGACTGAATATCTAGTCGAAGTTCTAGTCTAGGTTGAACTAAAGAAGAGACCAGTGATACATTGCGCTTGCATTAAGTTCTGAAAATGTTGGTCTCAGTTGGGAATTGAATGTTATTGCTTTCTATTTACGTAGCTGTATACATACCATTTGTTGCTCCTGCATGTGACGAATGTGTAACTTTAGGCTTTCGTTTGCGTACATAATAGGTAATGTGGTACAAGAACAGATACGACACGCGTATATTTCTATCAGTTTTTCTGCCAATGTTTATTGGATCTACGGCTCAAGTTTTCAGCCTTCGATAGAGCTCCCGCCGTGATGCATCCTCGATCTTTTGCTATATTGTTATGAACGCTGTTGTACCTAACGTACGTAATAAAACAATGCTAGGCCTTAACCTAATTTCAACCTGGCTCTACCACCTTGCTGCTTATGGCTTGCGTCTCCGTGGAATGTAATGGGATAAATAACCATCGCAGCTGAGTAAAAGTTTCGTTGAAATAAGGTGTACCCTTAAAGGCCTATTGTGATCATATATGTATGATTACTTCCATGATGCTTTTCGAACGACAGCATGTTTGAACAGCCCAGTAAAGGGGTTAACTTATTATCGTATCTTTACATTTCCGTAGCCGGTCGCGTGCGGCTTGCACTGGAAACGTCGCGCGTAGGTCGAAGCGCGGACAAAAATTTGGTCCAGTTTTGGCTGGGTCATCCTTGCCTCTGTTGAGGGCTCTCGAGCTCCGTCCGAGCTGCTCTCCATGTTTTGACTTCCAATTCTTACCTTCGGAGTATGAATTTCTTCCTCGATATCCTTGGACTTCATGCATCTGAGGCATTGAGCCTGGGACCGATGCGTACCAATGTATAGCTAAGTGAACGTTCTGGTATCCCTGTACGCGTGAAATGATTTTATTCGTGGTACTATCGGATTTCATAATAGTGTCGGGTCAATGTTAGGACAAATTCATCTTCTTTTGCTTAGGGTAGATTTTTAGGTAGGGCACCTACTTTTTTATACGATACGAAAATACATCTAGATGTTTATATATGTGCATTAGTCTTGAAAAATATTTCCTAAACACAGCATACTAGTTATTGGAAGCGCATCTTAGACCTACCGGCAGAAAAGCGGAGACAAAAATCATTGATAATTTGAAACGAGGCGTACTTCGCGCTCTAGTGGCGCACGAGCCTGTGTTAAGCCACATGAATAGTTCAGGGTGATATAGACATTGTTATCCTGATGCGCTAGTGAATTTTGTACTACTACAACTACCGACATTTCGAACCTTTGTGTAAATACCTAACTTTTTGGATCCAAGCAATTTCGGTCCGACGTTTCCAACCCGACTTAACCCGAAATTTGGTGGGGGGTGTGTACCCAGCTGACATTGATTCCTCCATGGTTCGAGGCAGCTGTCTCTTCACGAGATTAGTAATGCAAGCTTCATTGAACTCTCTTTGTTAGAGCTATTATTTCTGATTCTCAAAACTGAATAATTTTCAGTTTGCAGGCATGTCAGCCCCATTGAAACTTATCGTCCTGATTGAAACAGTATTTTTGGTAGAGCAATACTATTTGAAGTGCAGTCAAATGCTCTCCATTGCATTATTGAGCAAACTCGAATTCCAAAGAATACCAGGAGTAAGAATCTGCGTTGGTAAAGCGTCAGCACCTCGAGTCGGCATGGGGCCCTGCAACCCTGATCGTAACGGCACCAACCGAGCTGTTGGCCGCCCAAAAGCTGTTTGACGTTTTTGGAGCGGCTAAGAATTCTGTGTGGGATAGTGGAGCTGTAGTATTTGTACCGCACTGCCTGAAACTGGATAGATAACATTTTAAATGGTGGCTATTCTTTTTAGTCCATTTTGCTCATGATTGTTGAGCCTGCACTCGTTTTTTGGATCTTCGTTTATAGTGACGTCTTCTGGAACTTGGGGTCGTTATCTAATTGAAGTAAATATTTACAGTTATTTTTTTTACAAATATTTTACTGGGATCGCTTGTTTTACAAGAGTTTGAAAGAAAATTAATGCTTTTCCGATTCGCACACTGCGATAATGATGGTCTAACTGCTTAGCTTTTACTTGTTCGGAATTCGCGTCCTTAATAGGTTTTATTTGCCAATTTGATTCGACTTCTGACAATAGAGCACTATAGCCAATAACCGTCTGAATCTTTTCTTGAACTTCAATCCCGTGCTTCCAATTCATCACTATGGTTTGCCTTTTTTTTTTAGTGGTAATCGTAAAGCCTTTTTCGCTTGGAACCCCAGTACAGCGCATGGTATTGTTTGGTTCAGCAAGTCAGTTCTGCATCGCTTTAGTTGTTACCATCTATCACTAGACTACATTTTTAATTTACAGGAGTTGTTAGTACTGTTAAAAGACATAAATGATTAAATTTTAGTGATGATGGGTTTGACTTATTTTTTTCATTATGTTTGTTAGCAGCATAACTCAAAAAATTATGAACGGATCTTCAAGAAATTACAGAAATGTTAATAATATCAAAAGGCACAAATGATTAGAGTTAGGTGTTTCTACAAAGAAAATCATGGTCTCTGCACCAATTTGAATTTTTCGTTACCGCTGTCTTCCTTGGCGGAGGTATGCGCTTCATTGAATGCTTAATTTTATTACACGGTGAAATACTGTATGGAGAATATTTTCGGTGTACTCCACTACTAGTTTTGATCTGTTATTGCGAGCTGATACTGTTGTGGGTATTCATGAGTTTTCCTAACAAGAGCACGATAAGGAAACATTCTTGTTTTATTACCTCCGCCAAGGAGGTTATATATTCGTCGGATTTGTTAGTCTGTCGTTCTGTCTGTCATCAATATAACTCAAAAAGTTACGGCCGATTTTGACGAAATTCAGAGGGATTGTTAGGTCTATTTAGAGGAATAGATGATTAACTTTCGGTGCAGATCCGTCTGCCTCAGTTTTCTCAATGCTAGAACTCAAAAAGTTATGGACGGATTTTTATGAAATTTAAATGAGTTGTTGGCTATATTATGAATAGTGAATGACCAAATTTTTGTAACGCTCCGTTTGTTTATTCGTTCATTTGTCTCTGTGTTTAATTTTATGTTTGTTAGCACAATAACTCAAAAATTATTGAATGGATCTTTATGAAATTTATAGCAGTTGTTCGTAATGTTAAAAGGCATAAATGATCAAATTTTGGTGCAGATTGGTTTGTTCGTTTGTGTATTTAACTCATGTTTGTCATAATGCTTGTTAGCAGCATAACTAAATAAGTTATGAACGAATCTTAAAAAAAAATTACTGAAGCTGTTAACACTATTGAAGGGCACAAATGATTAGATTTTGGTGGTAATACAGAGAAAATCATAGTCTCAGAACCACTTTTAATTTTTCGCAACCGTTGCCATGCTTGGCGGAGGTATGTCCTCTCAGAGTGCTCTAGTTTCAATTTGTTTTCAGGGTTCAATTCGGGGCATAAATTGAAGTTCGTTTGTACTTTTTTTTTTATCAAAGTTAGCTGTACGTATAATTTTTGTGTCACATATACATAAACTTCTATGGTTAATCTACAACTAAGCTGATATAGTTGCTTTGTTTATTGATTTGTAGCGAAACTTGTGTGTTTAAAATTTGATGTCATTTGGTTGTTTGACTCAGCGCTTGGGTGCTAGTGTAATTATGACTGTCCGCTCAATATTCAACCGTGTAATATTCAATCACTTACAAAGTTTTAGCGACGTAGCAACTTGGGTGTAGTACCTAAAGCTGTGGCGGTGATGATGATGGTGGTGCTTAGTGGCATAAAAGCTACCGTTTGCTTTTGTGCTACACAATCGCGCTATTTTATCATTGGAGTGCATCGCTGTAGGAATGTCTGATTCAGTCGTCCCTCCTTACGTACGGAGCTATAGCCGAAAGTGACCAGCTTGTTTGCTGCAGCATTGACGGCGATGGAGCTTTTTATTGTGGCGCCTCCACGCTGGAGTTCCATGAGACCTTGTATTTTACAACTATAGCTCCGGGATACTTACAAGCCCTGTGTACTTAGCCGTATTTACACTCTCTACTGGGCGCAGGATGGACCCACACGATTACCTTAGACAAGTCAAACTTTTGAGAAATTGGCTGGTTTGTAGAGTACCATATTCGAAATCAGAAACACCAGATAAAATGTGAAAAAGTGTTGTTCTCTTCAATCGTTGCAAACGCTGGGATCTTCTAAAATGCAACAGCAATACAATGAGATTATAATCTATGGTAGCACTTACGTCAATAGACTACACAGTATGAGGCGTTCAGATTAAAGGTAAAGGCAATTTTGACTGTACCTTCTACTGGGAAACCCGCACGCACTGGTTCGTGCGGCAGATATAAACCAACTGGCCCCAGAGGAGTAAGTACAGCTGCAAAGATACAAAGTGCCAAATAAGTAAAAAAAAAAATGGTGTGCGGTTTCTCGACCTTCGAAATGCCATAACTTCAAAACTAACTTGTGACATTCGACTAAGTGTGCAAGGCCATTGAGTACCTCTGAGCTGCGTTCCAAATAGAGGACGATACGGAGAATATAATGTTTTACAAAGCTCAATTTCGGCACATATGGCGCTTTGTCTTTTGGTATTCCGAACGACTCATCTGCATACTTCACTCCATACTTGATATCGAAATACCTCTTTTAAAATGAGTTGTAAGACTGTTTTATCTAAGTTTGAATAAAAGGTACCCTAATTAGCATACGGTCATCCAATAAAAGTACAATCACAATCTAATAATTACGCCCTCAGGGGCATATTGTGGCGGGCCCTTTCCCTGCCACAATATGTTTGGGCATCACGCACCCAAGGGTCCCGAGTGCCTTCTCCNAACTCAAAAAGCAATGAACGGATCTTCAAGAAAGTTGAACAAGCTGTTATTAATATAAAAAGGCACTAATGATTAGATTTTGGAGTTGATACAAAGACAATTATGGTTTCAGAACCAATTTCAATTTTTTGCTACCGTTGCCTCACTTCTCGGAGGTATGCGCTCTCAGAGTGCTCTAGTTTTAGAAATATTTTGCTGGGATCGCTTGTTTTACATGTTTGAAAGATAATTAATGCTTTTCCGATTCGCACACTGCGATCATGATGGTCTAACCGCTTACATTTTACTTGTTCGGAACTTGCATCCTTACTAGAATTATATTTGCCCATTTGGTTCGACTTCTGACGATAGAGCACTATAGCCAATAACCGTCTGATTCTTTTCTTGAATTTCAATCGTGGGCTTCCAATTCATCACTATGGTTTGACTGTTTTAGCGGTAATCGCAAACCCTTTACCGCTTGGAATCACTGTACAACGCATGATCTTGTTTGGTTCAGCAAGTCAGCTCTGCATCGCTTTAGTTGTTACCATCTAGCACTAGACTACATTGGCGGTTGTACAGGGAATGCATGTAATTTCTTCTGCCGAAAGCTTCGAATGCTGTAGCACTCCATGTTATGTCGAATTTTCCTGTGCCATCAGTAACTTCATTATTGCATCCATACATGTAGACTGTTGTCACTTACATGTGAGGTACCTTCAAATATTTTTGTAAAATACTTTATATATATTCGTCCAAAATTGGTCGACAAGAACGTTGTTTTATATTTCTCATCGCTTTCCGAGCTCTTTCTAACACTGCACGAGTGTGGGTAGCAAGTTTTGGTCTAAGATCGTGCTAAGTGCTTTAACCTCGTCAAAGTATTTTCAGCACAGTTAATTTCAGATTTAAGTCAACTTTCAGGCAACTATTTGATCCCTTTGAAAAATTATGGAGTTGGTTGTATAGCTTATGCGTTTTTCCCTTTTTGTTACCTGTTGCGTAGTTTGTACCTCACCTCTTCAAGGTAGCTATCGTCCATATTGGTAATAGGCCTCTATGAATCCTGTAAAAGAAATTAGTTGTGCAAATTTTCGAGTTGCAGCTTTTTTTATTACGTTCAGTTGTTGGACTGTTATCACAATGAAAGATGTTTTATTATTTTTAGAAGAGAAGCGAACACAGTGTTAAGTTACCAAATAATTTTTTGTTACCTCCGCCAAGGAGGTTATGTTTTTGTCGTGTTAGTCTGTTCGTCACCAAGATTACTCAAAAAGTTATGTATGGGTCGTTACGAAATTTATGGGGATTGTTAGGCATGTTAACAGTAACAGATGATTCACTTTTGGTGAAACTACGTTCATCTGTCTGTTTGTTTGCCGATTTTTCTTAAGGCCATAACCCAAAAAGTTATGTACGGATTTTAACGAAATTTACATGGGTTGTTAGGTATGTAGCTATATTACGATGAGTAAATCACAAAAATTTGGATTGATTTGTTCGTTTGTTTGTTTGTCGCTGTGTTTGATGTTGTGCTTGTTAGCACAATAACTCAAAAAGTTATAAACGGATCTTCAAGAAATTACAGAAATTGTTAATAATATCAAAAGGCATAAATGATTAGAGTGTGGTGTTTCTACAACGAAAATCATGGTCTCTGCACCAATTTGAATTTTTCGTTGAAACAGTTATTGACAAATTTTTATGAAATTTACATGAGATGATGACTGTATTATGAAAAGTAAACGACCAAATTTTTGTAACGCTCCGTTTGTTCGTTCGTTTGTCACTGTTTTTAATTTTATGCTTATTAGCACAATAACTCGAAAAATCATGAATGGATCTTTATGAAATATATAGCAGTTGTTATTAATGTTAAAAGGCATAAATGATCAAATTTGTGCTCTAGTTTCAATTTGTTTTCAGTGTTAAACTCTGGGCATAAATTGAAGTTCGCTTATACTTTTATTTTATCAGAGTTAGCTGTACGCATAATTTTTGTGTCACGTATACATAAACTTCTATGGTTAATCTACGGCTAAACTGATATAGTCGCTTCATTTAGTGATTTGTAGCGAAACTTGTATGTTTAAATTTTATTTCATTTGGTTGTTTGACTCAGCGCTTGAGTGCTAATGTAATTATGACTGTCCGCTCAATATTCAACCGTGTAATATTCGATCACTTACAAAGTTTTAGCGACGTAACATCTTGGGTGAAGTACCTAGAGCTGTGGCGGTGATGATGGTGGTGGTGTTTAGTGGCATAAAAGCTACCGTTTGCTTTTGTGCTACACAATTGCGCTATTTTATCATTGGAGTGCATCGCTGTAGGAATGTCGGATTCAGTCGTCCCTCCTTACGTACGGAGCTATAGCCGAAAGTGACCAGCTTGTTTGCTGCAGCATTGGCGGCGATGGAGCTTTTTATTGTGGCGCCTCCACGCTGGAGTTCCATGAGGCCCTGTATTTTACAACTATAGCTCCGGGATACTTTCAAGCCCTGTGTACTTAGCCGTATTTACACTCTCTACTGGGCGCAGGATGGACCCACACGATTACCTTAGACAAGTCAAACTTTTGAGAAATTGGCTGGTTTGTAGGGTACCATATTCGAAATCAGAAGCACCAGATAAAATGTGAAAAAGTTTTGTTCTCTTCAATCGTTGCAAACGCTGGGATCTTCTAAAATGCAACAGCAATACAATGAGATTATAATCTATGGTAGCACTTACCTACTAACGCAATTTTGTATAGCCGTGAATGTCAATAGACTACACAGTATGAGGCGTTCAGATTAAAGGTAAAGGCAATTTTGACTGTACCTTCTACTGGGAAACCCACACGCACTGGTTCGTGCGGCAGATATAAACCAACTGGCCCCAGAGGAGTAAGTACAGCTGCAAAGATACAAAGTGCCAAAAGAGTAAAAAAAATGGTGTACGGTTTCTCGACCTTCGAAATGCCATAACTTCAAAACTAACTTGTGACATTCGACTAAGTGTGCAAGGCCATTGAGTACCTCTGAGCTGCGTTCCAAATAGAGGACGATACTGAGAATATAAATGTTTTACAAAGCTCCATGTCGGTACATATGGCGCGTTGTCTTTTGGTATTCCGAACGACTCATCTGCATACTTCATTCCATACTTGATATCGAAATTCCTCTTTTAAATAAAATGAGTTGTAAGACTGTTTTATCTAAGTTTGAATAAAAGGTACCCTAATTAGCATACAGACATCAAATAAAACTACAATCTAATAATTACCACGGTGATCTGTACTGATATGTGTTTCTTACTACAGTTCTTGCCTAGTCATGAGTTTTCTACTTTTATAATATTTGAGGTCTCTATATAGTTAATACAACATTGAAATTAGTGACATTTGCCTAGATCAGCATTAGGAGCAAGACTCATTTGAGATATTTAGCAATAAAGTATGGTGTAGTTTTATTGTCTCTTGTGGGACGTGGCGTTCCCAAGAGGACCCCGTAGAGATTAGATAGCGTATCTTCACTTTCATTGCAATTTTGCCTCCCTGCCCATTTGGTTTGCTTCAATTTTCCATTTCTAGACGGGCATTAACTTTGCTCATTGCACATGTTCACTCGAGCTAAATTTACTTCCTGTAGGAAACGTTTTGCAACGTCCTCTAATGGAAGGAACCAGTTGTAGTGGTCTTAGGTGGAGGAAAGCTGGCGCTAACTTCGCCACCGACTGCCGTGTTATGTTTCTTGTCAACCTAGGATATTTACAAATAGCCTGAGAGCCTACTGCTTTTCCATTAGGTTCTGCAGGTCTCTGGTACGAAGTACTTATCTGTATCATTGTTTATGCTCTAATATCCCACGGTATAGAGAAACGTGAACACATGAACGTGCTGTTACACAAGGAGAAATATTCTCTTTATGTGTGGGAGTAGTAATTTTTGTTGAGCTAACCACCGTAACGTAGAAAATGTTGGCGCGGCGTCCCTGTGATGGTTACCACTTCAGGCGCCGTGCACGCAGGCCTTAGTCTCTATTCACCCAAAAACCCCGGACTTTGAAGACCAACATGAGTATTATTGGCCTTTAGAAAAGGACGTTGTCACTTGAAGGGCTACAGCCAAAGAGAGAGAGAGAAAAAAAAGCGACAGAAGCTGCATGGAGGCGAACAAAATGGTGTGAGGTAACAGAAGGCGCCTCTGGTGGAGGCGCCGAGCACAATAGGGCGTCTGAGGCGCCCTTCCCTAATCAAAAGGCGCCTGAAAAAAGGACAAAGGACTGCGCTCACTGCCTCCCCTTCCTCTCTCTGTACGTCTCCCTTGTGAGCCAGCCAGGCAACATCGGGGACGNTCTGGTGGCGGCGCCGAGCACAATAGGGCGTCTGAGGCGCCCTTCCCTAATCAAAAGGCGCCTGAAAAAAGGACAAAGGACTGCGCTCACTGCCTCCCCTTCCTCTCTCTGTACGTCTCCCTTGTGAGCCAGCCAGGCAACGTCGGGGACGATACAGAATCTTTTCATTAAGAGACCGGCTGGTGCAGATGCTACTGTTGGTCTACGGGATTATAGGACGCCCTTATAAATTGTGAACGGTCGCCATGCCTCCTCCTCCTGCTCCCTCCCAGTCTCTATGGCCTTTAGAACACTCGAGGGTCCCTGTAACGGTGTGGAGTAGCGCTGCGTTATTGGCAGCCTTCAATGGCGGATGCAGATGGTAACTCTGATTGCGAGCAGCGAGTGAAAATTCGTTCGCAGTAAGAAGGTTATTGCGTGGCTGGCCCTGTATCACCCGCCGTATCTATGGTTTTATTGGTAGTTAGTGTTTCTTTCGTTGAAATCTTCCCACACATAGTTGGGTTCTGCATTCCTTAACTCATATATATTGCAGCCTATAAGGACCATTTGTTGGTTTTTACATTAGTTTATTCAAAGTTTCCCACCCGTGTCAAACATTAGTGGACTTGGCATTATTTTTTTCATATCCCACTCATCTATATCAACCATTAATGGGCTTTGAGACTTTCCTTGAAATCATTCTATTTATATTGAAAATTAGTGTCTCGCTTTAGTGATCTTTCTCAGTCTACGGTAAGCGTTAGCTAATTTTTGCCCTCATTCCTTCAAATCTTTTCGCTTTTCTTAAACATGATCGGGTTTATGCATTGTTATTTTTTTTAAAGATCCCTGCTATTTGAGTGGTGTTGGCTTTCTGATGCATTCACCAAACGTCTGACAGCATTCTATATGGGCACATACATTGCTATAGACAGTTGCTGAAACGTAATATCGGCTGTTGCATAGAAGAAAAAAAATTAGAACAGTGCAGATTTTTAGGCGATTTCCGATGCAGTCCAAATAAATATTGGATAAGGGCCATGATTGTCACCCGCGAACGAAATGAGAGAGGTGATTATCACCGCGAACGAAGTGAGAGAGGTGATAATGTTTTCGTTGATTTAAGTATGTATAATATATTTGTATAGCTATATATATGTCTGTCCACCCAAAAAAGTGGTTAAAGGAGTTGAGCAATGTTCATAATTTCTTGCAGGGAGTCAAGTGAGTTACCTTCAATGTGACCCATGCCAAAAAACTAGGATTAGCTGGCCACAGAAAATGACGGTGATGAAATTTACTCTCACCGCGGGTGATGATTTTACGCCACGAGGCGTTTTAGTTCTGCGATAGGGCTGTCTCCGTAATTGCTACACACCTCTGCAACTCTTCACGCGCTGAAACTTGAAGTAATTGTTATTTTGTTCAGCACATCATCAGACAAGCGCGGTAATTACAATTTTTCTGAAATCCAGTAACGGGAAAATTGGCAGCTTGACCATTACTAACATACCAAAGAGGTTCAGTGTGACCGGTAGTGCGTGAAGTTTAGAAGGTTCATATTTGCAGCTTAGTGTTGACAGCCATGCTTGGCTTCTCCTTACTCACATAATTTTCTACAGCACATTTGAATTTTTTTCGGAATTCTATGCATTGTGATGCATTCTATTACCTATTGTAAATATTGGCTGTAGCCTAAATAGAAGGTATAAGAGTTGAGACTATAACGAAATAGTCCGTACTTCTGTTTTTTATAGGAGCTAGTCCCAGTTATTCAGTAAGAGTTGTGGATGTTCTGCTCAGTAGAACGCTTTTACCACAGACTTTTCTGTATAGCTGCTCATTCGCTGTGAACCCGCATTTTATGTTCCAGAATTTCATACGGAGTAGGTAAGGCAGAGTAATGCTCAGCGAACAAAATGTGACGGGAGTTTTCTTTGGTAGCAGCTCTTGTATATTTACTATGTTTTCGGTTATGATCGCTGGACTTCAGCACCATGATGCAGGCTGGCGGTATCTCTTTCACGAGGGATCCATTGATTATTGATTTTTCTTGGTGCTCAGTTTCCAGTCAACCCCCCAGTGATCACTATGAGGTAATGGCGTCTTGCTCAAGTTTGTGACACTGAGCAGTACATTTACTGTGACGTAGGAGATCCGGAATTTCATGTTTATCCGGAATTTCATGTTTCCGATCTCAGTAGTTATTTGTTTGGAATTGTTTGTGAAAATCCTGAGGAAGTTTAAAATTCGCTATTTCCAAAGTGAGAAAAGAAACGGCGAGATGCAATAAAAATGGATAATATATATTTGATCGCTTCTTTTGTTCTGTATGGCTGTCTAAAACTTCAGGCTTGCAAAAGAAAAAATGTTTGGAATGATAGTGGTATCGTTATAATCTTCGCCTGATAGCAAAGTATTTTTGTTTATTTTAGGTATTCTAGTTCAATTTCTAGTCGTTTTAATATGCATATTAGAAGTTATATTTAAATTATGCTATAGTAAAACCCGTAGACAATATTTTTACCTACCAAAATAAATTGAGGTGTCTACAAAATACACTTGGCCTCAACTACCTAGAAATTTCACTATTAGATTATGTAGTTTTCCGTAGTTTCAAACCTAATTACATTATGGAACGCTACAGCGTTAGAGCCCTGTCAAAATATGCTATGTAAATTTAAGGGGGTTGGGGGAAGGAGGCTGAAAGACGTGCTCTAGCTGCAACACGCGTCATCACTTATAATATAAACACCGATCAGATTGCACTATAATTTATTACTACTTATAGAAGTTGCGGTATTCTAGGCTCAAAATTCCAGAGCTAAATTAACTTCAACTGTATTTTTTACTAGCTATATTTATTTGGCTAAGCTGCTGATATATCTAGCGAGGTTTAACTAATGCTTCAAACCATACAATGCATTGAAGCTATTTGCGTAAACAACCCACCCCTGGCGTAAGACGCTTCATATTCATGCGTATAGTTGCCCTCAGGGAGCATAGGATGGGTCATAGAGGGTTAGTTTAGTTGGCTTCGCTCTTCCTATGTTACGAGGAGCAGCGTCCCCAGTAGAACCCTGTAGTTGAACTTAGCTTTAGCTAGGCCTTCGGGACGTATTTCCTTTGTGCCCACGTTGCTTCCTTCCGCTTTTATATTCCTACTAATATTACTTTCCTCTTCTTTTTTGACTTCTGTTCCCATGCGCGTTGATCCTGTGTGGGAAAACCCACGTGCACGGGTTCCAAGTTTCAGTCGACATACTGATGTACTTTCTTGCTTCCTCTGTGAAAACGCCTTATGTAGTGAAAACATAGGCTTGAATTACTCAGTTTAACTATGCCGCGTGTAAGGAGGCTTGAAATAAATTATGTAATATAACAATAACTATGACTGGTTTACACTTGCCTTGCGTTATATGCATTTTGCTTCTGGGAGTACTGCTTGTTGCAACAGTTTATTTACGTCGAGGTCTGCGTGCATTGTGCAACTGTCCCAAAATTTTTATATCAGGCTCACCATTGTTTTTCCTTGCTTCTTCTTCAACTGCGTTCTCACAGTTATTCAAATTCCTTTCCACTACTCATTCAACACTCGCTGTGTGAGTGAACTACCCAACAAATGATCAAATTTAGGCGCACAGTTGCCATAGATTATTTACATGCACGAACTACTGCCAACGTATGGTTCATATTCAGATGCAGAACTGTCGTTAAGACGCTAACTCGGATGCGCATAGCTATCATAAATGTACGGTACTCATTGTTCAGGTGTACAGCTGTCATAACGTGCCAACTACCTTTACGTATAACTGTCATCACTCATAAGTCGATACCCCTCAACTGTGTCTGTACGATATAGTTCACATGGGGGTGCACAGCTCGCACAACTGCTCCTTAGGTTTCCTCCCCAAACGGTACACCAACATTCGCTGTAACTGACACGGTCCGATGAACCGCTCCCTCTCTGCTCATTTATGCCGCACAAAAGTGATACACTTCAAGCTAAAAAGCTCACTTGGTTCCTTCCATTTGTCTGCTCAAGAGGACCTGTTTTCTACTGGTCCATTCTCTTGCAGATCCTCGATGCTCTCAAAAATCCTTAATAAGACTCACAGCGGCCAGGAGCTCGCTAGGGACACCAGAGCAAAAAGTTGGACGGGAGAAAACTTTTTGTAATTTCGGCCTCTGCGTCCGTAGCAGCGGCAGTAGTGTGTCTGTGCTCGGAATTTGTGTCGAGGTGTTCGACCGAATGTTGGGAGCTTGCAATGTTCATCATCACTTTTGTGTGGCTGTGCATGAGAATTTATGTCTGAGAACGCCAATCTATATCATGCTGGAGTAGATAGGTTTCATATTCCTCTAAATCTTCTCTATGATAATATTACCTGTGTATTTTAATTTGAAAGTCAGTGTCATAGTTTCGAGCATGCAGATTTAGATGTTTTTCTACTTCACTGGCAATCTTTGTTTTTTCTTCCTCTTCATTTTTGGCTCTGTTCCCACGCATTATTGTCCTGTGTGTGTCTGTCCTGCTTTCTTTGCTTGACGTGCTACGTGTCCTTTGTTTCGTTATCTCACTGATGCATCCAGAGACAGCTCTGGTTATTGTAACCAAATAGGTAATTTAACTAGGCATATTTGCTTGTGAAGACCATAGAACATAGTTCTTGGTAGTACTTGGAACGAGATTTTTTAACTCTGGTTATCATAGCAAGATCTCTTTACCCTGGTTATCAGAACAAGATCTTTTAACCCTGGTTATCGGAAGAAGATCTTTTAATCCTGGTTTTCGGAACAAGATCTTTTAACCCTAGTTATCAGAACAAGATTTTTTAACCTTAGTTATAAAAAAAAAGATCTTTTAGTTCTGGTTATCGAAACAAGTTCAATTAACCCTGGTTATCTGAACAAGATCTTTTAACCCTGGTTATCAGAACAAGATCTTTTTAGTGTTAACCCGGATATCAGAAAAAGATTTTTTTAGTTTTAACTGGTTATCAGAACAAGATCTTTTTAGCTTTAACCTGGTTATCAGAACAAGATCTTTTTAGTTTTAACCTGGTTATTAGAACAAGATTTTTTTTAGTTTTAACCTGGTTATCAGAACAAGATCTTTTTAGTTTTAACCTGGTTATCAGAACAAGATCTTTTTAATTTTAACCTGGTTATCAGAACAAGATCTTTTTAGTTTTAACCTGTTCATCAGAACAAGATCTTTTTAATTTTAACCTGGTTATCAGAGCAAGATCTTTTTAGTTTTAACCTGGTTATCAGAACAAGATCTTTTTAATTTTAACCTGGTTATCAAAACAAAATCTTTTTAGTTTTAACCTGTTCATCAGAACAAGATCTTTTTAATTTTAACCTGGTTATCAGAACAAGATCTTTTTAGTTTTAACCTGTTCATCAGAACAAGATCTTTTTAGTTTTAACCTGGTTATCAGAACAAGATCTTTTTAGTTTTAACCTGGTTATCAGAACAAGATCTTTTAGTTTTAACCTGGTTATCAGAACAAGATCTTTTTAGTTTTAACCTGGTTATCAGAACAAGATCTTTTTAGTTTTAACCTGGTTATCACAATAGTTCTGGCTCAGTTATACGGTACGTTGACTGGAGAGTCCTGTGTAGCTGTGCACTAACTGTCTTCTTTCCTTTTTTGGTTACGTTAATTGCAGGTGAACAGGAGGCTTCGATTCTAGTTATAACCTAATTAATTTTACTGCGCGTCGACTTATTCTTCCTAACACCGAAAGCGCTAAGAAAAATTAACATTAAATGGAGGCCTTCCTAAGCCACGTCATCCCATCCATGACCGCAGTGCGTGTTAACCGTTCCTGTAGACATGCTTTCTCTCGAATGTGTTTTCACTAAGAGAGACCTGTACTGAATTTTCCAGTTGATGCATTTTAGCAGAGCTTTCGAAGGCCAATGATGCAGTAACACCACCAAGCGAGACCAGTAGTGACGTTTCGGCGGTGGTGGGAGAGGCTGAGCATCTTGGTCCCCACGGTTAACCGTGACCAACCACCGCCGCCTGCTGCTCGGGCCCCCAACTGGTACACAACTCTACGGATCGCTCACGCCACGGTCAACTATCTCTCGCCCAATCTCTTTCCTGAATTACCTTTAGATTCATAATACAGGGGTTGTATTGCCATTGCTGGTACAGTTATCATTATTTTTTACTATTACTGTAGGGTTTACGTGCCGTATATGTAAAAAATAATATCGTTCCGTGGCATTGAGCAGTGTTTATTTTTTGCTTGATAACAGTTTTTAGCCCTGAGGAAAATATCGTATCACGGAAAAACACTCGTTTAATTGGAGCATTTCTTTACACCGTGCCAGCTGAAATGTACTCAACTGTGTTGGTGTTGAAGCGCTTTATTTTTAAATAAGATTTTCGTTGTTAATATCGTTCTTCGGCCCTAATCCCATAACAGCTCATGAAGATCCTGCAGTTAGTGCGCTTTTTTTTCATCAATGTGATGCTCTTTTTGTGTAATTGACCTGTGGTCCTTTCATATAAAAATTGCCTTAGTTTCAAATTGTTGCTTATCTCTTGCTTGCTTATCACTGTTGAGGGCAGCCTTGTGGCGTGCAGTGCATCTCTCCGTTTTGAAATCGCACATTTGGTTGGCACATATATAGCCTTTAGATTGTTGTCATGCTCTAAGACTTACTGATCTTAGTTTCGCACCGCTTTCCTATTCCCATGCATGGGTTTCTCGTTCGCTTGACATACTACATGTCTCCTCTTTCTCTAATGGAGTGCAGCGAACATACTGTGGGTCTCGGGGCTTTAACTAAGCATACAACATTAACGTAGTCTTCAAATTGATTTCGAATACTATCAAACCGTTGAAAATGGCATTCTGTGCCTGTGGACTAACTGGCTGGAAGGGCCTGAATACCAGAAATTGCTCATTTTTCTTCTTTAGTAATTTTGTTTATATGGTATTGAGCGTTCTTGTATATTTATTCAAAATCTCTTCTCCTTGAAAATGTATGATAACCAAATCCGCGTTCGTACAACTTGCGGAAGATGGAAATGCTATATCCGATGGTGACTAGAAAATATTCGGTCCAGTCTGCGTGTGGGTGTCTATGTATTGTGACCAGACCATTTCTCGCACAAGGGTTTGATGATAAGGCAACTTTGGCGGGAACTTCTTGGTCAAGTTAGTGCAAGTTATCTCCTAACTTAGCGTCTTGTGACGGGAGCTCAGACGATTATTGTTACACGTACTTCGGTGGTGTGGGTCGTGCTATTATTTCTACTGGTTGTGCGCTCTATTTTGGTGCTTGGGGTGCTTTGGAAACATTTATACAGGTTCTATTGTTGTTACATCTGCTGCTCTAGGAGATCTACATTGGTCACGCAGTTGCTTCTGCCTCTTTAGGAGATGTATGTTATTCGTGTTATTACGTCCGCCAATTAGGTTATGTTTTCGTCGGGTTTGTTTGTTTGTTATTCTGTTCATATGGCTGTCTATCACCAAGATAACTTAAAAAGTTATGGACGGATTTTAATAAAATTTACAGTGATTATGAATGTTAGGAGGAAGAGATGATTAACTTTTGGTGAAGATCCGTTCGTCCGTTTGTTTGTCTGTCTCATTTTTGTAATGCCATAACTCGAAAAGTTATGGACGGATGTTTATGAAATTTGAGTTGCTAGGTATATCACGAAGAGTAAATGTCAAATTTTGGTGATGATGTGTTTGTTCATTCGTTTGTTTGTCGCTGTTTTTAATTTTATGCTTTCTAGCACTATAACTCAAAAGTTATGAATGGGTCTTTATAAATTTACAGAAGTTGTTGGTAATGTTAAAAGACATATCTAAATGATTAAATTTTGGTGATTATCGGTTGATCTGTGTGTTTGACTGTTTGCGAGAACGTTTGTTAGCAGCATAACTCAAAAAATATGAACGGATCTTGAAGAAAATTTGTGAAACTGTTGATACTGTTAAAAGGCACAAATGAATAGATTGTGGTGATGATACGAGAGCATAATGTGATGATACGAAGAGAATTATGTGATGATACGAAGAGAATCATGTGTTACGAAGAGAATCATGAGCTCAGAGCTAAATTGAATTTTTCGTTACCGTTGCTTTTCTTGGCAGAGGCATGCGCTCTCTGAGTGCTTTAGTTTTGTATGCTACCGTCAGCCATTTGAAGTAGTCGTGCTCCTGTAAGATAACCAAGCGTATTAGTTGAGCTATTATTTTTGTTAGCGTTAGCGTTTTGTATTGGCGGTGTTATTGTTTCCTGCTGCTTTTGTTATCGTTGTGATAGTTTTTACTGCTGTGGAAAACTTCCACTGGATGTGTTTATTACTGTATTTCTCCTGCATCGGCAGTGACTTTATTTGGTCGGCTTTGGAAATCTGCTGTATCGGCTGTTCTATATCTCCTGCTTAGAAAACTATTTTGTCGACTGTGTTATTATTTCGCTTGCTTGGGAAATAGCTGTATCGGCTACATTATGATTACTCATGCTTTGGAAAACAACTGTAGATATCGGCTGTGCTATGATGTCGACATTACTGTATCGGTTGTGCCATCGCTCTTCTTATCCTGTATAAAAACTGCTGTATCAGTTGTGCTACGATTTATTCTGCCTTAGTAGATTGCTGTATCGGTTGTGCTATGATTTATTCTGCTCTAGAAAATTGCTGTATCGGCTGTGCCTTGATTTCAAAATTGTTGTGCCGATTATGCTATCGTTTCTACCGTTTTGGCACAACTTACACCACGTTTTGTACTTAAAGATAGAAATTAACGTAAAGAATTCTGTCTTCCTGTGCACTTACAGCACCCGCAGGCTGCAAGTGGACCGCCTGGGAGGACTGTTGGTGTTATACCGTCAAAAGTTGGTTCAGTGTACACAACGAAGGGTTAAGCACTGTTAGCTCGTTGAAACTTAGTTAAGTTGTTGGAAAGACATTGTCCCAATGTATCAATTACCAGCTCTCCCCTCAGCCAGGGGCCTTATATGAGGAGCCGTGGGATTGGAATACTTAGGTTCGCCCATCCTATGTTGTGTTGAGTAGCGCTCACAGGGGATGCTTATAGGTTAAGTACCTTATCCATAGCTAGCTATTACCTTCATCACGTGTCTTTCGTGCCCACTTTGCTTCCATCCGTTTTCATACTCATACTTGCTATGCAGTGTTCTTTTCTTCCTCTTCTTTCCTGAATTTTTGTTCTCATGCGCTGTGATTCATTTTGGGAAAACCCTCATGCATAGGTTTCACATTTCGCTCGGCGTATCGTGCTGCATATATATGCCCCGTTCTCTTTCTCACTTTGGCTTCCATCGTCGTGAAAAAGGGAGGCTACAAACTTCGATGTAACTCTGATATTTCTTGTATAATATTTCGGTGCATACGCGCCACGTTGATCTTGCTTGTTCTTCAACTCTTTCGTTGAAATTTAACTGCATTTTAAAGCTGACATTGTCCTTGCATTATACGGTAGTTTAGTGTTTCATTTCCTTATCTTCTAGCACAAGTTTGTTGGTTCCTCATGAATTCGTTTG
>LQNS02278159.1:2627028-2642958 GCA_001587735.2 Parhyale hawaiensis | reverse complement strand
CCCCACCCTCCTCAGAGCCTGGACTATACGGACGATCTTGCATCTGTTCTTCCCCTTCTTTACAGCGCTGCTGTTCCCGTGCGCCCTGATTCTGCTTGGGTACTACTTTTATCTCGGCATTTTTTATGCCCTTCATTCTTGCTCGCTTGGGATCACACTGTGTACGCTGTGAGTACGGAGGCTTAAACTAGGAATGCAATTACCTTAATTTTGCAAAATTTATTCTTGCCATAAGCACATTTCGATCACAAGTGTAAACGATGAAGTGTAATGGTGCTGCATGAGGGCGAATTCTGTGCCGTCTGAGAGTTTTTTTTATTTAGTTATTATGAATTTCGTATTCTTCCTGAGAAATAACGCAAAGAGAAATTCATCCTTATTTCATATATATATATTGAAAACTTTAGAGCTTAAAACTAGAAGTGATGACTTTGAAAGTTCATAATTTCAAATTTTTGTCGCACCAAAGTTCTCCATTTTTCTAGATATCTTACCTCCAACTCAGCGTCCATCATGCTCTCACAGTGAAGACTTTGCAGTCAGTATTTATCTATTTGAAAAGTTGGACTAAAGCTAAGGCCAAAAATGATTTTTTTCCTGTTTTTTTTTTGTGTTACTGAAATTTTGACTATCGAATTTTGACTACGTCGTCAGACAGCGGATTTTATACGTTGCAATCAGGAACCATGAATCGATTAGCCCTGCGTGTTCATTGCAGTATGCACTAAAAACTTTATTTCCTACCTAGTGGATTAATTTATAGTACCTTAATTCAGTGATGGGCACTAAATACATCAAAGTATTTAAATACTAAATACTAAATACATCCGTAAAATGTAATTAAATACTAAATACATTTTTGAAGTGTATTTAAATACTAAATACTTAAATACATAAATGTATTTAAATACTTCAGTAAATACATTCAATTTTTTTCCTTTTTGGGCACCAAAAGGCACAAACTCAGGTGTATTTTCGGTNAATTTAAAATGCGCCCTAGTCGGCGCACGAGCCTGTGGTTAAACACAGGAATAGTTCGGCGCGATATAGGCAGTGTGCCACTGAAGCGCTAGTAAAAACTTCTACTACTACTACTAGTTCAATGCACGCAACGAAGGATTAAGCACTGCTAGGTCGTTGAAACTTGGTTAAGTTGTTGGAAAGACATCGTCCCAATGTAGCAATTACCAGCTCTCCCCTCAGCCAGGGGCCTTATATGAGGGGCCATGGGGTTAGAATACTTAGGTTAGCCCATCCTATGTTGTGGTGAGTAGCGCTCCCAGGGTATCCTTATAGGTTGGGTACCTTATCCATAGCTAGCTAGCTATTGCCTTCATGACGTCTGTCTTTCGTGCCCACTTTGCTTCCATCCGTTTTCATACTCATACTTGCGATGCAATTTTCTTTTCTTCCTCTTCTTTCCTGAACTTCTGTTCTCATGCGCGGTGATTCATTGTGGGAACACCCTCGTGCATAGGTTACACATTTCGCTCGGCGTACCGTACTGCATATATGCCCCGTTCTCTTTCTCACTTTGACTTCCATTGTCGTGAAAAAGGGAGGCTACAAACTTCGATATTACTCTGATATTTCTTTCATAATATTTCGGTGCATGCGCGCTACGGTGATCTTGCTTCTTCTTCATCTCTTTCGTTGAAATTTAACTGCATTTTAAAGCTGACATTGTCCTTGCATTATACGGTAGTTTAGTGTTTCATTTCCTTATCTTCTAGCACAAGTTTGTTGGTTCCTCATGAATTCGTTTGAAAATCNTTTCGTTGAAATTTAACTGCATTTTAAAGCTGACATTGTCCTTGCATTATACGGTAGTTTAGTGTTTCATTTCCTTATCTTCTAGCACAAGTTTGTTGGTTCCTCATGAATTCGTTTGAAAATCAGTTTTGCATGCCACTAAGTCGCTGTCGTCGTAGAATTATAGTCTGATAGGTATCTTATCTGCTTACTTGCAATCCACCGTGCCTTGTTTTCTTAACTCATCTGGGTGTATAACGACCTTGAAAATGCCTTGAATTTGTTGAATTTGTACCAGAAAATGAAAACCTTGAATATCATTTTGCACAATCATTACCTAAAGTTTCAGGGCTGTGCCAGGTCAGGCAAAGTTAGAGGTAGACTAATGAATGCAACTGTCAAGCAATATTTTATCCGAATTAATCAGAATGGCAAATATATACGATCAAAATCGTGTATTTGTTATTGGCTGTTCACATCAGATAGTAATATTTCACATTCTTCGTGTTGATATCTTGAAAAGGTACAGTAATTGTACGAGAGCCTTGAATTTTCCCCGAGATCAGCTTTGAAAACCTTGAATTAGCATTGAATTTCATTTTCCCGAATCGTTATACACCCTGTCATTTACATCGCTGAGACAACATCGTTTCAGAATTACAATTATGGTCTTCAGTATATTTTATATCTCTCGTTTGGGGCTAGCTACCAAGGCTTGCTGCCTCACCAACTCACTAGAAACTGAGTTACGTCAGTGAGGCGACATCGTCCAAAAGTACAGGACTTTTCTCAAGCGAGTCAAGGATCCGACTGGAAGTTTTGTATTCCATAATGAATTGGGGCGTCGCGTTTAATGGCATTGCCATATATTTTTGGCGTGCGGCGGCCGCTCGGGAGCGTCTAAATTCCCACCGGCCGCGGTTCCGGGGAATTTTTGGCTCATTTTTGTGGGGAGAAATTCTTTGTGTTAGGCCGCTATTTGCCTTGCGGGAGCTGAGGGAAAGTGAGGGTCGGTTGGGAGGGAGGCGAGCCACTGTGAGGGTAACTCGAGGGAAAGTGAGGGTCAGTTGGGAGAGAAGTGAGGGTAACTCGAGAGAAATGAGGGTCAGTTGGGAGAGAAGTGAGGGTAACTCGAGAGAAATGAGGGGCAGTTGGGAGTGCAGCGAGGGGCTGTGAAGTAATTCCAATGGCAGTTTGATGGGAAGCGAGGATTTGTCACGTGAAGGCAATTCAAAAAGAAATGAGGGTAAACCGGCAGTAAAGTGAGGGGCAAAGAAAAAACGAGGGGTAACTTTAGCGAAGGTGAAGGTCAGTTAGCAGGGAAGCGAGCTGCTGTGACGTTTTGGTAACGTAGCGTTGGAGGAAGTGGTACTCTGTTTAGACTGGATGTTAGAAGCTGCGACGTGGCTTAACTCGAGAGGAAGTGAGGGTCAGTTAGGAAAGTAAGGCTACGCGAGAGTAACGCAAGAGGAAGTGTTGGCTCCGTCTGAGGGTGATGGCAAGCTGTGCCATGTGCGCAACTAAAATGAAAGTAGAGATCACTTGGGAAGCAAGACAGGGTTATGACGTGAGTGTAACTTATGAAAAGTGAAGATTACTTTTTCGTAATGCGAGGCAGTCGCAGCACGTCTCTCTGTAGCTGTCAGTATTATTCGATGCCCAGGCAGCAGTCCGACAGTACCGCACCCTCCGAGAAATTCATTCTACAGAAAGCATATCTTCAGTTGCTGAATGTCCGTCCGCCATTGGCGCGTTCGCTGCAGTGGCTGTGCAGGGGGGAAGCGAACGAGGGCTCCCTGTGCGAGCTGCCGGCGCGAGGGCCTTCGAACACCGCTGCAGCGTCGGCCAAAATGGCGCGTGTTACTTCATGCGTACACAGTGCAACGCTGTGTTGCTGAGGCTGCCGGTAGCCTGACATTACTGTACTGTACCGCTGGTACACGATCTCTGGCCGGACGGAGTCTTGCTCAGTCTGTCTGGACAGGAGCAGGTAATGCTATGCCGTACGGCAGGTGAACGTAATGGATTATCCTGGGCAGTTGTCATTGTGATTTTAGACGCTCAAAATCCTATTCAATATTCGTGTATTTATCTGTTTATCTGTGTATTTTCTGTCATCCTTGATGGTGCTGCATACACCTTACATGTAGCCATTCGAATCGTAGGTCTATTGGATTCAGCTTGCGTACGAAGTATTTATATAAACGACACTTGACAATTGGACAAATTCACGGAGGAAATAAAACGGGATCGAGCGAGCCTCAGCTCTGTATCCTATTCGAACAAAAGAGTAATCTTTTACCCAATGCTGGCTGTGGTGCCGTCACCGAGGTAGAGAAGAGAGCTAAAAGTACTGCCACAGACGGTGACGTAGCCTAATAGGCAAAATCCGCGTAATATGGTTCTGCTTGCGATTTCATCCATCCATTCGTTAGTTTCCGATATTAGATTGGCGAAAATAGTTTACCCATCATTGATATGTCTCAGCAGGTAACAACGCTGCACGTCCCTCCCGAGTTAAGAGAATTCACTCCATGCTCTTCCAACAATTTTTTTGACCTATGCATGTTGCTGCTCTGTAAAGGCTAAGCCATATCTTTGCACTGTCAACAGCACGTTCCACTGACTTGAATTCAGCCATTTCGTCGCTTTCTCTTTTTCACAGAAAAAGAGCTGACGATACTCTTTCTATATCTCCTCTGGGCCAATTCAAAGGTTTATATTTGTGCGCTGTTCCTTCGTCAGTCCGAGGAAACTCATTGGTCTGTCCTACCGAACTGGATTTTACGACACTCTTTCTCTTTCGATATTTGGAATGAGATCGAAATTTGCTGTCCAACTTGAAGTGATACGTTGAACAGATTCTGCTGGCTTAAACGCTACGTTGCGTATGGTTATGTTATTTCACTTCAAAAGCACAGATAAATTTTTTTACTGATTTAAGTTCGGCACGTTAAAGCGGCACTATTGCGACACATAAGGTTTCCAAAAGTACGGTGCTAGTGTCTATGTTTGTTACTTCTAGACAGTTACGTGAAAGAAGCGACGTTAATTACAGAATTGCCGCTCCATGTGATTTATGAAGATCAGTGTACATAATATATACACAGTACTGGCCAATAGTACTAGCACACCGTGTCTCTGTAAATTCTTCCAGAATGCAAAATTTTGGAAAAGGCACCAGCAGAGAACGATAAATAATATATATTGAGCTTGGGAGAAAGAATTCGTTGCATTATATCGACATTTTGAAGGAAAACGTGCAAAATTGTTATTTTGGTGCGAAGTACAAGCAACGCTGCAAGTTTTGGGACTATTACAGTTTATATTTGCTTGTTCAAGTTGGTAAAAAGTACTGCAGTGTTTTGCGAATGAGTAATAATAATAATAATGAGTTGCCTGCCTAACTTTGGTAAAATTGATATTATTTTTCATTATATGTAGACTGTATGGTAAAAGGGAAAAACTGTTTTTACCTAATACTTCTCACTAGTACCGTATATTTATTTGTATAAATTTAAATTCGATCTAATGCCTGAGTTCTTGCTGCTAAAAACTCATTTTTTGCATGTCACCTACGTGAAAAAAGGATTGGCTGCGCTGCTCTGCTGAATTATAAAGAGAGCACTCACTACATAATTTGAGTTGGCCGTGGAGCTACATCCTACATAAGCATATTAGTAATGAAAGTATGATCAATGTAGAATTATCATCACAAATTCTAGACCGTCATTTGCAATGGCACGGATATTTCAGTTCAGTTTGACTTAATTCCACACCGTTTTGCTTCATGAGGAAGGAAAACGGTGTGGAATTAAGTCAACTTGAACTGGAATACCCGTGCCATTGCAAATGACGGTCTGGAATTTGTGATGATAATTCTACATTGATCATACTTTCATTACTAATATCACGTTAGCTAGTTTCCAGTCCTGCGAAACGTCTCCCGTTCTTAGAGACGGATTAAATATTTCACGCAGTGGCTTCACGATGACTGGAGCCATTTCTCGTAGTACACGGGGAGTAAGATTATCTGGGCCAGTGGATTTGTACACATTTAGGTGGGTTAGCTCTTAAGGATCTCGATCTCCGTGAAAACACATGTGTTTAAGGGAGCAACTTGCATCGATGCTGGATCAGGAATATTTGTAACATTTTCAATAGTAAATACAGAGGTGAAATAGTCGTTCACGATTGTGGCTCTGCCTCTTAGGTCATTGGTGATTGCACTGTTAGTTTTTTTTTTTTTGAGCAGACCTATTGTTTCGTTTTTGAATCTTCTTTCATTCACATATTTATCGAATGCATTTGGGTTGCGTTTTGCCATAGTGGCTACGGAAACTTCTTTTTCCCTTTTCGTGGTCCTGACTATTTTCTTTGCATCCCGACATGCCCTGATGTGATTGGACCTGTTATCCTCTGTTGGATGACGCTTCCAAGCTTTGTAACGCACTTGTCGCCTAGCAATTTACAGCACTTGACTGTCCGATTCATCCAGAGGGGATCATTACTGATACTAACTCGTTTATTTGAGATGTATCGTTCAGCTGCTCTCAGGATGTGCAAGCATTGTTCAACACTGGCGTCTTTCATCGGGGTTTCGAAGTCAGTTGTTCTTATTTCAGTTGCCATTCCCTGAAAATTCGCTCGTCGGTAGTCTGGGAGCTTGAGACGACTCGCATTAGTGATGAATTCATTGCCAGTTTTGAGAGTAAATGCAATCATGTTGTGGTCTCCAAGCTTTGACTACGTCGTGAGACAGCGGATTTCATCCGTTGCTACCAGGAACCATGAATCGATTAGCACTGCGTGACCATTGCAGTATGCACTAAAAACTTTATTTCCTACCTAGCGGATTAATTTATAGTACCTTAGTTTGGCCCTATTGTCTAGTCTATGCTGTCCCTTCAGGTGGCGTACTATGAGCCAGAGGGTTTGGTGCTAGTTAGGTTCGCCCATCCTATGTTATAGCGTGCGGCGACGCCAGGAGAAATGGAGATTATCTTAACCATTAGCTAGGCCTTCGGGATATCTGTCTTTCATGCCCACTTTACTTCCTTTCGTTTTCACACTCACACTGATGATACTTTGTCCTGTTTTTTCCTGACTTTTTGTTCCCTCAAGAAGAATGCTCTTAATAACTCCGATGCTGACCTTGCAATGAGTGAATTGTATGATCTCATTTGCTCTATATATTTTGAATGTTTTTATCTTTGCCTTGTTTGAAAATGATTGCTCAATGTGAAATACGTCAAATGAACTCCGTAGACTTTTGTTTTAGACTGGCTCGTTTATTGTCAGATGTTATAAACTAGACGTCAGTTATACAACTGATATTTCAAACGGTGCAATGGCATTGAAAGCATGTATATCGTAGACTGGAGTGACCTTTCTGTATAGATACTTCTTGTTCTACTATAGGTGCCCCCCACCCATATCCGTTGGTCCTCAGATATTATCTGGGCTTTGGCTATTGATCTTCCGAACTTTTTTCTTTCCACGCATTTTTTTCTTGTATTCCTTTCCATAGCCTATATATTGCATATATTTTTTTTTTATCACCCGCGAGCGAGCTTAGAGAGGTGATAATGTTTTCATTGAAGATTCAAGTTTGTGTATTTGTCTGTCCACCCAAAAACAGGAAAAAGGAGTTGAACAATGTTCATAATGTTTTGTAGGGAGTCAGGTGGTATGACCTAGATGTGAGCAATGCCAAAAAATTAGAATTAGCTGGCCATCAATAATGACGGCTTTGAATTTGCCTCCCTCCACCATAACGCGGGTGATGGTCCGACACCACGAGGCGTTTTAGCTTCTAATGTATGCGTATTTGTACGTTGATCCTTTGTAAACTGATCGTTCTTCTGGTACGCCATGGTATATAAACCTTCAATTTCTAGTTAACAAAACAGCATTAAACTATAATATTGTAAGAGAAATAATCCGACACACAGAGCAATGGTTGTTTGCCATTAAGCAAAATTAGTTAACTGTAAACGACTTGTCGTTTGAATTTGCGTCAATGCACATTGTCGTTTGTGATTAACAACTGATGAACAATAGCGTTATGATGAACAACNTACACTAGTATACTATACGCAAATGTCGTATAGTGTCCTCTTATGTGAACAGGTGCATAGCTATTGCGTTGGCAGATTCCCGCTATACGCGTACCCTCCAAAAACGTATACCGAGTACCGTATAGTATAGCTCTATGTGAACGCAGCCTAATGTATGCGTAATTTACGTTGATGCTTTGTAAACTGATCGTTCTACTCGTACGCTAGTATATAAACCTTCAATTTCTTTTCTTGTTAACGAAATAGCAATAAACTATAATATTGTAAAGGAGCCAAGCAAATGTTCCTATATATTCTGTACCAGAATTAGTGAACTTCTTGTGAAAAGCAGCTCAGAGATAACAGCGGATCGGCCGCATTGTATAGATGGTCCTCGTACGTTGCGCGAGCGCCAGGCTGCGCAAGTGCGTAATTAAGCGTTTGCGTGCGACATTGCAATGCAGCTAGACTATTCTATAAGAGCCATGATAAACACTTTGCGATATCTTGATTATTTAAGATAATTTAGCAAATTAATAGTGAATGGAAATACAGGTAGTTATTTTTGTTTCTTTTTAGCAGAGTTTTTGTGTGAGAAGACGCACTGTTGTGAACTTCTTTTTCGAATTCTTATTAACCTGCCATACCTTGAACGGTGAAAAGGCTATGTTTGGGGGACTGTTTATGATTACTCAAGAAACCTGGATAACCTTTCAGCGTTATTGCAAGCTAACCATAGGTCGTGCGGTTTAGATCAGTCACTAAAGATATTGTACATAAGTGTCTTTTAACTTCCGGGTATCTTATAAATATATCTATTTCGTATTGCTGAAACGATATTAAGCTTGCTGTCAGTTTCCTGTTGTAGACAAATTTCATTAGATTCTTCCAGTGCACTTCCAATTTTAGCCGCGTCTCTACTTGTCAGGATTACAAAAAGTAAAAGCTTGTATTGCGATGTTTACTTGCTTCTTCCAAACGTCAGCTTATTTCTGCGGAGAAAAAGACCCATTGGTTTCTTCAACAATTAGCTCTCGAAGTTGCGAATAATAGAGGTAAAGCCAGCGACAGCGCACTGTCAAGGGTAGGCAAGACCCAGCCATTGTCTACTCAAAAGGCAGTTTACTCAAGACAGCGCACTGGGATACTTCTCAAATGGGATGAGCTTTGGGTGTACCATTGCTGAGTCCTGCGGTACCTTCATGGTTACTGGAGCGTCTCGTGTTGTCCCTGCGCGCACATGCGCAGTGATCTGACGTGCCAGAGTTCTGAATTGTTCATGACGTGCATTCTGTTCATTGTTTCTCCTCTCGTAAATAAAGGCGTGTTCGTCCGAGAGTCTTGCGCTTCGTCCATGCACAATGCTCAGCGTCCCATTGGGTTACTGGATCCGTTTCAATGACAGAAAAGCGTACAGTTTTCTGGGGTTTCATTTTCTCCAAATTTGAAGACGTGTCTGAAATTTTATAGGTAACAATTGCTAAGCCAGTTGAAGTGACGGCCAATGCATAGTAATTTTTTCTAGACGCTGTTGACACAGACAGAGAATGTGTTTACAAATACGTAATGTAATGGAGCATCCGAAAACTGAGCAGTACGTATTGGAACTAAAGGACTGTTGTGTGAACTCGTCTTAATCAACAGGACTTAGTGGCTATGTCTGGGTGCTTTGATGAATATATAGGTAACCACTGAATAGAGTTTTTTTTCTAATATCAAACCAAGTCTAATTTTCTGTTAAACTTATTGTAGATACATAATATATACCCTAGTAGTATTATATACTGTAATAGCAGTTATAAATGCAGTTCCTCTCAAGCTCCTATGAACTATGTTCAGCCGCACTTAATAGAAAGTTTATTCTTTCAATGTAATGCAAGCCGTATACGGTCGTCGTTAAAAAAACATTTACAACTCCGAACTGGCTTTTGTTTTTGTGTGGTCGCCATCATAGCAGCACATGTGCAAATTTTCGCTGGGTCGGCCACCATGGAACTAGTTCTAAGTTTGCTATGCTATCATGCGAGCATTCGTGTCCAGAACAATTAGAGGTAATCCCACATATCCGGCTAATGACGCTGTTGGAGCGGCGTCTCGAAAAGTACCCCGATAATTGCGTCAAGCCGTCGCATTTCTGACGTTTATGAGCTTAACATTTGGGCCGGAGCTCGGCTGGAGATCGACTCGGAAAGACAGGATTCCAATCGGATTATCCAGTGCGGATGGCACACACTGACTTACCTGGCCGACAGCCCCTGAGCCTGTCACTGCTCTTCCGTGAAACATGAAACGACAACCTGGAATTTGCGAATGTCGGTCGCGAGGTGGTGCAGCTAATCCTTCGTTGTTCGGGCCTGATTGTTCGTTGCATCGCTGCTGTAGAGACTAGCGTAAATATTGGTACATATACAGAGGTAGGTAAATCTTTCTGTTGCTCTGCACTGATGGTTCGTGGCATCTGTACTCGGGAAAAACATAAATACTTGTGAAACTATAGCATTGCAACTTGCAGCCATTTCAAACTTGCTGTGCGCGCAGGCATCTATACTAGGTGAAAAATACGTTAATTGTTACTACAGCACTGACAACACTTTCGTACTTGTTTAGTTTTACTGCTCCGTACATAGTCGCCACTCTGCGGAAAGACGTAACATATAGGTAGTTAACTCTCCACCAATTTCGTGCATATTACTCGCTTGGTGTGGACGGTCCGTGACAGTGTTGCTAAAAAAAACTGCTGGAAATAAGGCCGTGATTCTGTATCGCATCANCATAGTCGCTACTCTGCGGAAAGACGTAACATATAGGTAGTTAACTCTCCACCAATTTCGTGCATATTACTCGCTTGGTGTGGACGGTCCGTGACAGTGTTGCTAAAAAAAACTGCTGGAAATAAGGCCGTGATTCTGTATCGAATCATATAATCAAGATACTTAACCATTCTGCAGGCCCAGCAGTCAACAGCTCCTGCTTTAGAGAACGTACAGCTAGACAACAACTCCTGACTCACTGAAAGCATAACACAGTCAACATCTGCGTTACAGAAAGCACAGCCAACAGCACCTGACTAACTTGAGGCACAGTCAACATCTCGTGACTTGATTGTTAATTAAGGCCGTGATTCTGTACTTGCTTTGAGCAAGTTGTCTATTCTATAGTGTCGCAAAAAAAAAAAAAAAAAAATGGAACATGGTCTGGTGAGAATCATGCTGTGAGAGAAAAGCTCTTTCTCTGTTTGTTGGTACTGTTAGGAGAAACCTCCCCGTACCTGACTCAGACGAGTGCTATAGATTGTTGGTTCCGTTTGTTACCATTTGGTCGGTTGATCGTCGCTTTGAAAACCTTTGTCTGACATAAAAAAAAAAAATTGAAACGTGGTCAGAAAAATGTTTCAGCAGTCATATCTGTGCTTCAGTTATGTGCAACTTTGGAGCGTAAACGGATCGAAGTCGCTTTCTTCATATCATTTTTCATTTTATGCGCAAAATAGTGAAAGATGCGAGTCTCGGGGCTATGCGAATATGACCTATGCGAAAAAGTAAGTTTTTTACCATTGTTAAAAAGAGGAGTAATCATATATATAAATATATATATTGTAATGTCTGTTCTGGGAAGCAGCACCCGGGGGGACCTTGTCCGTCGGTTGTCGTTGCTATCAGCTAAGAGTTCGGGCCGTTTGTCTTTCGTGCCCACTGTGCTTCCTTCCGATTTTACACGTTTACGGATCTTACTTTCGTCTGTTCTTCCTCTTCTTTCCCTACTTGCTCCTGTTCCCATGCGTGTTGAGCCTGTGTGGGAACACCTTTATGCATGGGTTCCGCCTTTCTGTCGACATACCTACTATATGTCCCTTCTTTCTTCCTCTGCGACATCGTCTTCGTTCGGAAACAAAGACACAAACCACTGGCTAAAACTACAATTTAGAATGTCAATACCTGTTGCGCAATAGTACTTCCATTTAGTTGTTGTACGCTTCCCTCCTCCCCCTTGTCGTCGAGCCCAAACACTGCTGGCTCGTAGCCTAGATATATCAACACTGCTTGATTCCTTAGTATTTACGGTCACCTGGCTGTAGCGATCGAGGGTTCCGTTGGCGACAGGGATGTGCGTGTTCTAGCCCAGGGTCTTATTGAGCCCCGCGAGCGTTTTTTTTTTTTTGCTGTGAAATGCATGTCGAGACTCCTGTCCAGTGATTTGTGATGTTGTGTTGCGATCTGTGGGTTTCCGCGAGAACTCTTGTCTCTATATGGCATTGCTTTGTGATGAGGCCCTGAAACTGTTGGTCAGTAGCGTTCTCGTGCTTAGCAGTCAACTAGTTTTCTCCGGTGACTGTTCTCTGTGTTGAACAGAACAAACTCTAGGTTTCTCTCGCTACATTAATTTTCTCTATATTAATTGGCAGGTAGAAGTTAGTTTCTCCAGCTACACTGCGTTAAATATTCTGGCGCAATTCAAGTATTGGGTTGGAAGCTAAGTTCTTGTGTTTTTTTTTATGTTTTGGAATGTATTGTATTTTTCAGTTATGGAATTTATTATTTTTTTCATAAATTAAAGTTGGAAAACATTCGCAGTCCAGTTTTTTTGTTTTGTTTTCGAGTATTATTAGTTTATTTCTGTTTGTTTTCAGCCCGCCAAAAGCGAAAACCTAGTGGAGAAACATGAGCTTTTGCGACATCTTCTTTTTGCTCTCAAGCAATGTATGAGACTTCCAAAGCTGCGCACAAACTTTGCGCTGTGTATGGAGAGGGTGCCATCGCTGAAAGGACCGCTCGTTATTGGTATGTCATGCTCAAGAATGAGTATTTTAAACTGAACGACTCACCTCGTCTTGGCCGTCCAGTTGCAATCGATGAGGAACGAATCAACCATTTTTTCAACGAAATCCTCGTCAAACGAAAAGGGAATATTCAGAAAAATGGAATGCTCCCACACTGCTATACAGAAGTATCTTCACTCGATGTAAAAGGTTCGGAAGTGTGGATCATATGGGTTCCGCATGCCAGCAGCAAAAATCAACGAGCCACAATCTCCGCCGGTTTGCTTGTTCATCTCCGGTCAACTCATGGACAGAAGCAACGATTTCGATACCGAATCGTTTCCGGAAACGAAAAATGGTGCCTGTGGATCAATAAATGCTATGCGTGGGGTTTTGTTTACTGTACTACTGATGCAAAATTGAAGGCCTGGTTGCATGAGTTTTTCGAGTCAAGACCGGGTAGTTTTTAGCAACGAGGTATTGAAAATCTTGCTGAACGTTAAGAAAAAGTTGTAAATAGCAGTGGAGAATATATTATTTAATAATTAGTTAGTTATTTTATTAAACCTTTCAAATCAATTAAAGAACAGCAAGGACTTTGTTTCCTACCTAATTAGTGGTAGGTTTTTTTTTTTTTCTGCCAGGCGGTGAAATTGAGTTTCCTTCATCAATATTTCTGCCTGTTCTTGATATTAAGTTTGTGTAGTTATCACTTTTTCTAGTGCTAATACAGAAAAAAAAAATTATCTTTAAATGTAACACATCAATGCTTGATAAAATGTTAGGTACTTCATTCAGTTCTGGGCGGCAAAGTGCTCGTTATCTTTGGTGGCAATTCTTTCAGTCTTGGCCATTTGCGGCGATACCCAAAGGAGAGTGCAAGGTTGTAAGCTCATTAGGATGATAATGAGAGTGGGGCGAGCGCGAGGGAAGTGGGAGCGACGGGCCAGAAAATGGGACTCGCGCGGCCCTTCTGTAATCGAACACTTATACGCCCCGCCGCACTCGCGCGGCTTAGCCCAACCCTCGCGATACTGATATTGTGCGGTGGCTGTTGCCGCCGTGATCTCTGTTATACTACCGTCATGTAATGCTGTTTGAAATATCGATAGTGAAATTGTTAAAACTAGCTGCATAATAACATGTGTAAATGTACAATGGTGACGGAAACTCAACATGTGTAAATGTACAGTGGCGACTGAACCTCTTAAGATCTAAGTTGGGGAAAAAGTTTAACAAAGAAATGCTAGGTAATACATTATTTTGTAGTCATTGTGCCCGTGTTTTCACTCACTTTCGTGAAGCTTGTAGGCATACTTTCAGATTGAGGGTTTAAAATAGCCAGGTAGTTGCACCCACCTCTATCCACAATAATTTTACTTCCATTGTGAACTTCTTGGAAAGTTTGTTTTTGATGTGGTTCCAGTAATTTTCTGTGGGATTTAGATGGTGTGAGAAACTTATTCTAACGGTAATGAAGGCCGTTTACAACAGAATTGCATTTCATAGTGCCGATAAAAATTTCTCTGAAAAATGTCATTGATGCTAGGTAGTAAATCGTAAGCTTGAAGAATTCTAGGATTTATAGATGTCAATTTTGTATTGAGTAAATTAAAGCGCCGTTTCTATCACAAAGGCAATCTCGTAGAGGCAAAAAGAAGGGACATACAGTATGGCGATTGAAGCGTGGATGCCTTACACGAGGGTGTTCCCACACAGGATCAGCGCGTTTGAGAACAGCGAGTCGAGAAAGAAGAGGAAAAACAGAAGAAAGTAACATCAAAAGGGGTAAAAAAGTGGAAGGAAGCAAAGTGGTCACGAACGAATGACGTCTTGAAGATCTAGCTAAGTGTAAGGCCATATTCTGAGCCTGCGGAGGGAGAGGGATGCAGTAGCTTAGCATCACCGCGATGACTTCACTGAGATTTTATAGCAAACTTTGATAAAGATATACGATGAAGAACTGTATTATTGTCTCAAGAATTTTTGTCCTTATAAAGTTTTTTTTCAGACTGTCTCAAGAGTTTCTGGTGGCACTGAGGTTTCGGATTTGGTCTTAACTGATGGTCCACAGCATTGCCGCTGCGGCTCTGTGGCTCTAGGTAATGATCCGTAATATCGCCTCTGTGGCTCTTTGTAATGATCCGTAATATCGCCTCTGTAGCTCTATGATCCGTAATATCGCCTGTGGCTCTATGTAATGATTCGTAATATCGCCTCTGTGGCTCTATGATCCGTAATATCGCATCTATGTTCTAAGTAATTATCCGTAATATCGCATCAGTGGTTCTTGGTGATAACCCGTAGAATCAGCGCTGTGGTTTTGTCTAATGTTAGCTACTGTCGCCGCTACCATTCGTGTCGCCACACTGATGTACGTTGCAGTAATATCATCTATGACCCACCAAAGCGGTAGGCATCACGATAGTCTTACAATGATTGTTTGTGCGGCGGGAAGCCGCGCATGCGGCCTGATAGTTTTGTGTTCTCTTGACGCTGTGCATCTCATCACAACCGCATGCAGGCTACAACAGTGTACGCAGCCGATGATCTGTGTACCCAGGCAGTGGCCAATACCAGCTACTTAATTGCACGCGGCGTATCCCATTGACGCAGGCAGTAAAGCTTAATTTCTCGCAGTGTTAGCTACCAGAAAATGGGTAGCACCCACTGTACTGGATTTACGCGAAACCCCCTGCATGCAGTGTATGTACCTACTTGAGACGCGGCGACTTCCTTTGCACATGAACCTGAAGTACGATGAGGCTTGTGTAGCTAATGGTCTATGTACCTAAGACACAGCAAATGCCATCACATATATACGTCCCATGGGCACTCATGCTCTCCTTTACAGAGCAAACGCTCCCGAGTATTTGAGGTTGGCTTATGCACAAATTTCGAGTCGAGCAATTCAGGAGTTCTCTTTCAGCGAATCCGTGGTCGCTGAAGCGAAAACCTGAGGCACCGCACTCGGCCGGGCCACACGAAGGCTTGCGTTAAGACTCAAGCACCCTGGATCTTTGGCTAAAGCATATAGAGTTTAATAGCGTGAGTGTTCTGGAGAACGCTCGAGTTGCTCCACTATACGCTGCACGGCTCACTGCTCGCCGAGACGCGGCCACGTTTGCTCTCCTTTATCCATCGGCCTCTTGGTGCTTTTTTGCGGGTCCTGCCGGGATGTGCTGCGTCTGGGATGTTGGCTGTGCCTTCTGTAAGTCAGAGGATGTTGGCTGTGCCTTCTGTAAGTTAGAGGATGTTGGCTGTGCCTTCTGTAAGTCAGAGGATGTTGGCTGTGCCTTCTGTAAGTCAGAGGATGTTGGCTGTGCCTTCTGTAAGTCAAAGGATGTTGGCTGTGCCTTCTGT
>LQNS02278159.1:2615335-2626150 GCA_001587735.2 Parhyale hawaiensis | reverse complement strand
AGAGGATGTTGGCTGTGCCTTCTGTAAGTCAGAGGATGTTGGCTGTGCCTTCTGTAAGTCAGAGGATGTTGGCTGTGCCTTCTGTAAGTCAGAGGATGTTGGCTGTGCCTTCTGTAAGTCAGAGGATATTGGCTGTGCCTTCTGTAAGTCAGAGGATGTTGGCTGTGCCTTCTGTAAGTCAGAGGATGTTGGCTGTGCCTTCTGTAAGTTACGAGAAGTTGCCTGTATCTTCTGTAAGTCACGAGATGTTAACTGGGCCTTCTGTAAGTCACGGGATGTTGACTGTGCCTCAGGTTAGTCAGGTGCTGTTGACTGTGCTTTCTGTAAGGCAGATGTTGACTGTGTTATGCTTTCCGTGAGTCAGGAGTTGTTGACTAGCTGTACGTTCTGTGAGGCTGGAGCTGTTGACTGCTGTGCCTGCAGAATAGTCAAGTATCCTGATTATTTGTCTATACCTTTGCGCATCATTCGCACGACTTCATCACACTTTGCCCCTGTATTGAACTCGTCAAACTCATTATGTATGTTACGAGCATACCTTGAAGTTCATATTTCTTGTGTCTTTCTGCTGAACCTGTACTCCTGTATTTAGATGATCTTACCTGCCCCAGGTAATGTAATTGTAAGGTCGTAGCTGCCTGCCTGTGTGGCGTAACGTTGCTTGTCAACATAGACTTTCATTTTGTTTGTTTCTATTTAAGTTTTTGGAGTGGAACTTTTGATTTGATTTTCAGTTGTGCGATATTTTTGAGATAGATTGGGTTGTATTAATAACTAGCTTCTAATTCTCACGCTGCGCCTTGTCTGTGCATTTTTCTAACTTCATTGATCGTATACCGTCATTCGCTTACCGGTTTTGCATGCAGGCTGTTAAGTGGGTTATTTTGGATTTCCTCCTTACCTCTTCCACCACGCCTACTGTAGCTTAATTGTCGCATGTTTGTCGTTGCTTACATGATTTTACCAATAAAAATTTTCAGCCAATACTATTTATCGATTTTTTCTAAGGAGGCCCGGTTCAAGTTGCACATTTTCAAATATACTACATGTCTCACGCGGCCTCTTGCATCTTAGGTGATGTATATATACATCATTCGATTTTGATATCTGATCGGTAATTGTAGCTGCCCTTTAACCTAGTAAACACAGCTAGCTATGTGGAATACTGTTTTTTTATACTGTAATATTTAATGCTCATACTTTTTTGACTATTTTCTGATATTCAAAATATTTGTCACAACCTACTTTCCCTACCTTAGCTCTAGGTAACTTGTCAGCTTTAGGTATCTTCCTTTTCTTTAGTAATATTTACCAGTTTTTATTAGCTGTGCTACACTTTGATTTTTAGTTGTTTCGTACGTCGTTGCAGGTGCCGTAGTAACGCTACTGTGATGTTCTCTCCTTCTTTGCTTCATCTGTAGAGTTGGTGTACAATTTAACACTATCGCTTACAATTCCGTGTGTGTCTCTATTTCAGCATTTTTACATCTCTTACAGCGCGAACTGCTATCATAGCGTTATATTAAAGCTCTCTCCATCTGTGCCTCATTTATAGAGTTAGGAAACAGTTATTTCTTATTTTCAAAGTATCACTTGAAATTCCATACTATATAGTGCGTCACTATGCTAGTGCTTGTACGTCTCCTCCAGCACTCGCTTGCGGACTACGTGTATGTATTGCCGGCATTTTCCATAGCCTTTCCCCTGGCGTATAGCCAAACCCTCCTCCCTCTGACGTCGGTATTTCAATGGTGGGCCACCCCTGACCCTCCTTCCTCTTCAGAAGCTCCCGTTGCTGGTGCTCGACAGCAATCTTCAGCTCCACCATTGAGTTCGCTCCACTGGGTCTTTCTTCCATGGCCAGCACACGCATCGACTGCCAGCAAAAGATGCCTCTTTGCTATTCGAAAAATACGCGCCTCATGCAGAAAAAACCTTGCCTAGGTGGTCCGCGTTCAATTTCTTAGCCATCGCTCCCTGAACACGCCACGGATCGCGGTTGTTGCAGGTTTTTGTGCCTCCGAATATGCTTGAAGCTTTTATACTTAGCGCTGCCCAATCGTGACAGTATGTACTCGGTGTTTTTGTAGCTTAAACGAAAAATATAAGGGAATACCAGCACTTTGGTTTCTAGCGTTTCAGGTTTCGGGACTATTAAAAGCGCGGATGATTGTTCGGTTTTTAACTGTTGTACTGGACTGTTTGTTGCAAATTTGGAAGTTACGAATTTTGTCATAGTTTGATGCTGGGAGGATATGAGTATTTTCTTATTTCGCTTTGTACTTAACTGGTTTTCGCCTGGCAACTGCGTAAAGAACACTCTCAATTGAAAATATCGAGGTGTCGTAACGCTAGGGTATGTGTTCATTAAAATCTTACTCATAATTTTGCTAGCAAGGCGTCGCTTGTCGCCAGTATCTCCATGTATTCAGACAAATTTATGTTTAATGCTACAAATTAATAAATTCAGTCATTAAGATTTTCGTATTATTATTACTTTAGGCTAATGAACTATTGCGAGTAGATCCGGCCAGTAGTGTTAAGTGTTTGATCATTTGCACCAAATCTAAACGATTTTGAACCAATATCATTATCGGTTCAATCTCCGAAGACTTATTCTCCCTGGTGTCTTTACTTTGAACAGTTCTTGTTCTGGTGGTGTGCTTTGTTTACTATATGGCTCGACTAGATTTTATTACTCGTATATATCATAGTGATGGTACCGGCCTGCTTGGGATCTTTGTGCGCCACTTACGGATTTTATTTTATACCTCCCTAACCGTAGGATGAAGTTGTTTCTTTATTTCCCAATAGTTGTTTTAAATGTTTCTAGCAATGGTAACGAATTCCCGGTAACTTTGACTATTGTGTGGTCTAAAATGCTGCCTCTTCCAATGATCACTTACTATAGCTACCCGTCCTTCCTCGAACCAACAGTAGCCTGATTCTACGTAGGTAGGTTAAATTTGGCCATTCTGATCATTTTGTCGCTGTCATAGTGGTAATCTTTATACTTTTTCTGCGTTGTGTGAACTAAATTATTGGGGGGGCGGTTAATTCATCGTAATAATTTTATCGCTGGCTAATTTCTTTGCAGGAGTAAATACTGTACATGGGAATAATGATGTTGCCACTCGCCATTAATTCACCGTGCGACTTATGTACCAAGAGGCGAATTTACCAGCCACAAAATTTGCCTGGCAATGAGTTTTTCATGCGATAAATCTATCTGGCAGTGAATTTACTCGCAATAAATTTACCTGGTACCGTAATGAATTTACCAGCGGTAAATTTAGAGGGTGATGAATTTACCAGGCGATAAATTATCCGGCGGTTAATTTATCAGTCGGTAAAATTAGCAGCGTTTTTTTTATTTATTTACGGTGAACCATTATTGGGAATGCTGTCAATTACATGGTTGTGTCTTAAGACACTGTAATCAGTCTCTTGTCTTCTTGTAACACTTACGAGTTCATTGTGCGTACCAACCATATTAGTAGCTGTTTACTACGTTTCGCTATTCTGATAGTCTTGCCCCTTGTATTGGCAGACTTGGCATGAAATATAAATTCATTACTGAGCTGCACGTGTAATTATTTTGCTATCTCTGACAGATCATTGAAGTCAATATCTTGTCTTCTTACAAAATTTGTCTCGGTGCGCGTTGTGCATGCCAACTGTACTCACCTCACTCAAAGTATCGCTGTTCTGATTGACCTATTGCTAGTATTTGCTTACATTGTGAATTACGTAACTCCTTAGCTATTTTTTTCAACATTGTACCATCGGTAGCGAAGCGCCATGAAATCAATGTTTCGTTCGTTTGCAAATTTAGTGGCTTGTGCGTGGAGGTAATACTAGTAACTGCTTACCAAAGCTACGCCAGTCTGATCGCCCAGTCGGCAGTCTTTCCATATTGTGTGAATTGAATTACTGGGGCGCTTGTCTTCAGTGTTGCATTGTCGGGTGTATGGAGCATTGAAATCAATATCCCGTCCTCTGACCAAGTTGGTCTGGAGCGCATGCCAGCGATTCCACACACGGCCATAAATTGAACGTAATATTGACGCTAAGAGCTGCAGCTTTTGTGACTCTATCGCAATTATGAGCAGCCTTCCATTGCGTGGCTAATGAGGGCTGTAGCCCACCTCTTTCGCTGGCCCATGTCGACAGGTCTGATGGCTGCCATGATTTGCATTGCCTCGCGGCCCCGTTGTCGTATGCGCGGGGGCCGTCGTCGCCGCCGCCGTGCGCTCTTCGCTGCCTTGTGTCCGAGCTATCGATTGTGTTCTTTTTGATGTATATTGACTTGTGTCTTCAGAAACGTAACTGTGCACGCACTCTCACCTGCCCATCATTTGTAGTCCGGTGTTTTGTTGATATGCTGTGTACTCCGTATATTGCCGTATATGTCTCTGTTTACCTTTCTCTGTGTCGCGTACATTAGCGTGCATGTCACTGTTTACTTACATTGACCATTTTAGTGCCTGTTTATTAGAAACCCGTCCAACATTAATTACTGTTTTGTTTTTTGGTTATAATAAACCCTTCAGATCTTATTAGCCCTATCTTGTGTGCTGGACTTAATCTGTAGCGGTAGATTTTAAAAATGTGTCACACTACATTAGTACTGTTAATGAATTATTATTATTTGCAGTGCATGTGATTTTGTCGAAATTTTCCGTGCATGTATATCTTCTCTGTACACTTGCACGTGACCGTTATTTGCTGCGTGGTGTGGTCATGTTTTATTTAAATTTACTCGTAGGACTAAGTGAAGTTTCTTTTTGTTAAGTCAAGTGTTCCTACACAGTACAATTATATTATATGTTGGAGTAAGCGGTAGAACTTGTGAGAGGTTCGATTATGAGTTTTTTTCCCATTGCCCCAAGTCTGACGTGCGAGCGGCTTCCTTTCAACCTGGCAAGTTGTCATTTGCAGTGTTGTGTAGATGACTACTGTGTGCACTATCCTATTTAGATGTGTTGCGTTGTATACTACCGCTTGCAGTGTCTGTTTAGTTATGGTACCTAATGGGTTTTAATCCTTCAGGAGGCATATATTCCCCCTGAAGGGTATAGACCATTACCATAGCTAACTAATCACTATACGATTTGTCATACGCCATAGGGTTATATTTGCCCATCCTATGTTATGGGGGGCAGCGACCCAAGGAGACCCTGTAATTTACCTCCACCAGAGCTGTGTGTGTAGGCTTTCGGGACGTCTTTATTTCGTGCCCACGTTGCTTCCTTCCGTTTTCATATCCCTACTGATGTTACTTTCCTCTGTTCTTCCTCTTCTTTCCCGACCTGCTGTTGTCATGCGTTTTGGTTCTGTGTGGCAACACCCTCGTGCATGGGTTCCACATTTCTGTCGACATATACGACTGTATTTCTCTTCTTTTTTCCCCTCTGAGAACGTCTTTGTTTTGAAAATGGAGGCTGCAACTACCTACGTAATATAACATAACAATTGTTTCTAATAGTAATAGAAATAAAAGAGTCAGAGTTCTTTGAGAAAGCCCTCCCCTCAGCATAACATACCCTCTCACAACAAGAGCCTCACCAGCACCGAGCTGCGAACAGATATTTCTCGCAGGGTGCGGACACACGATTCGTGACTCACACTGTTGCCGGAACACTCTCGCTTTTGCTGCTCTACTGTGGATTCTTATAGTCTTGTTAGTATATCATCGTTTTCACTAGTAGAGTTATTGCGACTGTGCCGCACCTTAAGTGAACTCGACGTGAGGCCACTCGTTCTCCTGTACCAGACAAAACCAATGGTAATTTCCTGGCAGTGGTTGGAGCTGTCACTATACAGCTTACGTCGTTATATAATAATACATTTATTAGGACAAAACAGTAGGCAGCACTTCAGCCCTGCGGTGCTCTGATGACAGATCCATTTTGTGGTGCACGAGACACCCAGCGGGGGGCCGCGCTATTGTCACCACACCTTCTGTGTGCTGCGCCGGGGTGACGTGTGTGCTGTAACGTGCAGCACCGGGGGTGTTTGTGATGCCGGCGGGCGGATGGTCACGGACGACCAAAGTTGCACGGCCGTCCAACTGACGTAAGGCTGTGCTTTTGTTGCAACGACCTACGCAAGTGCTCTACAGGGGGTTGACGTAGTGTCATCTTTCGAGGGTGTTGTAAATTCAGGCGATCCATGTTATATGGCTGCCACAGTTTCTTAGATATCGAGTTCTGTTGTCACATATCTTCTCTGCTCTGCCTACAGTGGAAGGTGACACAAGTGGTACAATTAAAAGTCGTCTGAGACGTTTGCTTTGCCCTGTCACTCCTGAAGAATTAGGTATGACGAAAGATTTTTGTTTTGACCTGTTAACTGTCTCTGACTACATTTGCAAGCGTGTGCGTGATCACGGTCACGTTCAACTTTATTCGTCCAAGTGTGCCTGTGGGTGTATGTTCATGGGTGGATTTTGCTTCTGTATCTACGTGGTTAATCTCGTCAGGACAGTATCATTTTCAGATTGTGTCAAAGATGTATTACACAGATCATGTAAATGTGCCGCGACCCCCTGGTAGTGACGCTTTACAAGTTAATGTGTCGAAGAGAATAAATACTACCGTACTTGGTTGTGATAATTTGCCGTTATTTCTACTTCAAAGGGTCAGCAAAAATTGGCGAAGTTTCTTTCCAGGCTACTAAAAATAATGGGACAATTTCTGGGAAGGAATATACGCGCTACTTTTGAGAATCAAAAATTATGTCTATGTCTAACATCCCTTCCAGTGTTTAAATAGACTGGAACTAGGAGGTCGCACAGGATGCGGCGGGGCAAAGTTACGAAGCACCTCGTCTGCTTATTTATGGTTGCTTGGTGTGCTACCTAAGGGCTTGTTCGATTGGGAGCCAAGTTAAACCTTCAAGGCTTGACTTGTTCCAACCTTCACACGAGTGCACTGCATGACTTCGACCCGCTGAATTGAGGGTCACGCATTGACCCTCTAGGCCTTTAGCTTACTTTTGAGACTTCCAAAAACTCGATCTTACTCCTTAAAATGGAATTTTTAGCCTGCAAGTTCGACGTTTGCGCGTTGCTTCTAACACTTGCGACACGATTCAAAGTGACAAAGCCGAGGCTTCAGTCTGAAGTTTCGGGCAAGTCACACCTCGAAGGCTTAATTTCGGCCCTCAATCGAGCGTGCCCTATACCGAGCCTTCCTAACCTCTTTCCCCAAAATGAAACTATAGGTTCCTAACAATAAAATAACCATATTTTACTCTATCGATGCATATCCGAAAATGTTTACTTTCAAAGGTACGTTAAGTTAAAGTTCAACCTAGCCCAGAATCGGCGAATGTTGTAGGATAAATGAACAATCAGTCAATCACTGTCAAGACTATGTTTATTTCAAGGAAAACGGGAGTTCATATGTTACATACTTACAGAAATTGTTCAAAATTCTTCCCATCAGCAGCAATGCTTGCGCGAAGGCGCCGACGTAGTGATTGCCGAACCCGTTCAAAGGTGCCTGGAGTTTCACGTATCTCCTCACATCTGTCAACGTTCCTACCGATCAGTTCTTCGGACGGTAGTTGGTTCATGGTCGTCTGAAATTAGGTACGGTGCGGATAGAGTGGTTAATGTCAACAAATCAAAGGTGTGCATCTTTATCTTCGCTGTAAAGTGCAGTATTCCGCCGATTAAGTGAATCACACTACTAAACTTTAAGTCAACGTACCTTTAAAAGTAGACATTTTCGGATACGGTATGCATCGATAGAGTAAAATATGGTTATTTTGGTGTAAGGAATCTATAGTTTCATTTTGTGGAAAGAATGTAAGAACACTCGTTATATCCTGAGGTCCCTGCTTTTAAATTCTACTGAAAATCGCCTTGTTTGATAGTGGTGGATTTTTATATAGTAGCTATATATAGGACCCCGTAAATTTGTGTGCGGTAGTCTCCCAATAAATCTTTATTCACAAAGTACTCCACTCTCTTTACAAACTATTGTACATTTTTACATGTTTTACCATAAAGACTATACCCTTCGATGTTTTAGTGAAGGCTACGGCTTTACAGATGTAAATTAGAAAAATATAGATTTTCTACGTTGATTCGAGTACGTACTCCCTCTTCGTTGTACCCGTGCAAGTTTTTTTTATAGTTTAGGTACTTACCGTGGTTTAGATCGCAGATCACGGCCAGTTGCGCGGGTGAAGTTGTGAAGTTGTCAATTTCTCCAGTAAAGTCTTCTCGAGTTCCTGCCTTCGACTCTGCTCGACAGTACGGCTGAGTGCTCACAAAAACCTGAGGTACAGGCCATACTTTGGGACTAGTGTAGATCTAATCACGGAGTAGAGCTCATATACTCAAGATCTAACTTGGCCATGTTCTATAACAGTGCTGTCATTTTCCTTGCAGTAGTGACATTGGCAATATGTTACTTATATCACCTGTTTAACTTGGTTGTACGCTGTTCTTGGTGGTGACTCGTAAAGCGTTTCTAATTCAACACTGGCGGTTCCCTCTGGTGGCTTTAGAAGTTTATTTTGAACTGTAAACTTGGAAGGCATCCCCATGCAGTTGCCGACCCAAAAGTTTCGGCAATTTTGCTACATCCTCTTGCAGTTCCTTCACAGCTGAGCTACTGCCACCCGAGTGTAACAGGCACAGTCATTTCAAGAAAACTTTTAGAAGGCCTCGATCGTGACGTACGACCATCACTCACGAAAAGCGCTAAGTCAGGAGTTATTAATTCAACGCCTTCATTTTTGATGGCCAACTTAATCCAAAATTTTTTACAGTTTTCACATCTGGGTCAATCCACCTGACAGCCTGAAAAGGATTTTGATGATGGATCAACTCATTTTAACTCTTTGTTGGTGGACAGACAAACACACATACAACTGAAAACGAAAACAGTATCATCACTCTTCGCTTCGCTCGCGGGTGATAGTCAAATGATACTCGTCTATGGGATGAATATCAGGCGTGAAACTTAAGTAGATTAGTGTAATGTTATCTATGCTAAATCGAGAAGGTCTTAAGCGTAACCCTAGGGCGGATTTTTTTTAATAACTCATAATAAGCTCTAACTAAATACACGAAGTAGTGTTGCCAAAACCCCTGAGAGCTAAAGAAAAAATAATAGCAAGAATTCTTGTTCCTGGAAAACAAAGAAAGTTTTTTTTTTGTTTTTAGCGCAGACTTGTGGTGGTACCGGCAGCTCAAACTCTCCAAGTCTTCTATATAGTGTGAGGTTATTTTAGCAGCATTGGAGCATTCTTAATCGATCAAAGTACGTCTTTCAAAAAAGTTACATCGTCACTTTGGGACATTATTTAATTTCAAAACCCATTATCATGTTTGGGAAATTTTTTCTGACTAAAAATCTAAGTCTCATAAAAAAAATTACTGTACCGCATTAAAATCTCTCTCTTAAGCATACTAGCTGAGTCTCCAAACACTGTCGAAGAATACCATCTCAGTCTCTAAGCTTTATCGTAGGAATACCATCTTTGTCTCCAGGCTCCGGTTACTGTTCTGTGCAATGAAGTGTGAGTGAATATTTTAGAGCCTGATTAGGAAGTACACTTGGAAGACTCAGAAGAGTCGCGGAGAACAGAGGCGAATTGACTATATGCATTTTAATATACTAAAATTCCTTCGTTCAAGTACATTGCTTGCTACTTTTTTTTTTAAATTAGGTCTCAACAAGAGTTTCTACGGCACTCTAGACTGTGAAATACCCGAAACTATACATGAGCGAGAAAAACACATGTCATGTGGTCACCGTTAAGTTTATTTGTAGTTCCGTACGGCTCATCTCATTCTAGCTGACTACCTTTATTATGGTCTGCATTTCAATTATCGGCCGTAGTTTTTCGCTGCACGGTCACTAATTATACTGCGAGGTTGCGTGTGGTCCGGGTGTCGGTTCAGGCTGTGAGTGTTCTAATTGTTACTGTCTAGGTCTTTATATTAGCTTGTGGTTTCACTTTGCCCTTGTTCTGACTATTGACTCGCTGCGTTTTATCTTTGGGCTAAATAATATCACCTAGCAGATGCTCTAATTATACTGTCTGGGTTACCCAAGGGGATTCGGAAGCCTTGGGGAGATCTTACCTTTGTGCCCAGTTTAATTCCTTTCACCTTGATACTCCTACTAATGATGCTTTATTCTTCTCTTCCACTTCTTTTCCGACTGGCTGTAGCCCATGCGCATTGACTCGTGCATACGTTCTACGGTTCTCTCGGCCATCTTTCTATCCCCTCTATCTTCTCTTTGGATGACAGTGTACACTGTGGGTATTGAGGCTTCAACTCGAAATATAATGACAATAATACTGTCTGCGTATTTTATTTTTGCCATCAGTTCTAATTTGCCCTAATTCTGCTGTTTGGGTTTTGATTTAAGCCTGCAGGTTCAATATGTTCTTGTGCTAATTGTGCTGTTTGGGTTTTAATTTAAGCCCGCAGGTTCAATATGTTCTTGTCGGGATAATTGTGCTGTTTGGGTTTTGATCTTAGCCTCCAGCTCCAATTTGTTTTTGTCGTGCTAATTGTGCTGCTTGGGTTTTGATTTTAGCCTGAAGGTTCAGTATGTTCTTGTCGGCATAATTGTGCTGTTTGGATCTTGATCTTAGCCTGCAGTTTCAATATGTTCTTGTCGGGATAATTTTGCTGTTTGGGTTTTAATTTAAGCCCGTAGGTTCAATATGTTCTTGTCGTGCTAATTGTGCTGTTTGGGTTTTGATCTTAGCCTCCAGTTCCAATTTGTTTTTGTCGTGCTAATTGTGCTGCTTGGGTTTTGATTTTAGCCTGAAGGTTCA
>LQNS02278159.1:2583106-2614792 GCA_001587735.2 Parhyale hawaiensis | reverse complement strand
CTATGTACCCTGAGATGCCGGCCATGGATGGCTGTCACAAAGCTGCTTTGACGACAGCTTGACGTTATGGGACATCCTGGCTCGCTCAACTTTGGGCTAATTGTCGCCCCTATTGTGCTGACACTTAGGGACGCACGCTCCGGTCATTATGCGTGCCATCTGCTGCATTGCTGCCAGCTCATCTGTGTTCAGTACCGTGCACAGCTCACAGCTCTATGTGTTCGCAGCCTAAATCGCAATGGCACTTATATGGGTTTCACTTTCGCAACTTTGGGTCCTTGCTTGTCTACATGAACTGTTAGCGGTCCTTTACGAGTAAGCCTGACTTTGGATGGCGGACAGGTTTATTACCAAAATTTGTAAAAATCTAAATTCATTCGTGAACTCTTTTAGGTGTTTTCTTTCGGAAGTATTTTGAATTCTAGTTGATTATTTGCATTTTAATGTTCCTTCCCACAATTAGTGAGATCCAAAGTCATTATGGAACAAAACAGAAGATCGACATTAGTCGAAGCTAGCCGTTAACTGGTTAAGCATTGTAAATTTCAGTAAAATAATTTCTGTGATGATTATCAGTTAACATATCATTACTCTTACTCCTGTAAATCTGTATTTGGCTCATATCGATTGATGTTTATCTATTTTATATAGCCACTTCGTTTTAACTATAATCACCGTATGCAAATACGAATAGAGAAAATATGTCCAGTGTGTCGCGTCATAGAAATTGCTGCTGTCTGCATTGATGGCTATTTGACTTCTTTACGCCCTGGCTCTAGCTAATTGATGTATTCCGTCGTCTATTTTCCTAAGTCTGAGTCACGTAAGTATGGAAAATATATCCAGCCATTCTATATTTGATACGGCGGGAGTGCATGAGTGTCATCTGCATATTGGGCGTTATAGGTTCCGAGCGACGTTGTTGTATTATTGGAGAAATCTATGTTCTGTATCTGAGAACTCAGCGGCACACATTACGCGTGTTTCTCTTCTTATAGCGCTCCAGGTCCGCAGTTGTCTACAATATCTAAGCCTTGCAGCTCTCGAGTAACGTTGGTCTATCAAACGTAAGCCTGTTTTTTTTTTTCTTTGAGCAGTGCGTTGCTGTACGCTGCTTACACGCAGCGTGCAGTTTATGAGAGGGTTTCGCACTGCACCTACGTTTTATGCCACACACGAACATCGATCAGCGCTAATTGTAGTACGATAGAGGCGATATTGCTACGAGCTACGCTGGTGTAGCAAGCACATGCAGGACTTCTGTTTTGCTGCCATGGCCTTATGTAAACAAAAGTATTTATGAGATGATTTAGACCTGCTGTATAGGTACCAAGTGCCATGCACTCACCTCAGCGCCAACTGTAAGAAATGTTGCTGGTGAGCTAAGCTGTTGTACGGAATATTGAAGCAGGTCGTATCTTTCGGAGCTAAGATGATCGATGTTGAGGAAATATGCTGTGCATTTTTTGCTATTTCTTATTAACCTTAATGTGCATCATCTGCATTGTGAACGATATTTATCTACGGTTAATGAAACGAATCGCATTAACTCTTTACCGGGTAGTTGACCATACATGACAAAGAATCAAGGAGTTTAAACCCAGTTCACACGATAGTATTGTGACTGTTTTCCTTGAGCTTATCATTCGAATGGGACGCAGTGTTTGCCTTGGCAACAGAAAAGTGCGCAGTTTCATAAGGTCTCATATCTTCCATATGTGAGCGACCTCAACATTTTTTTATCAGTGACTTGACGGCAGACATATTACCCAATGTTTTGGTAGACGCACATACTTGTGTTCGCTAGGCCGGCCGCACCGTATATTGCCAGTCCAAGTTGCCTTTCGATTTGTTTCTAGTTTTGCCAGTTGCTCACGATTCGTAGTATGTATTGTGCGTATCGGCCGTCTCAAGCGTAGTCGGTGTGCCATTACTATCTGAAACTCGATCCATTATGGCGGATTGAAATTTACCATGGAAGAACCGAATAATAAAAGTCAAGCAGCTTGTGTTATTTTCATAGCAGTGTACCTACCGAACGCGTTCTGTCTATTAACGCTTCAGTGTTGAGGGCCAGAACAAGTGGTTCTGCAATCTATGTACAGCTAGGGTTCCAGTTTCCTCTTCCGTGCCTCAATTTAAAATCTATATCGTGTGCTAGCAATAGTTCTGTTTGACATGTGACTCTATTATCCAGCCAGGCTTGGGCGTAAAGGAGTTGACAGATGCTGGCTAATGCGTCGTCGTGGTGTGTAACCGCCAACTGAAGATGCTTATCTATTGCCACGGTCACACTCTACAGCCATTTACTTTAAGTATTTTCCAGGGGTATCCTGGATACCGACTTTCACTGTCTAATCGGGTCGACTTGCGAGCCGAATGAACCGTCCGCTCATTAGTTCAGCGTGCGATTGCATCCAGTGTAGTCTGGCTTTGTCCTTACTATACCATGGCGATCTCGGGATTCTTTCCAACTATAATCTATCCTCTGAGCTATGATAGGTACGTACTTCGCGTCGCTGTCCCCACTCTGAGTGAAATAATATCCTAGCACGTAGCGTCCATCCTCACTATTGTTTACTTTAACATAAAATCGACGTACAATGCACCTTGGACAATATCATTTACTGCGTCGTATTAATTATCTCGTACCGCGCAGGGAATATCCTGCCATTTGGAATTCATTTTGTGCTGGAATATCGCCTATACCTTGCTATTCGGTGCCTGGGTATTCACGCGAGGGTCTCCACATGCTGGAGCCGAAAATACCCGCGCTTGACTTTACTTGTTTGGACTGTGCCTGTGATGACCAAAAGGGTGATACCCACAGCACCAGGTATAATAAAGCCTTCTTTTGGTCCTCTAGCTAATGAGAAGTAAGTCCCATTGACGTGGTATCACAAAATTGGGGTCTAAACTTGGCTTTTCTTTCGCAAAACAGGCCATCTTTTGTTGGCCATTATGTCGGGCTCTCTTGTTGGGTATCGGCGCTAATATTGAGCTCTCCAGCGGTCCTATTTAGCCTCCGCCTTTGTTTTCTTTGACTTTCCTCATATTGGGTGTCTTGGAGGCAAACTCTACGCACGGCTGCTTATTTGTGATAGTTACGAGCTGTGTCGGGAAGTCTTACATCGTACTTTGTGGTAGTTACGAGCTGTGTCGGGAAGTCTTGGATGTTACTTTGTGATAGTTACGAGCTGTTTAAGGAAGTCTTGGATGTTACTTTGTGATAGTTACGAGCTGTTTAAGGAAGTCTTGGATGTTACTTTGTGATAGTTACGAGCTGTTTAGCCTAAGGAAGTCTTGGATGTTACTTTGTGATAGTTACGAGGTGCTACGTCAGGAAGCCTAGTTGGACGTTACCGTACCTTGTGATGGTTACGAGTAACTATGTCGGAAAATTGTGGATGTTACTCTGCAATAGTTACGAGCTCTATCGCAACTTGTTATTATGTTGTTTTCTGTTTCTGCGCGTCGCTGATGACGTAGCAGTTGTTTCCAATGTTTATGTCAGAGTCATTAGCTGATGTTGCTTTTTTATGCTTTCGACGCTGGGTCTAGAAATCTCTGATCATTTCAGCCGATCCTTGGTTGAGAATTTTTAATATTTTTTGTGATATTATCTGAATTTTACTGGAAAATCTCTGGTTAAGTTGTGACTCTTTCTTGTGTGTCTCTGTCCGAACAAGACTGCTGTCTGACGACCAGACAAATCGCATATTCTCGAGAAATCCAGAAACAAGTGACGAAAACGAATTTCCACCCAAAGAACGAGCGGACTTTTTGGCCCACAGATAAATCTTTATTATAGTGTTTTTATTATTTTATGTGTCTACAAGAGTTTTTTTGTGTATATTGGCTTCTGTCCCTTGCTATGAATTATACTCTATACCGCACTTTCTTACTAAAAAATGTTATGCTGACACTCAACCGTGTATTGCCTATCGTGCCATACATGCACTCTTGCCCGCAGTATATGAGTAGCCTACCGTGCCCCCTGCTGTACCCTATACACTATCCCAATATGGTATGCAGCAGAGCTGCAGAGCACCGGCCAGTGCAATACTTCCGAGCTTCTTATTTACCGATGTCCTCACCGGGTGTTTGCTGGCAATTCTATTATCTGCCAGCCGTGTTGGCTCTGCGCGCCCTCTGTCCCACAGCCTCGGCCCTATATTGGACAGTCCCGCTGCCCTGCCATTTTTGTCTTTTGGTTATTTCGCAGCTGTTGTATAAAGAAAACCATTATACTTACGCCCTGTGTCATTCAACCTCTGCATTATTTAACTAACGTATTGGGCACTCCGAAGGTCTTACCATTTTTGTGTTTTGGTATGCGCAACTGGTCTTATATTGAACACCCAATTAAGATACATACTGTATCAAGATTCGAGTCAAAATGCAGTTTGATCTGAAATTTCCACATATATGTGTATCATCATGCACAATTGCCAAATACGGGAAACACGTAAACATTAGGAAGTGGAACACATCCTTATTCAGTGCCTCATTGCAGAATTTTTTACTTAGAATTGGTGGACTGGAGAAAACGAGGGCAGCATTCAAAAGTGGTCTTCTATTCTTAGTAGCGTAGACGATAGTTTACAAAATACCCATTATATAGAGAGCATATAGGTCCGATGGACCATAGGTCATGGGCCATATCGTTAAATACGGCAGGCATAGTATATTTTCTCAATAATATAACTACATAAGTTTACCAGTGTATATGTATGATTAACGTTAACTCTAAAGTGCAGAACAATAATTTGGTTTCTCTGGCACAGACTATTGCATTCTGCAATTGAAAAGTTTCACCCCGTAATATTTGGGTTAAGCTAAATATTGAGCTTTTCCTGTAGCTAGTAAGTCTTGTGGGATTGTCGCGCCCGAGCTAACTCCGTTAACATTATTTCTATTGATAGCTGAATATTTAGGATATTTGCATGTCCGAACTCTCTCTGCTTCTTTGCTTCGTTTTTGATGCTGTTGTTTATAGTTTTGGCGTATTTTTACCATTACCTATCACCCCTAGCACGCTGGATCCCTGCCATTTAATTTTTTTGCATTGATGTTTTCTTATTTCATGTATGGCGCTCTGTGCATATTTTTTCCCCTCACTGTGAGTAGTCACAGAGCGTTTAGGGTAGGGTTAAAAAAAACTGGGTTTTCTACATAACCAGCAGATAGGGTTTCTTGGGGGAGGGGGTCTGTTTTTTAAGGCTTATTTTTTTGTTGTTTAATGCCGATCCTAGTTCTGCATGCATGTGTAACGTATAGCTACCCTAACAAAACTTTTGGTTGGCCCGATGATAAAACCGTAAAACAACTTCTGGGGCGCGTAAACGTCCTGTTACGGTGTGAAGCGACTGATAGAATGTTGAGACGGTCGAAATCTCAACACTACATATAGATAGTAAATTTACGTTTGTATAGAACATAGACTACAGTAGTATGAAGTGGTACACATGTGTTTATTAAAACATTTACATGCCCACGACGACCATTTTGTTTAGTTTATGTTATATATGCCATTAATATGTAATTTGATTTTTAATTTCCATAGCTACGGTATAGGTATACTTACCATACGTACTTTGCAGTTGCTTGACGATTATAAGTATGTTGTGTGTTCATCATCTCATGTACCTTTCCTTAAGCTTGAACTCTACTGTTTAGCTTAATTGGGTCTTTTACAGTATTGCTGCACTAGTTTCAAATTTATAGATCTGTGCATATGCTTGTTTTTTTTTTGTCTGAATCTTTGTATTGTCACTCAAGTTTATTAATTTCACCTTTCACCTTATGCGAACGGGGTATCAAGATGTGCGAGATATAGGTCCAGCGAGATTAGCTTATCTCATTAGATTTAACTTATCTAAATTCTGTCATGACCTTAAGTTTCGCCTGATAATTTGTTTCGAGTTTCAGGTGTTGTAATCCCAAGCCGATTACTCTAGAGATAGCCGCCAATATATACAGTTCTGTTCTGCAGGATCAGCTGTAGTTTCAGACAGTCTCGGGGCCAAAGTGCACACAAGTGAAAGTCTAATGAGTTTAGTCTATCTCCATTACACTGTTCTCGTCGATGACGCCTCTTTGCTAAAATTTCGAGACTCCTCACATGTGGGGCCAACTTTGCTGTGCTAATTACCTCCACCAAGGAGGTTATGTTTTCGTCGTGTTTGTCTGTCTGTCTGTTTGCTCTTTGTCTGTCTGTCACCAAGATAACTCAAAAAGTTATGAACCGATTTGGATGAAATTTACAGGGATTGTTATGTATGAACACATGATTAACTTTTGGTGAAGATATGTCCATCCGTTTGTTCGTTTGTTTGTCTGCCTCTTTTTTTCTCGATGCCATAACTCAAAAAGTTATCGATGGATTTTGATGAAATTGACATGAGTTGTTAGGTATATACCAAAGAGTAAATGACCAAATTTTGGTAATGATACGTTTGTTCGTTCGTTCGTTTGTCACTATCTTTAGTTTTATGATTGTTTGCACAATAACTCAAACAAATAATGAATGGATCTTTATGAAATTTATAGGGGTTGTTAGTAATGTTAAAAGACATAAATAATCAAATTTTGGTGCAGATCGGTTTGTTCGTTTGTATGTTTGACTCATGTTTGTCATAACGTTTGTTAACAGTAAAACTCAAAAAGTTATGAACGGATCTTCAAGAAAATTGAACAAACTGTTATGAATATAAAGAGACACAAATGATTAGATTTTGGAGTTTATACAAAGAAAATTATGGTTTCAGAGCCAATTTGAATTTTTTGCTACCGTTGCCTCACTTGGCGGAGGTATGCGCTCTCAGAGTGCTCTAGTTTTCAGTTTATTGTATAATGGAACNGCTGAAACCCCAACCGTGTCCATCCGAGAAACCACGAGGCGTGGCCACCTCCTCGCATAAATCGGCCTAATATCGGATCTGCCGCACATAATCCACGCGCGCTCCACTGATAATTTTTAATTGGGTCCCACAGCCTCGGCCCTATATTGGACAGTCCCACTGCCCTGCCATTTTTGTCTTTTGGTTATTTCGCTGTTGTTATATAAAGAAAACCATTACTGCCACCCTGTGTCATTCAGCCTCTGCATTATTTAGCTAACGTATTGGGCACTCCGAAGGTCTTACCATTTTTGTGTTTTGGTATGCGCAACTGGTCTTATATTGAACACCCAAGATACATACTGTATCAAGATTCGAGTCAAAATGCAGTTTGATCTGAAATTTCCACATATATATGTATCAGCATGCAGAATGTGCCAAATACGGGAAACGCGTAAACATTAGGAAGTGAAACACATACTTATTCAGTGCCTCATTGCAGAATTGTTTACTTAGAATTGGTGACCTGGAGAAAACGAGGGCAGCATTAAAAATGGTCTCTTTTATTCTTAGTAGCGTAGACAACGATAGTTTACACAATACCCATTATATAGAGAGCATATAAGTCCGATGGACCATAGGTAATGGGCCTTATCGTTAAATACGGCAGGCATAGTATATTATCTCAATAATAACTACATAAGTTTATCAGTGTATATGCATGATTAACGTTAACTCTAGATCGAGTGCAGAACAATAATTTGGTTTCTCTGGCACAGACAATTGCATTCTGCAATGGAAAAGTTTCACCCCGTAATATTTGGGTTAAACTAAATATTGAGCTATTCGTGTAGCTAGTAAGTTTTGTGGGATTGTCGCGCCCGAGGTAAACCCATTAACATTATTTCTAATTGATAGCTGAATATTTAGGATATTTGCATGTCCGAACTCTCTCTGCTTCCTTGCTTCGTTTATGATGGTGCTGTTTATATTTTTTGGCGTATTTTTACCTTTACCTATCACCCCTAGCACGCTGGATCCCTGCCATTTAATTTTTTTTTGCATTGATGTTTTCTTATTTCATGAATGGCGCTCTGTACATTTTTTCCCCTCACTGTGAGTAGTCACAGAGTGTTTAAGGTAGGTTTAAGAAAAACTGGGTTTTTCAACATAACCAGCAGATAGGGTTTCTTGGGATCTGATTTTTCAGCCTTATTTTTTTGTTGCTTAATGCCAATGCTAGTTCTGCATGCATGCGTAACGTACCTATAGCTACCCTAACAAAACTTTTGGTCGGCTCGATGATAAAACCGTAAAACCACTTCTAGAGCGCGTAAACGTCCTGTTACGATGTGAAGCGACTCATAGAATGTTAATTGAGACGGTCGAAACCTCAACACTACATATAGGTAGTGAATTTACCTTTGTATAGAACACTGTAGTATGAAGTGGTACACATGTGTTTATTCATACATTGAAATGCCCATGACGACCATTTTGTTTAGTTTGTTATATATGCCATTAATATGTAATTTGATTTTTTATTTGTAATAGCTACGGTAGGTATACTTACCATACGTACTTCTATATAGCAGATGCTTGACGATTGTAAGTACGTTGTGTGTTTATCATCTCATGTACCTTAATTCAAGCTTCAACTCTACTGTTTAGCTTAATTGGGTCTTTTACTGTATTGCTGCACTAGTTTAAAATAGATCTATGCATAAGATTTTTTTGTTGTCTGAATCTTCGTATTATCGCTGTCTAGTTTATTAATTTCACCTTTTGCCTTATGCGAGCAGGGTATCAAGATGTTGTGCGGGATAGGTCCAGCCAGATTAGCTAATCTCATTAAATTTAACTTTTCTAAATTCTGTCACGACCTTTAGTTTCGCCTCATAGTTTGTTTCGAGTTTCAGGTGTTGTAATCCCAAGCTGATTACTCTAGAGATAGCCGCAAATATATACAGTCCTGTTCTGCTGGATCAGCTGTAGTTTCAGACAGTCTCGGGGCCAAATTTAAGTGCACACAAGTGAAAGTCTAATGAGTTTAGTCTATCTCCATTACACTGTTCTCGTCGATGACGCCTCTTTGCCAAAATTTCGAGGCTCCACACATGTGGGGCCAACTTTGCTGCTAATTTCCAGTTTATTGTATAATGGATCTTTCCTATATTTCTTCAAAGACCTCGCTTCTTTTGTAGGGATAATTTTTTTAAGTAGACGTCTATGTTTCTCTACACACGTTGTTCTTCTCGAACTTGAATTTCTTGTACTTCAGCGTATCGTCTCGCGCTCTCCTAGATTTTATGCAGATTCGTTTTGAAGATGCTCCGAGCATTCCTGATATATAATTATGTGGAACTTTATAAATGTATCTAAAAAGTTCAGTTTTTGACTTTTCCAATGTTTAAACAAGTTTCTCGTTGAAATTCGCCGTATATATTCGAGATTTTCTTCCCAAGTAACCTATCTGCGTGTGTATTTTTGAGTTTCTGCGTGAATTGTTACAATGCTTCCATCGATGCCGCGTCACTTGGAGATATTTTCAATTAGAACCTTGCCTATGATTGCTGATTTTGCTTCTCACTCACGATTTTTGAACAGTTTCTAACCTGTGTTGATTTTGCCCATTGCCTCTGTATTTCAAACTAAGAGCTAACTTCCATTTGTTGGGCTTGCCTTTCGTTTGCGTATTTTCAGTTATTACTTCAATGTTATATGCGTGTTGAACTGACCTTTCATTCGCGCATTAAAGTTAATCGTGGGTAGGAAATAGGTGACTAGAACGGCAAGCGGGGCGCATAGGATAGAGAAGTGCACACTCTTGAGAGCAAAGGAACGAGACCGAAATAGGTAACCTTGTAAGGCCTAGCTGCCGTGCACAATCATTGTGCTGCTGTATTGTGTGGTGCACAATAACGCGCTGTTGTGCACAGCGGAGCGTTTAGCAAATACTACCCTGCCATTGGTCCGGTTCGGTCACGTGGTGTGGGCTCTCCACCAATGGTATGGCTCGGCCGGGCCACAAAAATGGGCTCCTGCGATTGCAGGCGCGGCGCCTCTCGTTAGCGCCTCGGCGGCGATCGATGGGTGCGCCTTCTCATAACCGGCCAGCCTTATGCACGGAGACTTCTGTGATCCATTTAGGACTTCCTGTAGTCGGCTGAGTTATCCAGATCTTCTGGAACTGAGCCTTCTGTCAACTCTACGAAACTTCACCTAACCGTTTGAGATTTGTATGAACTGCCTAACCATGCCTTGTGTCATCTCGCTGAGTCATCTGCTGACCCAATACCGTCTGAATTAAACATGAAATCTCTCGGGTATTGCAGTAATTGGAAGTGGTCGCTGCAACCCACCTAGCCGGTAAAGGGTTAACGACCTTTCTATCTGAAATTTCCCTTAGCTGCCGTCGTCTTCTCGTAACACTCTGATTCATCTACTGGCTCTCTATATTCTATAATGACTCCGTGAATCTTTTTCATAAAATTTTCTAATGACTCCCTAATTCATTTGAAGACTCTGAGTGTTCTAATGACTCTCTTAATCTACTGATTTCTCTCTGAAGCTTCTGATTACTCTCTGAATTTCTGATTACTCTCTGAATGTTCTGATTACTCTCTGAATGTTCTGATTACTCTCTGAATGTTCTGATTACTCTCTGAATGTTCTGATTACCCTCTGAATGTTCTGATTACCCTCTGAATGTTCTGATTACTCTCTGTATGTTCTGATTACTTTCTGAATACTCTCGTACGTTCTGATTACTCTCTAAATGTTCTGATAACTCTCTAAATGTTCTGATTACTCTCTGAATGTTCTGATTACTCTCTGAATGTTCTGATTACTCTCTAAATGTTCTGATTACTCTCTGAATGTTCTGATTACTCTCTGAATGTTCTGATTACTCTCTGAATGTTCTGATTACTCTCTGAATGTTCTGATTACTCTCTGAATGTTCTGATTACTCTCTGAATGTTCTGATGACTCTGAATGTTCTGATTACTCTCTGAATGTTCTGGTGACTCTCTGAATCTTCTAATCACTTCTGAATCTTCTAATGGCTTCTGAGTCTTCTAATGGCTTCTGAGTCTTCTAATGGCTTCTGAGTCTTCTAATGGCTTCTCAGTCTTCTAATGACTTCTGAGTCTTCTAATGGCTTCTGAGTCTTCTAATGGCTTCTGAGTCTTCTATTAGCTTCTGAGTCTTCTATTAGCTTCTGAGTCTTCTAATGGCTTCTGAGTCTTCTAATGGCTTCTGAGTCTTCTAATGGCTTCTGAGCCTTCTAATGGCTTCTGAGTCTTCTAATGACTTCTGAGTCTTCTAATGACTTCTGAGTCTTCTAATGACTTCTGAATATGCTGATAATTTCTGAGTTTGTTGATAACTTCTGAGTCATCTAATAACTCCCCGAATCTTCTAATGACTCCCCGAATCTACTAATGACTTCCCGAATCTGCTAATGACTCCCCGAATCTGCTAATGACTCCCCGAGTTTGCTAATGACTCCACAAGTCTTCTAATGACTCACTGCGTCTTCAATGACTCCCCAAGTTTTCTAAGGATTCCTGAGTCTCTTAATCATTCCTTGAATTATCTAATGACTTCTGAATCTCCTAAGGACTCTCTGAATCTTCTAAGAACTGTCTGAATCTTCTAATGACTCCCTGAGTCTTCGAGTGACTCCTGAGTCGTGTAATAGCGTCATGTGTCTGCTAATAACTCCACGGGTTATCTAATAACTCTTTGAATCTGTAGTGAAACTCCTAAAGCGTCTGGACAGGCTGTGACTCAGTTTGAATCTGAGCAGTACTTTATAGCAATAATAGCACGCTCGCCCTCAGGAGTATATTTTGACGGACCCTATCCCTGCCAGAATATATATGGGCCTCACGAACCCGAGGACTGTCCCGTGTGTCCTTTCTGCAGGGGATGGTGTACCTGACCGCAGTTCCTGCGATGAGGTAAGGTTAGTTGGTAGAATTGGGTAGTTTCTGTATACTTCCCCTTCTGCTCCGCGAAGTACGTGGGCCGCCGAATTGTGGCAAGCGACTCATCCCATCGGACTATTACCTACTTCCCTGTTGTAGACAACAGAGACTCGCTGCACGAGTGTTTCTTTCTTCTGTCTCCTTCTCCTTTCCTCTTTTGGAGTTGACTCGCGCCTGAGTTGCTCGCAAGTAGTAGCGCACTGAGCCAACTGAGACTTTGTGGCTGGAATGCCGAGATGAAACATTGTTACTGAGCTATTTAGAAAGACCGATCCTTCACTATATATAGAGATCCCTCTCTGAGTGGGTACATAGGTTAAACGACTATTACAACAATAATAATTTGAATAATCCACAGTATGCTTGTTTCCGTAACAGTCGTGAAATATATCCTTAACTAATGCTGTATTAGAGCGTGAAGTTAACACAGTATTGAATACCCTACGAAGTTTTACTACGCATTTATACTGCATGGTGATTCATCATAGCGTCGGCCATCGTTGCAATTCGCACGATAGACGGCACTGCACGTATGCAGTCTCCCTTCCGTTTTCTCAGCTTTAGGGGTCTCACTTTAAGGAGATTTCTCTGTTTCGGAATTGGCAGTTTGAGAAGTTCTACTGTAATACACCAGCGGCAAGTTTGCAGTTCCAGGCTTATGCAGTTATTTAACCAATGAATGCATTGGTTCATGATTAATGTTATCATCATCGCCCTGCAAAGGGCCACAATTATGCACATGATTTTCTTGAAATCTGTAAAGCTATTTATAAAAAAAACAGGGACTGGTCAATCCTGTTAATGCATGTTGTTTTCCTGAAATTTTCAAATTTAATATAGATAGTTAGCTAATATCGATCGATGAATCTAACGGAGTAGGATTGAGGTTTCTGCTCTTTCAGGTATTACTGGTTTACGATTAGCACCTGAAACTCTTAAGCGCCGAATAGGTAGCCCTCAATTGAAATTTTTGACCAGTTACAGCTAAGCGGATTAGATTATCTAAATCGCAGTGTATGAAAGTAAGATGCCTTCATTTTCTGGCCTACCTGCCGGTGTGAGTAGTGCGTGGACAATTTTAATTTCTTTTATTGGTTTACTTTTATACTTTCTTGGCAGCTATCTGCCTACCGTGTTTGCTCTCTCTGCACGCCCCTCGATCTGCATGTCCCCAGATTCTGAGTACGCCCGCGTGTGTACGTACGTTCCCTTCTGTTGTACATATATCGTCCTGTTATCACAGCTGTTGGGTAACATGGCTTCGCTGGGCGTTACTAATTTATTGTTTTCCTTTACTGCTTCACGTATATTGGAACAGCTGGGTTTTGGTTATGATAACGTTTCTTTTTAATTCGGTTGTTTTTGAAAAACTGTCTGAATCATGGCTCATGCCAAGGTACCAAAATTTAATTTTCGACCTTGTTAGGCACATTGGTTCTTGTAAGTTCAGTCGAATCCCTGAGGTTCATGGTGTCAGCCTCAGGCGTTCGGTGGCAAAGGTCAAGCTAGCCACCACACAGCAGCTACTGTGTGTGCTCCAGTAAAATATCTCCATATGATTAATTTTTACGAAGAGTTCGGTGAGTGCCTGTATGTAAGCTTCCGGGATTCAGTACATCTGACAAGCTCGGCAACCGTTAATAGGTGTAGAAAGATACAAATGAATATGTATCCCTCTCGGTACGCTATGCTTTAGTTTCGGGATGCGCCTGCCTGCGGTGTTTGTGTTTCCCAAATATTCTCGATCGATATTCAGGTTGAAAGCTCTGCTTAAAGCGAATGACTCGATGATCTGACCTCGTATATGCTAGCTATACTTCAAAGTCAACACATGCATATTTCTGTGTTTATATAGAAGACTATCATTGACTTATGCATTTTTGTGTTGTTGCAGTTTTGCTGTAAGAAATACTATCTATGATACTAAAGTACCCGCGCTGTCAAAAATGACTGCGAGGATTTTCCAACGACCCGTTTTCATTTAACTTATTTCCGTTACTAATATCTTTCTGGAGAATACGCTACTAAAAGCCATTTAAAATTGTCATAAGAGATAGTGCTCTTTCCATCAATTCAGCGGTAGCAGCATAATCGTCTCCCACTTTAGCAGAGTTGCAGAAAAGCTTTTTACATTAGCAAGAAGCAAAGCATTATGGAATGAAATTAATTCCCCGTCTCGGATCCTAGATACCCACGGATGAGCCTTCAGTACATCGAAGTTTTTCTTATGAAGCGAAAACTCTCTGTCAGAGGAGGACAATAAGCTAAAAGAAATAATCGTGTCTACTCTTGAGTGAAAAATCATCGCTTCGCCTGTGCTTTGTGGATCAGCTGCTGATCATATATTGCGGCTGAACTATTCGCAATATATGATGCACTGGGATCAATGGATGAATTTCGGACTCCGTCTATCACCATTGTCAGTGACTCACGCAGTGCAATTATGGCTACAAATCGTTATAACTCGGATAACCCAGTTGTGCAACGAATTCAGGCTCGAATTGAGAGCTGCGATAAAGCAGTCTTCCTATGTTGGGTACCCAGCCATGCATGTGGGTGTCCGTCTTAACGACAGGGTAGATACCCTGGCCCTATCTTGCACCACTGATGCGCCACTTGTTCGTTCTACACTCCCTCGGTCAGACTTCAAGTGCCGTATCCGGCAGCTGGTCTGGCATAGGTGGCGCCGTCGCTGGCAGCATCGAAATGAAACCAAATACTACAAGGTGAACGCCACCCTCTCTNGACGTCTTTGCTCGAGAGAGATCAGACCAAGTTCTTTTAGGCGACATTCATACGACTTATTTCGCAGCTGAGGTATCAATTTCGTTGCTCTGCGTTGGAGTCTTTCCATTTTAGCGATAACTGCCAAGAAAGTATAGAAGTAAACCAATAAAAGAAATTAAAATTGTCCACGCACTAGACTCACACCGGCAGGTAGGCCAGAAAATGAAGGTATCTTACTTTCATACACTGCATGCGATCTAGATAATCTAATCCGCTTACCTGTAACTGGTCAATAATTTCAATTGAGAGCTACCTATGCGGCGCTTAAGAGTTTCAGGTGCTAATCGTAAACCAGTAATGCCTAAAATAGCAGAAGCCTCAATCCTACTCCGTTGGATTCATCGATCGATATTGCCTTGGCAAACTATCTATATTAAATTTGAAAATTTCAGGAAAACAGAATGCATTAACAGTATTGACCAGTCCCTGTTTTTTGATAAATAGCTTTACAGATTTTAAGAAAATCATGTGCATAATTGTGGCCCTTTGCATGGCGATGATGATAACTTCAATCATGAACCAATGCATTCATTGGTTAAATAACTGCATAAGCCTGGAACTGCAAACCTGCGGCTGGTGTATTACAGTAGAACTTCTCAAACTGCCAATTCCAAAACAGAGAAATCTCCTGAAAGTGAGACCTCTAAAGCTGAGAAAACGGAAAGGGAGGCTGCATACATGCAGTGCCGTCTATCGTGCGAATTGTAACGATGGCCGACGCTATGTTGAATCACCATGCAGTATAAATGCGTAGTAAAACTTCGTAGGGTATTCAATTGTGTTAACTTCACGCTCTAATATGGCATTAGTTAAGGATATATTTCACGAATGTTGGGGAAACAAGCATACTGTGGATTATTATAATTATTATTGTTGTAATTGTCGTTTTACCTATGGTGTAGAAAGATGCAAATTTATATTTATCCCCCTCGGTACGCTATGCTTTAGTTTCGAGATGCGCCTGCCTGTGGTGTTTGTGTTTCCCAAAGATTCTCGATAGATATACCTATAGGGTGAAAGCTCTGCTTAAAGTGAATGACTCGATGATCTGACCTCGTATATGCTATAGCTATACTTCAAAGTCAACACATGCATTTTTCTGTGTTGATATAACAGACTATCATTAACTCATGCACTTTCGTGTTGTTGCAGTTTTGCTGTAAGAAATACTATCTATGATACTAGAGTACCCGCGCTCTCAAATAGGACCGCGAGGATTTTTCGACGACCCGATTTCATTTAACTTATTTCCGTTACTAATATCTTTCTGGAGAATACGCTACAAAAGCCATCTAAAATTGTCATAAGAGATAGTGCTCTTTCCGGCAATTCAGCAGTAGCAGCATAATCGTCTCCCATTTTAGCAGAGTTGCAGAAAAACTTTTTATATTAGCAAGAAGCAAAGCATTATTGAATGAAATTAATTCCCCGTCTCGGATCCTAGATACCCACGGATGAGCCTTCAGGTCATCGAAGTTTTTCTTTTGAAGCGAAAACTCTCTGTCAGAGGAGGACAATAAGCTAAAAGAAATAATCGTGTCTACTCTTAAGTGAAAAATCATCGCTTCGCCTGTGCTTTGTGGATCAGCTGCAGAATTTATTCGTCGTGAACTGAGAGTAAACATGTTTCGATGTATGGAGAAAGGGATAAAAATCCGATTCCGCGACCACGCTAAGAGAAGCTGCAAATATCTTCATATTTCTGATGTCAAGAACTGTTTCAAGCAAAAAATACTTTCAGATAAGAGGATGAGGATTTCACTTGTACTATCTTCTGGAACCTGGCCATCGATCTCCATGAAAACGCAACTTCTTTTTACAAAATCTGCAAACTTGGCCTATTTTTCGCCTAAACAATTTCGTTAACAGCGTGACACGAAACATGCTAATATATAAACACATTGATATATATATAAGCAAATATACACACGACGGTGTTTATTATATTGGTTGATAATTCTGCTTGAGACTCCGTCCGTCTGTACGTCCGTCCATGTGTCTGCAGTCTGCACGTGGCGATTTTCAAAATTAGATTGGGGAAATTCAACTTGCAGAAAGCTCTAATTTTCGCCGTAAGGAAGTTCGATCATAGGTGTCTTCTTTTCGCTTCTTGAAAAAAAAGTGTAGTCAGTTTCGAAGCTAGGACATGAAGATCAGTTCACCCGTATCAAATTACCCTTTTTATCTTTTTTCACGCCGTATATGTTCACTTTGCTGGAGGCGGATGACATTCTTAATAGGGTTACGCTTTCACTATTAGGTAGGAAAAATTTCAACCTGCAAGAAGCTCTCATTTTCGCTGGAAGGAAGTTCAAAAAGTTCTGTTCTTCAAAAATTTTCTGTCAGGTTCGAAGTAAAGATATGAAAATCATTTCACCCGCATCATATCTACAGATTTTCATTCATTTCGCTCCAAATTATGTTCACTTTGCTGGTGACGCTCGACGATCTTAATACAGCCAGATGCGTAACTAGGATAGGGTTTGGGAGCCCAGAGCGAGTAGTGTTGGACATTTCGAATTATTTTTTTGAAGCAAATATGCGTTGTCAAAGGAAATGTAATGACATGTTGAAAACCTAGGGTTACGCAGCTTACGCTTACGATGTTTGACTGAAGAAGTTGGCCGAATCTGTTGCACTTTGTTTTATACGAAACATTTTGTTTTTTTTCTCCAAAGTTCTAAAATACGTTTGTGTTCATCACAGATTTAAGTTAAGACTATTCTTGAATAAAAACGAAAAATTGCTAAATAAAATACGACGTTTCGTCCATCAACAGTGGACATCTTCAAGTACAATTAAAAGCTGATATCTGGAACAAACGAAAGACAATAGANCGCCACCCTCTCTCCTTTAAATAATCGAAACTTTTACTCGAGACAGTGGGAGGTAATACTCTGTAGACTCCGCATAGGCCACACGAAGGCAACTCATGGACATTTGATGGATGGATCGCACCGACCTTATTGTGATGATTGTCTTGTTCCTCTCACTTTGGAACATATCCTTGTGGAGTGCCCCTCTTTTGGAGAGAGTAGAGCTCGGCATTTCCCAGGCGGACCACATGCATGCTCAGCTCCATATTAGGGGATACTTTTACTGCCAATCATGGCGCGCTATACACCTTCTTAACTGAGATTGACTACATTAATAGAATATGAAAAATTCGTTACATTTTAAATAAAATTCCGGGACTTGCAAGTCCAATACAAACAAATAATATGAAAGGAAACTCACTGTTGAATCGCCTGAGTTGCGGCTACGGGGGTTAAACTGGAATATAATAATACTAATGCATTACTAGTGGACCCGTACGTGAAGAATTCACGCAATAACCTATACGTTTGCCTAATGCCTCTAGGCCGGTGCGGAATCTCCTCTTCTCTTGTTTGCTTCTTAATTTTCTTCTTTTCTTCATTGATCTTTTGTCGTGCTGTCATTCTTAGATCTTCTATATAGACAGGCAGAAGTAACATCATCTTGAGTAAAACACTCCAACAAACTTAACAAAATAGCAGCTTATATACAATGTGTTCGCTCCGTAGCAAAGATACCGTTGATACCGTCTTCCCACCTCAAATATCTGTTTCATTTGAGGTGCTCAAATTTTGACCTATGCAGAGTAAACTGCTTCGTCAGAGGAAAACAGTAAGCTAGAAGAAATAATTGTCTACTGCCCGTAGAAAACTTATGTTTCGTCAGTTTCGTTAACAATTGCATCAAAGTGGGAAGAATAGCTCATGCAACGAAATCATCTGTGGGAAGCAAGAAACTACGAATCAAGAAGCATGAGAGTGCCAACGGAAATTTCAGATATCTTCAGTGCTACGATTTCAACTTCGGCAATGCAAGAAGTGCATTAATTTCAGACAAAAGGTCGCCCTATACTTTGCCGTAGATTCGATGTATGGAGAAGTTAATACTCGTACAAATCTGACTAAGCCTGCGATGTCTTCATTGTTGGAATTTCAACTGTCCCAGCTTAAGATACGTTTGCCATCTTCTGCAAGCCGGCCTATTTTCTGCCTATCACTTTCAATTAAGCTTGAGAGGACAACCAGAGTCTCCAACCTGGGCTAAATTCCGCCTATCTATTTCGTTAAGAGCGTGATAACGAACATATAAATATATTTATTAACACACGACGGTCATTCTTAGTATTAGATAAGGTTTGCTTGGAAACAAACATGTCGCTGCTCTGATTTCGAAGATCTAAAAATCTGCATGTCCGTGCTCGGTGTCGTTAGACTGCAGTTCTCTAAAGAGCAGCCACGGCGGCGCGAGGGCAGAGTGCGCACAGGCGCCCTGCCGGTGTCCATTTTACCGAGGGACCCTCGAGTGCAGCCGCCAGATCAGCTCCTGCTGTGATCCTCTTGAAGCGACTGGCTGTAGCTGCGATGCGGGGTCTGTACGCTGTAATTAATTGCTTATAGCCATGATACGGGGTTGTGCGCTGAAATTTTATTTTTCTAGCTACGCTACGGGTTGCTATGTGCTGGAATTAGTTGTCTGTAGTCGTGGTGCGGGAGCTAACTGGTAATGTTATCTTGCTGTACCATGATGCGGAAGGGTGGGGGCTACACTGAAATGACCGGGCTTCAGCCATGATATGGGGGCTGTGCGCTGAAATTATCCAACTGTAGCCATGATACGGGAGGGAGTGGGGACATTCAGCTGAATTGACCGGGTTGTAGCTACTGTATCATACGCGAAGCCGGTGGAGGAGGCTGCGTCCTGCAACTTGCTGCTTACATCGATAACACTTTGGCTGTTCGCGCTTTGTTCATTTGCTCGTGCCAAGCATATGGCAGGTCGTGTCACGGCAGAGGGCTTTACGTTGATGTAGCGTACATCACAGACGAATGAATACAGCCGGGCATTTCCCCAGTATATTTACAAGAAAATTAGTAGCGACGATGACGTCGCCATTTATCGCTTGCATTTCAACGTATCGTATCTATGGTACGAGCACTATGTAGATATTTCCAGTCGCACGGAGAGGCAATGGTGACGTCACAACGGTCTCGAATGCTCGATTTGAGGTGCGCTTAGACGTTGTGAGTCTGTGTCTTCCTTTGTTGATAGCGTATTTATTGAAGCCGTGATGCTCGGCTGTTCACTGGAGTTATCTTCCTCTGATAGTGCCTGTCTTGGCCATGTCCGATGTGCACGTATTGATAGGGCGTTCTATACGCAATTGTTTTAAATGTATCGTATTTTTGACACCACACGTTTCCTAGCTTTTCTTTCTTAAATATATATATATTCTTTAAAAAATTGCTGCATGTCCTTCTTCTACGTGCGAAAGTGTTCTTCACTATCACTATGATTATTGTGTTTGTCGTTACTCTGGTTCATATATTTTTTACCATCTTAATAGTTCTCATTTCATGCTGGAACATTTTTCGCTTGTTTTGTCTTTAGGTGGTATGGTAGTCCCTCGTGCGTAATCTTCCCATAGCATGATACATGGTGAGTGCGCTGTACATATGCCTTTCTTTCTTTCCTTATCGCATGTCATTGGCCAAGTTGGCTAAACCCGACGCCTGTTGGAATTTGCGTAACCTGACGTGTACTGTATCTTTTAGTTTTGATTTACGGATGGTATATTTTTTTGTATTTTAATTCGTGTATGTTTATTTGTATTTTTGTTCGTATATATTTATTTGTGTTTTTGTTCGTGTATTTACCTTTGCGTTCTTTGGTTCACTGCGTACAGGTCCCTCGCCGCGTACCGTCTCCCTTACCGTCTCAACTTTTCCATCATTGATTAGTACGGTGCGCGGTGCTTCTGTCGATATCGTGCCACTAATTTCCGTCGGGACTGCCGAGTTTTTAGCGGCTTTTGTCCCTGCCCTGGAGGCTTAAGGCCGGGATTACTTGCTAGGTGTTCCATTAAGGCCATCGATACTCTGCTCTGGGATGATCGAGCTGTGTAGAGCTTCACTGAGGGTGAGGCTCTCTGCCTTGGAGGGAGGACGGCAGCTCAGATGAGCTCGATTGCTGAGATTGTTCGGGGGGTGAGGCGTATTTTTGGAAAGACGGCAAGTGGGAAACTGTTGCTAGCGTGAGATCTCTTAATTCTTGGAGGACAATCTGAGGATCTGCTTGATTGCTGAGATTGTTCGAGGCTGAGGCACATTTTTCGAAACACGGCAAGTGGGAAAAATGCTGCTAGCGTGAGATCCCATTATTCTTGGAGGACAAGCTGAGGATCTGCTCGATTGCTGAGGGTGTCTGATTGTGAGTCAGTTTCTTAATAGGACAGCCAGTGTATTAAGAACCCCTACGAGGGTAACACGCCTTCGTGGAATACAAGCTGGGGACATACTCGATTGCTGTGCTTGTTCGGGGGTGAGGCTCCTTCCTGGCAGGACAGGAAGTTTAAGATCGGTTTCAAGGGTGCAGTCTAGCTCTTCTTGCAGGGCCAGCTGAGTTCGATCTGCTCTACTGCTGAGCTGGCCTAGGGGGTGAGGTTCCTCCAAGGCAGGACAGCAATCTCGGGATCTACTCATTTCCCAAGCTCGCCTTTAGTGCATTTTTAAGGCTAGAACCCCCGGGATGTGAAGCGATCACGTGTGCGGACGATGGAACCATATTAGCCGTAATCGAGAGCGACCATCCGGGGAGCGGTGAGGCAGCTAGGGGAAGCCGGCGAAGACTTGCCCTGTGCAGCGCAAGAAAATTGTGTGGGGGCCCTGATTGGAAGTGCGAGGGGAGGCAGCATCACCGTGTACGCCTAGGCCTGTGGACACCGTCGGATGTACTTCACCATACAGAAAAGACTTCGTCAATTCAAAAATAAAATTATCGTACACAATACTATGGAGTGTTGAGGATCTCAGGCGCTGACTAGTCGTAATACGCGCATCTACAACGTTACGCTAAATTTAATTCGTTAAGCTCCCACTCTGTACTAAAGATAGGTAATGCGCAAAACTATATAGTTTTTCTAGCCTTCTAACCTACAATACAATAAAAGTATTTTCATGATAGATTCTCGTTTGGGAAATGACAGTTTTTTTATCCCTTGAAGCAGAACTTTCTTTTTGTGTGGCGTAGTAAAGTTCCACTACGAGAACGCAACTCTTCGTTGTTTCTTTTGTGAGTTTCCGTACATTACCCTGAGCAGGTTCGAGTGATGTTACGAATAGCTATTCTCTGTAGGTATTAGATTAGATAGGCGGCAGTAGACGAACCAAAAGGCCCATTCATCCAGTCATAGTTTGTGAGCTTCTGCTTGTATAACAGTTTTCTCAAAATATCGCAACGCTTTCGTCGCGGTAGCAAAATACCTGCATTTGCTTGTACCTCCGAGCACCCGCTGCTCGATTACCCCTGTACATATTGCTAACTCTAGGGTGTCAGAGATCGAGGTGCTCCGTCTGTTCAGAAACAAAGACACTGCAATGTTCGATGTAAAAGCCGTGGATTTTGTTTACAGGAAATTCGAGTCTAGCATTTTACTGAACACCAGTTTGGGTTGGCATAGCCATACATATCTATATTACCGTGCCTTCCGCGTCTGGCTTCGCTACTTGCGCGCTGGAAAAGATGTGTACCTGTTGTGTGTGTTTAGGAAGTGGGTTGTATTGCATTCACTACTGTAAATTTATAGTAGAAATTTGGACCAAATTTGAGATCTCACTGAGAGTAGAGTACAAAATTTCAATCGCATAAAAGAAGAAAATGCGAATTGTGTGACACCTCATTTATTCATAGCTATATAACTATTTATTTATAGTTATTGTACTAAGTTTCTTTCTCATATACTCAGTAGCTGTAGCAATTTGGCCTGCTGGGTCCATTATGCATTTCTTGTACCTATTGCTAACACTCGCCATGCATAAGGGTGTATAGAAATGGGGTATATTGGCACACCCTATGTTATTGTTTTAGGGTTAGGTTAAGCCACGTATATCTTTATTTTACGCAGCACTCGTTCACCCGGCTGTGCGTATCCTGCAAGTTGACGACTTCTGTTTTATCTTGGTTTGGAGGCTTGCCCAAGCGTGTCCGTCGTACACCAGTTGCAATTTCATATATAGGAAGAGAGCAATGTTCTTTGATGAACACTTGGTGATTTTTTATTTTTCGTGTGCAGTCTTTCTCTCGCGTGTCCGTGTTCTATAACTAGCTGCTTTACAGCGCTCGTGAAGTGTCTAAGAAATGTTGCTCCTATGTAGAGAGTGTAGGTATTTAACTAGTCGTATCTACCCTGTACGACTCACCCTTGTTTGAAGCATAGAATAAAATTCAACCCTATAAGTAACACGTTGTTAATGTATGCACGCGTGTCTTCCGTCGTCAGTGCATATCTTTCAAGCTTTCAACTCATTTATCTACAATATGAGAGAATACATCCTGTGCAACTTACAGTTTCGTGAATCAGAGAATATATTTTATTTATCTTCATCTGTAGAGCTGTACACGTACCTCGTAGTTTTATATAGTTACTATACGCACACTCACATTTGTACTGTACTACTACTAGCCTGTCCCACTCTACATAACACATTCCATACACAAACTCACAACTCGCCGTATTGTGTTACATGTGACGCGCTTGAGCATTTCAAGGAGGGAGCTTGGCGCTCCCGACGCTGCCGCGCGCTTCCTTCACAAAAATGCTCGCGCGTCAAATTGTTCAATTTGCCTGTAAAGAGCCGGTCGATAGCGGCTTGAGGGGACTGCCAATTGGAAGACAAGTGACGAGGGGGGCTGGGGCTGGGTGAGGGGTGCCAGTGAGGGGAGATGAAGCCCTTGGACGACGGGGTGATGGAAAAGTGGCGCGCCTTCTTCTGCTCATCTCCGACATGTGCGACACATGGCCGGTGCTGCGTGGCCGCTGCTGTGCTGCGTATTCCCTTCGAACATTTATCACTGCTGGAGCGTTATTTGTCAGTATCATTGGTCTATATCATCGGTGCAGCGATAATTATTAGTTTCTTCGGTATGAGTCTGGTTATCGTTGATATGTACAATGCAGTGCTAATTTTCATCAATTTTAGGTATATGTACACCAAAAATTTAAATCGCACCAGTTTCATAGTCGCTGTGATTAACTTTTGCTATTTTAATCGGTGTAACAAAGTTTTTGTCAGTTAGTCCTGGCTCTGGGGGGGGGGGGTGTCTGTGTGCATTTCTCTTTTTCTGCTACAGCTACCGTGTATTTTCCTGTTCTACATGATGATATTAAAAAAATGTTGGCTAGTACTCACGCACGTAGCTGTGGCAAATTTTTGAGGGGGGGGGGGCAATATGATCGGTTGTAGACCGGATGTTCTGAAACTTACTTGGAATACGTATTTAAAAGAAAAATATTTTGCTCCTACAAATTTCTTGGTTTAGGCCTTGGTTTTTGAGATAATGGGATTTATACATAATATATATTTTTTGGAAACTTTCGAAAGAATAAAGCTCAATGAGTTTGGGTCACACCGCTGCTGAGCCGCTCGCTTCTGATGCCGATGCCAGGCCTGCCATTGGGCCTATGAGAAAGAACCCATGATCTTGGGAGAAGTCCTATGCTTTGGCAGCCCTATAGGTGCGGAAGCACAGATACACAGACCCACCGAAAACTCTACACCACAGGAGATACTCCGGCGGCTGTAAATATTACGTCGTAGACTTACGATGATCTATAGCGAAGCACAAACATCTTTTAGCCTTTGATGCACATCTAGTCACTAGTGCCTTTGGAACTAATACCTAAATTGGTGTAGTCCCACTTGTTGCTTGCTAGAAATTGTCAGAGCCACGTACTAGTCCCGAATGTATCGATTTAAGCCTCGAGGATCCTGGGCCTTTTAGATTAAGAGAGAAGTTCGGTCATGAAGTAGTAGGAAATCAAGATACAACTTCCTTCGTTCAGGCATTGTTCCGTGCAGCCGAGCTTCGCCAATGTGTGCAGTATAACTGGGCACATTGCTCGACACTGCATGTGAGCCTGAATTAGTTAATTTCCGGGGTGACAGACTATGAGTTGAGCTCGGCCTAATATAGAGGCTAATGTGACAGCTTTGAAAGTTTGACTTGCAGAGGCTCTGTTATGGTATTGCGTCCGCGCCGTGGTGTCACAAGTGCCCACCACTGTTGAATCTCAACGATTGAATTCACTTGCTGTTACTGCACTGCATGGGCTGCCAGATGATCATTACAGATGGTGCAGTGCACATTAGATGAGCTCACAGAGACACGGCCCTAATTGGTCGTTACCGCACTCGTTATAGCAGCACCAACTGTTGCTGAGTTACCTCTTCTTGTCCGCCTGTTTGCTGCTCAAGTGTCTTTATACATCGCCCGCCCCCTTCTGAAGTAGCTTAGCTTGGGCTGTAAAGATAGGGTAGGAGAAAGTTAGACTTGTCTATATTTGCTGATACTCTGGGTAGCATCTAAGAGTAGATTGATGTTCTCTTCCTGGATATTGGCGCATCCCTAATTAATAACCACTCGAAAAATTGCCGCTCATCTGTACTGCTGACCAAGGCAATAAATTGCAGGCCAGTTTCAATAATTTATGAATTTTTCTATAAAAATAGCAATAACTTCGGGGAAGTAAATTTCAATTAGCAAAGCGTTCGTATATTTCTGAGACAGCTCTGCAGCTCAGTCTTGGTGTGTTACCTACTAGTACGACGTTCAAAGGCAACTTTTTCACATATTTCCGTGCCTCTCTCATTCTCTAGCGACAAACCATCTATATAAGCAATTGTCCGATGTCCCTAGGGGCGGCATCGGATAATATCTGATGGTTGCCTAAAATATTCCGATTGGGGACTGATAAGTTTGTCAGTCGTGCGACGATCGTTTTGGAAGATTTCAATGCATCCCAAACGATCGATGCGATCAATGATCCTTCTGCCCAAAACTGATCGTAATTGTCGTTATAATGCAGCGTCGGCGGCTGCTGTATTGTATCTCCGCGCTGGCAACTTTTGATAGTTGGACTGCGAACTTAGCTTTCTATTCTTGTAAGTCAGCTCTATAGATTACTGTCCCATCTGTTTCTCTACTGTGCGCGTTCTCGTGCAACACACTTGCTCGTTACTTTTCTAATGACTTCTATGCTTCTACAGTCTAGTCATTTTGCATTGTGCGCCTTGCTCATCGGCCGCTATGGAATACGCATATTGCCGGTTGTCGCACTACATGTTGCCGCACCTCCAAGTCGTATCAGCTCGCCCTTCCAATTGTCTCCTTCAGTGAAGGTCTTTTGCACGTACTCTTTTTCATTTCCTTTGGATCGCTCAGCTTTTCCCGCATTTGTCCAGACCTCCTTTGACCCTAAATCTCTTCATTTCCTGCCAACCTTTGCACTGCTTCTTCGAGGCGCACCTCTTCTCACCCTGCTCCTCTCTCCGTATCCCTGTCCCGCCCGCCCACCAGTACAGCGTTGCGATGTAATTGCGAGCTGGGAGGCACACGAGCTCCCTGCTTGCTGCTGCTCAGTGGCTCTCCGTGTCGGAGATGGCCATAAAGTGTTGCCCTATGTAACTGGCCAATTCCTGTTGGTTTGTAAGAGCATTTGATTTACTACATTCCTGGCTGGTACTCGTATGGTTTGCCCTTGCTCTTTCCTTCATGATATTGACGTCTCCCCAGAAAGATGGAGGCACTTTGACGTCCCGGCCCGAAACTCTACGGGATTTTGTAGGCACATTTAATTTATTTTCCGTTAAATATAAAATCACATGGCTGTGTTACGTAGAAATTAGAAGGTAGTATAATAATTAAAAAAAAGATAAAATTGACGGAATAATAAAAACTAGATTCCAGATTAATGCAGTAATTCTGTGATTGATATATTTTTTGCATGATAAAGTTTTAATTATACAAATTATACCTAACGCACATCGTGATGAAACTGGTTTGAACAAAAGGTACTCAAAATGCATTGTCAAGACAGCAGTTACAGTGGTAAGTTAGTACTACTTGAGAGCTCAGCAGACAATTCTTTAGTGTTGTTTCGCTCGCTGAAACGTTGATATTATTATTATTAATGTAATTATGAATGATTGTAGTAGTAATAGCACTCAACTTTTTTATTCTGTCATTGGTGTATGTATAGCATCATGAACACATGCTAAGAAGAGAGATAAAATGTCAAAGTTTTCAACGAAAGTGGCGGAAAGAAGTTTATACAATGTTTATAGAACGTTCCATTGTAGGTTTTTGTCTCGCTATGATACCACCGTCATCCTGGGATAGTAACATCCGCAATCGCATCCGCGAATGTCAGAACTGTAAAATCCGCTGACAGATCTGCAGCAAAGGAGGCGTGGATGTGCAGGTTTTCACTATACACTGAACTCATCCACAGTGCCGAAAACTACCGATTCTCATTTGGATTGTTATGTGTGCAAGCGCTGTGCCTGTCAACACAGCAGCATCTAAGTGTTGCATACACTGCCGTCGTGAGAGGGTGTGTGTGTTTGTGATGGGGCGAATATATCCGCATCCGTGGAACATCCGCATATACAGATGTTGAGATAGTAACATCCGCAATTGCATCCACATCCGCGGATGTCAGAACTGTTACTTGAAGATCCGCATCCGCGGATGTCCAAAAAATGACATCCGACCCATCACCAATTGAGATAGTAGTTTCGCATGACCTCGATGAAATAGAGTGTAGCTGATAAAAATTTAAGTCGACAACTAAGGCGGCCATACGAAGGCCGTGCACTGAAGAATCTTTACGCGAACTTATGTGGGTATTCAGTTTGGGAAGCTTCTCGTTGTATTTGGTGTGCGCGTGCGGCCGTCTTTTTTTATTTTTCAAGGGCGTATAGTTGCAAATATGAGAACTGGTAAATGTCTCGGACTGCAATACATGAGTTAAATTGCGCTCTTTCTCACTCGTGCTCTCAATTCCGCTCGTACCAGTCGTGCCCTCCGTGTTGCTCTTACCAATCGGGCTCTTCGTTTACTCTTGCCAAATCGTGCTTTCGTTTCACTCTTGTGCGTATCCTTCGTTTCGCTCTTACCATTTTTGCACTTTGTGTCGCTCTTCGTTTCCCTCTCGTCCGTCAGTCATGCTCTTCGATCGTTTCCCTCGCTTCAATCTTACCCTTCGTTTCTCGCTTTTCCGTCATGCACTTAGTTTCATTCTTTTCAACGTGCACTTCTTAACACCACTTGTAGGCCTTATTTCTTACTCCTCATCCCGTCCGTGCCACTGACCTGTACCAATAACATAGAAGCAACGCGCTCCTCAGCACCCACCATATCTCGCGCCTGTACGCAAGCGCTGGCGTCTGCTGCGCTGCAGCCGCGGAATTGCCTGCCCGTCGGTCGATCGCCGCTCTAATTACGTGACTTTGAAGTGTCCGCCGTGACAATCTACCACGCAATTGTTCTTTAACGTTATGTGTTTCCTTCTATTCGGAATTAATTGCGGTTTCTTGTGACTAGATCCTCCAAGGGGACTGTTGTTGTGTGGTAAATCTATATTGGAAGTTGCTTACGAAGACATGCCAAAGGATTTTTTGGTTTTAGGTACAAGAATTGCACGTGAAGTTTTATTATTGCGTTTCGTCCATTGACACATGTTCCTTCTCGAGAAGCTAGTCTTATTGATTAGCTTTAGCTTTACTGGAACTTCAGGCATGAGTGTGGATCGAGATTGCCTCGAACTGTCCTAAAGGGGGCCGTCTCTAGGAATATTGGTTTGGGATTAGCGTCGAAGCTCAATTTCAAGAGCCAGAGTAGGTCTCATGATTGAAGTTTCATATAAATTGAAACAAATTAGGTACCTGAGCTTATCTCGGTATAATTACCCCAATCGATGATGCATTTTTTAAAAATTGAATTACGTTATGAAAATGACATTAATAATGAAACTGGTTATCAAATGGTTGCCGTCATGTTTCAATAGTGAAATCTGCAAATGATAGAAATACTCCTAGCATAGACCGCAACTGCAACAGTACTTGACTCTTAGATTGAAGTGGCCTTTGACGCTGGCGGTCAAAATGGGAAAAATGGGATTTTCTCAAGAGCTATTATGAACATGTCCAGACACGGTCATGCAGGCAAGCGCCCAAATGCATCCCCGCCGTATCCAAGATACCTTCTCCGTAAGAAAAATGTTGGGTACCTTGGAATTTTTTCTTCAGTATTAGATAGGGGGAAAAGAATAGCTGTTGAGAAAATCCAATTTTCCGTTGCCGACTTTTGGCCGCTAGCGTCAGACCTATAAGAGTCAAGTACAGTTGCGGTCTATGTTCCTAGTATAACATTTATACTGTAGGGTTACGCTATACATACATTCCCTGTTACGATACCGTAACGGCTTATTACCATGCAGGCCTGTGAAGTCAAATTATCCAAGGTCCGACTCCGTCATGATGATTAGCACTAGCAAAGACTCTCTGCCCAGGCAAGTTATTCATCACCAAAAGTATACTCATGATTAAACTAGGGAAAGTATTAATGCTTCGAGTTAATACAACGCCCTCTTGTATAATATGAGGACCTGAAAGTTGAAATATAGGTATAAATACATGCATGCCATTATCGTGACTGTCTATATACACTCGAGCCAATACTTACTACCTGAACTATAAAGCTAAAGAAAGTACTTTTTTGCTTTGACAGTGGCGCAGATATCATATGGAATGTATTATTTGATTTATTTATGAGATATAAAGTATATTTTTAATAAGACTTCGAGAGTCCGAGTCAGCTACTTTACTGCAACTTCGACTCCGGGATCAATGGGTGTTTGACTCCATCCAAAAATTCCCGACTTCGTAATCCTGGGCTCTACCATATCCTTTAGTAGCCTACTTATAGTAATAACCTATATATATATATATATATATATACATATATATAATGTGTTGTCGTGACTGTAGGGTTAAAAAAAAAAGGTCAGCTCCATAGCATATGTATGAACAGCTCAGAATGAAATGTGGTAGATTTGTTCATGTAATTGAAGGAAGAAAAACTCATGTATAATAGTGCCTGCAAAAACTCTTGATGCTTTCAAAAATCTATATCATAAACAAAGCTTTTCACACAAGGCACTATACCATTATTTGCCCCGAGTTCACAGTGCATTTATGTAGTGATATTTGCTCCTCATAAATACTATAAAGTTTCGAACTTTATTAAGATTGTTTCAGCAACATTATACAACTCTTGTTGGAAAAGGACGGTTTTCAAACAATTTCACCCGCACACTATAGATTCATATTGCGTTGCACATACCTATCTCCGTCGTGGTAATTTTGGTTAAGAAAAATCCCAGGAATTCTTCAAACCACATCAGGCTAAATTTTTTCATTGGAACAACAGTTGCTCCGTTGCCCGGTTCCAGACGAAGCTGGAATTACAGTGGGATACAGTGAAGCCTGAATAATTTATCATTATCTGAAAACACCCGAAAGACAGAGATCTCTCACTGGTAGTAAAAAAAGGCGAAATTACTAAATATTGATGTAGCGTCATTTCTAGAGGTGTAGTACATTACTGTACGTGCTATTTTATTTTTCTGAAATTGAAAAGGTGTCAAAAGCTTTTGTCGACACTGCATATAAATCGATGAAGTCGAGTAACGTCTTCGAAGCGTTCCTCGATCTGACACGCTTAAAGCGTTGGAAAATGCAAGGAGTTATATATCGGGCAACTCTACTTTGACAATTTTCGTTGTTTGCTAATTGGATATTTCGAAGAATATTTTCTTTTCTGTCTGTTTGAAGAGCAAGCCTTTATTATTCCTGTAACTATTTTCATGAGAATTTCCATTGTTAAGTAATTATTTTTCTTAAGCTGTTGTTCGTTGCCTAATTGTTTCTGTTCGATTTGTCTGAAGTATAGCTATGCTGCCAGTTTTAAGTCACTTCTTTATGATGTTTCCGTTGTTCGCTCTTCTTTTGCTTCCAGTTACCATTTTGTGGATGCCATGGATGATATTTCCACGGTGTTGTCGATTTTCTTTTTTTTCTGCTCTCTATGTTTTTTGTCAAGTGCCGCGTTTTCTCCCTATTTTTCTCAATGATAATTCGTGTCAGCTTTCTTTTCCTTCTATACTACTAGTTGTGAAGGTGCCACGTTATTATACCATGGATTGTCTCTTGATTTTTTATTTTTAAAGTATCGCCCCGCTATTGTCGTCCGGTACGATTTTTTCATTTATTTTCGGTACTCTATATGCTTATACTTGCATTTAATAGTATATCTGTAACTTTGAGCGGCTTTCCTGGGGGGTAATAACGCAACTTACTCTTTTTGTACTGTGGTTCTTGATATATATATATATTAAGTTCATTTCTTCCTTTCATTAACTTGAGTGCACATGTAGACAAAATTATTGTCGATAATATTTAATTCGAAGGCAGAATTCTTATATATAGGGATTAATTAATATCAATTTCAATGGTTCTCTTATTATACCTGAAAGAGCAATTTAGATATCGCAGCTTTCATTTGCCATACTGGATTGTTACGAGCTGTGGTACTTAATACAAGCATGACTACAAAATCAGAGTCGTAACCCTTACGGAAGGTCATAGCTATTTATTTAATGCGTATCTTATATAAGAGCGTATCGCATAAATATTCCTTCGATCGAGAGGGAGTCATGAAAAAAGGGGGTGTTTTTAATGTGTGTGGTTGTGTAGGAGCTGGATATATTTGCTCGTCCCGTTGAAAACATCGTACATAAGGTATTTTTTTTTTAAATACTGGAGTGCCCTCGCTGTCGAACATGACCTCGAGGAATTTCTGTTGCCTCTTCCTCATTGATGCTACTTTCGTTACTAATATACTTCTGAAGGATGCGCAACAACGACTAACTCTCATTATCATTAGCGATAAGTGCTCTTTGTTTCATTTTATCGAAGTATACCACACTCTTTCTTTTGCTTAGGTGACATGCGAAATAAGAAAATTTATGTTAGCATGCTAACTACCCAGTCGGAAATTATGGTTGTGATTATTGTAGAACAACTATGATTATGGTCGAGATTTTGGTTGTTTATTATCGATATATCCTCCATATTCAACCATTTATAGGGTGCAGTATGGTAGAGATATGTCACAACCTTCGACCATAA
>LQNS02278159.1:2547207-2568399 GCA_001587735.2 Parhyale hawaiensis | reverse complement strand
AGGTGTGCCAGAGTGCAACTACACAGCAGCCAGCGCGTTCTCTCATCTCCGCTTCGCTCTGCTGCTTCCTTTGATGTTCCTGGCACTCGAATACGCTTACTGTTCCCTCCGCCTCCCGCCAGGGCCCTGATGCCGGCTTCCCCTGATACCGATACCGTCGGGACAGCTACTGATGCTTGCTGTTCTCCTCTCGCTGTCACTTTCTCTGTTCCTCTCTTCTCTTCGTTTCTCACTTGCTTTTCTTACTCGTGTTTGTCCAGTGGGGAAACACTTTCGTGCATAGGGCCTCGTTGTTCTTGACGTACTACAGTGCGCGTCATGTAGTTCCTGTGAAACAAAGCCACCGCGACTACACGGATGATTGGGCCTATAATTGACCGACTACAGCTTCAGTTCCCGTTAAATAAGGTCGTAATTTGCAGTGTTGATTAATTAAAACGGTTCTTAAAGGTAAGAACCGTGTAATATATGATGCGCTCTCAGTCTTTAGCCATCGTTTTTTGGCTGCCTTCCAATCTGTTGTGTCCTACTCCTCTGCCTTTCTTCATCATTCACTTTGCTTGTCATTCGTGAATTTTTTATTATAAGATACTCAAATATAAGTAACTCGGCTACTGCGTCCCGTTCGTTTCCTGTTTTATTTGTTGTATTTCATTACAGTCATTTTCATTGTAGGATCAGTGGCTGATCCTCCGCTCATCTTTCATGATTTTATACTTTTCCATTTCATCATTTTCGCCTCCGTGATGCTTGTCGGCTTTGTATAGTAAACGTCACTTTGAAGTCCATCTCACATTTCGGATAATGGATGTCCTATACCCATGACATTGTTTCATCTTAGGTTTCTTTTAGTTTCCCGATACCATATTCTTCCTATATAGCTACTACTTCTTTTGCTATTAGATTTTACGTCGGTCTCTCAGTTCCTTTCCCTCTTTTGCTTTCCCTTCGGTCGATTCTCTTCTCGCTGCTGTCCGGCGCCCTCTCGCCCTTCCATATTCATGCGCTGTGTACAAATGCTCCAGCGTGTTTGGATACACCGCTGTGTAGCGACCGACCACTAGCTCTGCTTCCCTTGCTGTACTCTTGTTTTGGAACTACGCAGTATAGATCTTGGGCTGTTCTCTACGTATTGCTCCCTGTCGTGAGACCGTGTGCACTGTTTTAGTACCAAATTATCAGTGACTTCACTGCGTATCTATCTATTCTAGACGTACACTTCAGTGCATATGCATCTACCTCTTGAGTTATACTTGTCTATCTTTTCAGCACGTACATTTGTATCTATTGAATACGTTCAAAAATGGAAATATCTCCACGGTCTGTGCGTATCTCGCACTTCTGCACTCACGTATATGTCTATCTCATCATAGCATTCACTATACGACGTATACGTATACAAAATCGCAAGTGCGTTTATACTGGCAGCGTATTTTACAGTTTGCGTCGATCTACGGCTTGCTTCCCTATCACAAGGTCTTGCTTTCGATACACAAATCACTTGTATTTCTTCAGCAAGTGCTTTAGAGTTCGTGGTCAATGGAAAATCATTGTTTTTCAATTTACGGTCTCCAGATACCGAACTCTGCCTTTGATTTACAGTGACAATTACCTTGCATTCATCCTGTCAAACAAATTTTTCTGTGACGGCTTTGTTCTGTAATAGAACGATCCGGCAGTAGCATAACGAGGCGCTTGCTGTCGCGTTTATTCAACCACTTGTTGTTGTTTGCGATACGATACAATCAAGAAACGCATTGGAGTTCACGGATGTTGATTGCCTGCATTGAAATTAATTGTTCTTGCGTCCTCAAAGAAAAGACAGCTAACAAAAGCTAACATACATTGTCTTCAACTTTTACGACGCTTACAAGAGAATATCTGTCTTTCAGCTACATAAAGTTTAATGTTGAAAGAAAATAGATACATGACGTAGCTGCGCTGCTTTGTTGCTCGTAACGTTTACGTACCATTATGGTGAGTCAAGCTTCAGTTTAACATCTTAACGAACTAACACGAGTATATCCGGCCTGCAGTTGTCTAGTGTTTGGCGGTTATTTGTACCAATTTGAAACAATTCAGAATAAAGAATGTGCTTCCGTTAAGGGACTAAAGCTTGTCGCACATTGATTCAGAACGGAACCACCGTCGAAGCTTCCGAAGCCTCAGAACGGAACAGAAACGACGTTCAGCCCGCACACTGACGCAGAAGACATTAGGGGCGTGTTGCTATCAGGTCTTTGGTGTCACCTTTGCTACACCGGCCTCCAATGCGACACAGGTTGGGTAACACCGGGTGACACAGACGACAACCGTATATTGCTTGAATTCTAGCATGTGAAGCCCTTTTGTGTAGTTTTCCTGACTTTTATCCTAAATTACACCCAAAATAAGTCTTCCCCAGATGTGTATTTGTTTGAGCTTGCCAACAATTCCGCAACACTTGTTGGGGCGCTGAGATCGCACGTCGCATTCACTGCTACACGTGTAACATTGTAAGGGTAACACCGGCGTCTGATTGCAACACGCCCCAGAACGGAACCGACATGGCCAGCCTTCACTCTTCAGTTAGCCTATATATAGGCAACCCCCTCCGACACCACACATCAACCGTTCTGAGTATGCGCTGCCTCTTAGACGCTTCAGAACCTTCAAGAAAAATATCTTTCCAAGAACTCTGAGGCAATTAGGTTCTGATCTGAAGCTTCGGTTCTGATCTGAGGCAGTATGCGTTGTCAGGTTCAAATGTTTGTTTTCGATTTCTTTCAGACTTCGTTTCTCATCTCACGCGTCGTTTCTGAGACGGTGTGCGACAAGCTTTTAAGATTGTTTCTTGGCAGTTCGTAACTTCTCGTTCACAATATAAGATGACCGGGACCTCTGCAACCAATGTGGACTTTTATGCCTTTAGAAAGTTCAGCTTTCGACAGGAATGAATCGTTAGATGAACGTTTACCTTGAAAGCTTGAAATTCAACCTTGGAGTAGGATCAGATTGGGAGCTTCCCTAGGTTGACGCTATTTACTGTCTTCAGTGAGTATCAATTTCCCTATATAGGAAAACACTATTTAAATACATATATATACCTCCTTTGCTCCATTATGATGGCCAGCAATTTGTCCTCTACTGATTGTTGTCTCTGGCAAAAGGGCAATCGAAACAATGCTGTCCCTACGAGAGACCAATATTTTGCTTATTTTCCTAGGAGGGGGGGGGAGCATTTGGCTTCTTTTCCCGGGGGAGGTGGGGGCCGAAAAACGTTATGTTCATCCAATTGCGGATTTCGTACTTTAAGTAAAAAAAATCGCTCGTTAGCTCTTCAGGATATGGAAGTCAATCTTCCATATCCTGAAGTCAATATGACGTGCAAAGCTTAGCGAGGAGCAAATATCTCGTACTGTTGCCCTTTTTGACCAGGGCGTGTCTATGTTGTGTGTTGCTACCAGCGTGAAAGTGTCGACGCGATTAGAGCCATTTATCCTGTGTTAAGTCCGTCTAATGGCGACATTCTAGTGGATGTCTGTGTTTTCTGTATTATAACGGTTGCCAAAGTATCTAACATCATCTGACGTTTAGCGGCTTATCTATCCTCGTTGTCTTCCTGATGATGGTGCAGTGTGACTACGACCTCGTCATAGCCACTGCGTCTGCATGAGCTCTCCCTAGCTACGTTGCAACAGCGAATTGGACTTGACACGCGCATTTGGTGCTACTCCAATGTCATGATTTTAATTTCCGCTGCTGTAATTCTCTGATCCTTCCAGGGATGCCTAATGGATACTACATAGAACCAAGGTTACCTAGGTTTCTCTTGCTCTATTATAAGAATTGGCGCTCGTTGGGGACTCGTAAGGTCATCATAGCCTTAGGTACGCTGAAGTCCTTCCCTGCCAACTTTGCTCATGTGTATCCATGGCGTACTCAGTTCGATGTCATTGAGCTGTTTGTCTTTTTACCTGGCTCACTGATTTCATGTGTACGACTTTTCATTTATCACGATATCGACATATAAGCTAACTTATGTGTCAGCATTTGACATCACGTAACCTTGACAACATTATGACGTACATTTGTGGGATTCTTTTGCTACACCAAAAATTTTTACGTTTTCACAGGCTTGGAACATTAAATTTGTCTGCGAACTTTAGAGTAAATGTACTTTTATCCCTGCATGCAAACCTGTGCATTATGTAACTTTTATCAATAGCAATGTTATGGCCAATTGCATTGTTCGAGAGTTACATGATTCACTTACACTTGATTTTCAACTTTTTCATTAGGGCTCTAGCTGACAGCTAGCATCAATACACTAGCTCATAGCATCATTGTACTAGTTTACAACTAGCATGAGGGCACTAGCTGGCAAGTAGCACTCTCTCAGAGACGTAGCCATTGCCGGCTCTCACGATCGTAACGTTCAAGAGTAGAGACTCCCCGGTAGTCTCACGCCAAGTCGCATTTTCAATGAAGCTTGCAACTCTCGGGGTGCCTTCGCCCCCCCCCCTGCCTGCCCCGCACACTGGTAGTCACAGGCAGAGGCAAAAGAAGCAAGGGGAGCAGCTCGAGTCCCCAGAGCGCCATCAGAGAAGCCCTGTAGTCGCATAAGCTCCCGATCAAAGGCTAGGGAATCCTGGCGTGGTGCGCCTCTGTGACAAATTAAGTGTCACGATCATAGCTCGCGTTGTGCGTCTTTGGGGGACCACACTGCCATGTTCCCTTGCCTCCGCTCGAGGAACTATGTAACTGTAGGTATTGGCCGCCTTGCCGCGTTCCTGTGTATACGCACGAGGTATTGTAGCACTTGCGATCTACTCCCGCGTAATGTTCTTGTCATGTGTTTTTCGCCCATTGCAAAGTAGTTATCATATGGCTGGCTATACGTTCTTCCCCTTTCTGGACGATATCGCCATGTTCCTGTGTCTGTGTACAGTTCGATGGCGCAATTGTATTGTAACGATTGTGCAGATAATTTATCTGAAGGCTTATGTAGTGGATGTCTGCATTAAACGTATGCGTTGTAATAAACTTATCTTTGGGTGAATATGCGAACAAATTTTGCGTAGAGTCATGAAAATAGCGTATAGCCACAGAAAGGCAATTTGCGCTTCAGCTCTACTCTTAATTAATTATCGCACATCATGGGTGTACCAAGAACTAAAACGCCTCGTGGCGTGCGGCACTCACCCGCGATAGAGGGAGTAGGCTGGGGGGAAGGAGGCTGAATGTGCTGCGTTAGTGGTTATTTTGGCATTTTTGATATTTAGGTCAACTCATCTGACTGCTTGCAAGACACCTGCTAACAGATAACTCAATGCCTTCTGGCTGCTTTTGGGTAGAAAGACATACAGCCACGGATATTTATATACAATGAAGCGAGTAAGGGACGCGATCTATGTATATATTTATTTCGAAACGGGCTATTAGATGGCTAAGAATATTCATATACGGCCTGTTAAGTGGCCTTCTGGTTCGATAAAGGTACCAAAATCCTGGCCACCTAACGGCCTGTTAGCTTCGGAAAGTGAAAAAGTATTATAAACACCGTAGATTTTTGCAAATTTGGTCTCATTTTGAAGGAAAATAAGTCTACGTTCCAACGCACGCTTACTTCTCGATAGTAAAACTGGAGTTTTTTTCTGTGCTGCCACCATCCACCCTAGTACCAGCCCCCTTTCATTCAGCTCTTACCCCGCCACCCTTGTACGTTAGGTAGGCAAGGACTGGTTCCCGTAGTGAAATATGAAGTTTAGAACACAGCAAACCCGTATAAAGGCCTATATTTGATGTAGGACATTAGCAGAACCAGTCCTGGCACCTAACCTACAAGGTTCTCTTAGAGGGTGTACCTCTATCAGGCCAATGCGACATATATGTATATATGTCGCATTGGCCTGACAGAGGTACACCCCTCCGAGAACCCTGCTGGTTAGGGGCCAGGACTGGTTCTGCTAATGTCCTATGTCAAATATAGGTCTTTATACGTCTTCACTGTCTTAAACTTCTTATTTCAATACTGGAACCGTTCCTACCCTACCTAACCTGCAAGGTTGGCGGGGTAAGAGCTCATTGTAAGGGAGCTGGTACTACTAGGGTGGATGACCTGGGTGGAAGGTGGCGGCACAAATAATTTTCTCCCGTTTTGCTATCGAGAAGTTGGCGTGCGTTGAAACGTAGACTTATTTTCCTTCAAAATGAGACCAAATTTGCATAAATCCACGGTGCTTATAGTGTTTTTTTTTTCACTCTTTGAAGATTGAGGCCGTTAGGTGGCCAGGATTTTGGTACCTCTATCGAACCAGAAGGCCACTCAACAGGCCGTATATCAATATTCTTAGCCATCTAAGAGCCCGTTTCGACATATATGTACAAACATAGGCACATACAGAACGCATCATTATCATCTCTCTCTCTGCGTTCGCGGGTGATAATTGCCCCCTCATCATACGTTCTCGGGTGATCAGCATCGCATTAAACACGTGAATTTGGGCTAAGAACTCCAATTAAGTTTGTATTGATCTTGTCCAGCTTTAGGAAGTAGCATATCGACAGAATAATATGAACCTCCGACTACTGCCGTTTTGATGTTTTAAAAGTAACGTCAGCCCCGAGCTGAAGCAGTGGCTATACCACAAGGTTTTGCCAACTTTGTGCCTACTACTCACACAACTATGCTACAGCTACGATTACTTGACTAGGTACTGAATATGAGTGGAAGCTACTGCCCACTCCTATATATGTGTTAGATTATCCAAAATCCCTGTTACGATTCGTTATTTTGCGTTCCGCGAGCAAAAACGATGATGTCCTGTGTCGAATCAGAGAGTGTTATTCGATTATTGTAGTGTAGGTATATCTTCACAAGACTATCAATGTACCCACCCTCAGCAGCGACCAGTTTCAGGCTTTGCATCGAAAGGTAGCACACATTTTACGGTTGTTCTCTTTCTACTTCGAGCCTCCGCATCACGAAGGCAGGGTGTTTGGTTGCAAAAGTGTAGTGGACTTTGAAGACGTCCTGACCAAAGCTAACAACATTCATCCTGCTAGTTCACCACCGTATTCATTGTGAAGGTCTTCTCGTCTTGGGAAGTGACTGTGCGATTTTCACAGATTTTCAAACCGTGAAAACGATCGCGACATACAGCGCTCTTGGAGTTGTCCTGAGATGCGCAAAGTTAGTTGGGGCCGTTCCATGCGCCTCAAACTCGTACGGTACCTCCTATACTGTTGACGACTCTGGGCATGGTAGCCACAGATGTGTTCTTTCTTTTCTCAAGTTAAATAATTTTTAGCGTTTAATCCTTTTAAACGCTTTCTTTACAGTCGACCCGTTGATAATTCGAGATTGATCTAAGCGAGGTCGTTCATTGAGCGCTTCACCCTTCTTCGACCTATCTGTGACCCTGTGGAGGGTCATCGGACTGACTTTTCGCTCTTTGACGATGCCCGACGTGTCGCGGGCCATGCGGAGGAGAACAGGTACTGTATATTATAGTCAAGCGAAATTGTGCTATGTTGCGGTACAATGTGCGTCACGTGGGGCTTTTCATGGCAGCAGTTCAGTGTTGGAACGACCGCCCTGTTAGAGTAGTGATGGCTAACTGGCGAAGCGGGCATGCACACAGCTTCATCATCGTGCTACTTTATTTAGTTCATCATTAATACCATGCATTACCATAATAGCAGAATTTGTTTGCATAAAAGCGCAGAAAACGACGTAATGATCTTGCAATGTTGTTTAGTGATCTCAGAGCAAACTCAGTAAAGATATGAAAGTGTGATAAAAAAAGCACTGCCCCGCAATGCGCGGTACTAAACTTCCATTAACGTTTCAACTTAAAGTTGTAGATGAATTTTGAACAGAAGTGAGTGTTGAGCCGCAAGTTTTTCTCATAATTTCCGCTATTTAAATTTACTGCTTTCCATTCGGTGAAAACCTGTGGCGTGTAGTTATAAAACCCCTAGCTTGATGCATTCTCTAAAACGGAATTATTTTCGCAGCTATACATGTTTATTCTGTAAACTGCATGACAGTACTTCTAATAATTAGCCAGCAGCTACGTGCCATTATCTTTCATTCCAAATGTAACTTAACGTACGCCTCAAAACCCGCTCCGATCTGCTGCAGCTAGCCTTAATTGCACAGACATCCCCTTGGCTGCGGTTTTCTCTTGTACATCTGATTTGTTTTTATCATGACAAAACGGCAATTGCTCGAAGAGAGTCGGAGCCTGGGTCTCGGCTGCTCGCTGGCAATGGCCCTGTTGGTCGTCTATTGCCAGCTGTCTAATCCAGTATTGGCTATACGAAGCTCGCTCTTCAATGCACTTTTCAATCAATGTTTCTGTGGCATATCGGATTTGGAAAAGGATGTGAACATTTCTTTCCATTGTAGACCTCCGTGCCTTTTATCGGTGTATTATTTTTCTATTTTCCCCATGTGTACTGATCGCGGAGTCTGCTATTGCTTAGTCTACATTCGTACAGTGTGTTGATAATCTAGTGAACGCGTGAAAATTCTTACGTGCGATTATACTTTCAATTGTTCAGAACACATGCGCAATAATTTCAGCGTGACCCGAATGACACCAGTTGCTGTGTTCGCTTTACGAACGGCGGGGCGCCATTCGTTGAACTTTGTCGTCGTATTTCTGCGGAGTTTTGGGGGCGCGTTTCCGCGCTCCCCTCGCGGCTCCCCTCCGTTACTAATGAGGGGAATTTTACCATTGAGCTTTTCTTCCAGAGCTCTAAACCTTCTTAGGAGCAAATTGAGGTCTTCTTATGGCATAATTATGATATCTTCAGCCGGTGTGATCCCATTACGGGACTACAGAGGGCGTCTCGGTGCTGGTGTATGTAGCCTGTCGCTGCTCATAATAAAATGAAGCTTGTCAACATTTTATTGCGTTTGTGTGTCTTGCCTGTCGCTGCTCATAATAAAGTGAAGCTCGTCAACATTTTATTACGTTTGTGTGTTCTGCCTGTCGCTGCTCCTAATAAAGTGAAGCTTGTCAACATTTTATTACGTTTGTGTGCCCTGCCTGTCGCTGCTCATAATAAAGTGAAGCTTGTCAACATTTTATTGCATTTGTGTGTCCTGCCTGTCGCTGCTCATAATAAAGTGAAGCTTGTCAACATTTTATTACGTTTGTGTGTTCTGCCTGTCGCTGCTCATAATAAAGTGAAGCTTGTTAACATTTTACTGCTTTTGTGGGTTCTGCCTGTCGCTGCTCATAATAAAGTGAAGCTGGTCAACATTTTAATGCTTTTGTGTGTGCTGCTTGCTGCTATTCATAATAAAGTGAAGCTTGTCAAAATTTTGTTGCTTTTGTGTGTGCTGCCTGTCGCTGCTCAAAATAAAGTGTAGCTTATTCATCGTATATACAGTGGACCCGTTTAATCTCCTTAATAATTTACTTCTTGGTTACGCTGATGATGTTACTTTGCTGGCTGTTAGCGATTATCATAGTGATAGGTTGGAGGTTTCAGAACCCATTCAGCGTGATTTGGAAATGATTGATTCCTGGTGTTCTAGGTGGGGGATGAGGCTAAATGCGGGCAAGACTAAGACCATGCTCGTGCCTAGGTCACGTAAAGGGAGACCTGCTTTTCCCGCATTCATACTGGATGGTGTGTCACTTGCTGTGGTTGATGACTTGGTAATCTTGGGTGTCAATTTTGATTCAAAGTTGACGTTCGTTCCATTGCCTCACGAGCATCGCAGAAAATTGGTCTTATGAGACGCGCTTGAAGGGTGTTTGGCTCGGTAAAGTTGACACGTCGCTTCTTTAATTGCTATTTCCTCCCTCTCCTGGAGTACTGCTCCGTAGTTTGGGGTTCTGCTGCCAATTATCATCTGAGTTTGCTTGACAGTGGTTCGTCGATGTGCGTTCATGCTGGATGGTGTTGTGCCTTGTGATCTGGCGCATCGTCGCAGAGTTGGTGGGGTTTGTTTCTGTATAAAATATATAATTGCCCTAGTCATCCACTGTCTATTTTTTTCCGGAGCCATTTGTTCGAGTGAGGTATACTTGGCGTACTGGTGCTCTTCTTGAGTTTGCCTTGAAACCGGTACGATGTCATACGGGCCTGTATTCTCGTTCATTTTTTCCCATTATGTGTGAATGTTTGGAATGGTCTTGATGGCTCTGTCTTTGCTGGTGCGGGTGCTGGCAGCTTTACACGATCGGTACAAAGAGCTATTCTGTTATCTCGGATCTTCTCTTTCTTTCTTCGCTCGCTGTTCTGATTGCGTGTGGGTTTGTTAACCTTATGGAGTTTTTCCGTTCCCGCGTCGCCAGTCTAGTGTAATTTAATAATGATAATAATTTTATTGCTTTTGTGTGTGTGCTGCCCGTCGCTGCTCATAATAAAGTGAAGCTTGTCAACATTTTATTGCTTTTGTCTGCCCTGCTTGTCGCTGCTCATAATGTGAAGCTTGACAGCATTTATTGCACTTTGCCAGCATGCTTAATTGCTCACCGTGCTTTCTTTGACTACACTTCCACTGCCAATCGTTTTTGAGTTCTTCCCATTCTCGCCCGAGTTTTTATTCTTTACGAAATTCCGTGCCTGATGTCGCATTTCTGATATTGAAGCCCCATGATGTATCTTTATATAGAGGCCTCAACTAGCGTAGCAGCTATCTTAATATGATTTCCTGTGGTTTGAGTGCCAATTTATAATTTCTTTATTCTCTTATTTTTGGCAGTTTTCAAGTTTTTATTTCTGTAGGCTTACTGTTATATTGTGCTTCTGTCGGTTTCCAAAATATAAGCAATGACGAAGATGTCAGAGGTACTGATGTATTTATATTTATTTTTTTCATATGCCGTCCAAAATATTTAAATTTAATAAATAGTTTCTGCAACGTCTCGCCAAATAGGGAGTGAATGTTGTCGACCGATGATATCAGATGCATTAATATAAAGTTTTTCTTTACATTCGTAAGAATTGCGTAAGGTATGTTGATTAGTGGTAAGAGGTTCGAGTAATGGAATAAAGAATTTGGCTATTGGGTAGCATGGGGTGTTATAGACTGCTAATATTGGTCGTAAAGGGACATGGGCTTATGTACTTTGGGGAGACCGTAGATAATGCTTGGTGAAGCGCCAGAGTTATAAAGGAAGCAGTAGGTAGACTTGGAGATAATATCTTGGTCTAGTAATTTTTCAGAAATCTATGAATTTGAGTGTAAGTTTGAAATTATCGGTATGTTTTTCATAGAGGGTGAACCTTATTCTTAGGAATTTAAAGACTGCATCAAAACTCATAAATTTTTTCCTTCTATTCACAGATCGCGTACAGCAGTATAATTCACTGGTAGAGAGCGGCATCCGAGACCCTGGTAAGTTTACTATTTAAGTAATACTTCATTTTCCCAAGTGATAGGTGACTCTAGTGTACCGGCATAGTAGGTACGTAATTAGTGCCTTGTTTGTATGGTTGGTATGAACCTATTGTTTGCTTTCTTCATTGATTGGCAGCCAGCTGAATGGTTCTCACGTCGTCAGTAGCACTAGGACACATTGACACGTACACACAAGTGTACCTAGCAAACATAGTCAGGGTTCTTTCCTTCTTGGCCATTTACATAATTATTTATGGCCTGAAGTTCTCAAAATATTATACATTACCACAAACAAAAACATAGGTACAGTTCCATCACCTGCCATCAAGGGTATATTCTGGCGGGCCCGTTCACTGTCAGAATATACATGGGTATCACCCAGGGGCTGTCCGAGTGCCTTCTCCGCAGGGCACGTTGCAGCTGGTCGCAGTTCTTGGTAAGGAGGTACGGTAGGTTTTCTGTGTTTCCCCTTCTGCGCTGCGAGCTGGGCCCCCAAATGGTAGTAAGCGACCTATCCCAAGGGACTCCTATCTGCTCCCGTGTGGGGGCCTCGGTAGAGACCCTCCGCACGAGTGTTTTCTTCTTCCAACTTATCTTTTCGTCTTTTCGAGATGCTTAGCGCCTGATTTACCCGGCGGTAGTAACGCACTAAGTGAACTGAGCCCATGGAGACACCATCGATATGAATACTTCAATAGTAATCATCCCAACGTAAAGTTCACTGCTGAGAACCAATCAAATGATTCTATAGCATTTTTAGATACCCTAGTTACAAATCAGGACTCAACTCAGGCCTCGGAACTAGCTTCTTCAGTCACTGCTATGATCAATTTGAAATGAATGCAATAAAAACTTTACTGTTTGCAGCATATCATTCGTCTTCCTCCGACATAGCGTTTTCACAGGAAATGGGCTTTCTTCGAACATTTTTTTTTTCATGAATAACCGTTATCCACATCACCTTTCAGATCTTTACTGCAAACTGTTCTCGATAAACGATTTGATCCCGGTATTACTACCTACTGTTCGCAAGTTAGCTTTTTCCACTCACTTCCATGCTACAGCAAAGCCACCGTCGCTACAGTCAACTCTCTAAGGATTTTCCTCCCCGCAGCTTACCCACATGTAAATTTTAGGTTTTCTTACAAAAACACATTTACCATAGGATCATAGTTTAAATTCAAAGATAAACCTTCCACACCTCATCTGTCCTGTGTTGTCTACATATTCCAGTGCATAGGTTGTCATACCCGTATGTCGGCAGCATGGGACAGCATTTCGAGGCCCGCATCGACCAACATTTAGGTATTTCCAGCAGAACAGGTTAACCACTTGCCAGACCTACATATTCAGCTCCTCGTCTTCATGCTGAACAAAACAATCATCCTATTAGCAGGAAAGACTTCTCCATCATTCACTTTTCCAACCCAATAGAACTCAAAATTTTTGACTCTCTCGACATATATAAAACAAAACCCAGCCTCAATATAATGACTACAGCTGTATACCTCTCATCACGGTCCATAACTGACTTTTCTCCTTCGACTGTATTTGCTCTGATCCCTCCGCTCATTGACTGTACCCGGCTACTTTTTCCTAATCGCACGACTGCACAAGCATTTACGTTCGGTCTCTCCGAACTAGCCCCAGTCATTGACGTTTTACACTTCGCCCTTCCAACATCTTTGCCCCTATTAGAGTAGCTAAAATAAATTATCTTTTTTTTTAGATTTCTCCTTGCATTATTTTAATCTCTGATGATGGGAAAAGACTTCCCAAAACGTTTGATTTTATTTTATGATTAGTCAATATTATATATATTAGTGCAAATTTGCCTTAGTTTATATTTTTTCTTGACTTTCCGTCTACCTATAGATTAGTCCCGTGCGTTCTGGAGTGTGGTTGATGGATTATAGTTTGTTGACCATACTCCAGAACAAACCACACCCTCCTTTCTCTTCCGCGACCTACTGCGGGAGACGCACACATTTTAACGTTAGTTTGTTGAAACGCTTTATATGAATCACTTATGGGCTTCACTTTTGATTAAAAATTGCTTTGCAATTCTTGCGCTCGCTCGACGTTGTTAAGCTTAGGTCATTCATCAAAGTGGATTCACGTAGATACTTTCTACTGGACTCGGATTGCGACCGTCTGGTGCTCAGCCGCGACCCAATTGAATCCGTTACCGCCTCAGCCGCTGCAACCATGAAACGGCTTCTGGGGCTGCCAAAAATTCTGTTAAGGGAACAGCTGTCAACTCCAACCATCGGAACTTCATTCCGATGTTCTGTCTACCCGCCGCTTGACGCCCGGCCGTGTATATCTATGGTTATAATAATGATAATTACCTGCAAAAAGGAGGTTATGTTTTCGTCGGGTTTGTCTGTCTTTTTGTCTGTTATTCTGTCTCTGTCACCAAGATAACTCAAAAAGTTATGGATGGATTTTGACGAAATTTACAGGGATTGTTAGGTATGTTAGGAGGAACAGATGATTAACTTTGATGAAGATCCGTCCATCCATTTGTTTGTTTGCTTGTCTGACTCATTTTTTTAATGCCATAACTCAAAAAGTTATTGACGGATTTCTATGAAATTTAGCTACTTGAGTTGTTAGGTATATCACGAAGAGCAAATTACCAAATTTTGTAATGATCTGTTTGTTCGTTAGTTTGTAATTGTAAATGTTTTTAATTGTAGGCTTGTTAGCACAATAACTAAAAAAATTATGAATGAATCTTTATGAAATTTATAGGAGTTGTTAGTAATGTTAAAAAATATAAATGATTAAATATATGTTAATGATAGATTCATCCGTTTGTGAGTTTGACTAATGTTTGTCAAAATGTTTTTGCAGCATAACTTGAAAAATTATGAACTGATCTTCAAAAAAATTACTGAAGCTTTTAACACTGTTGAAGGGCACAAATGATGTAATTTTGGTGTGGAAACAAAGGATATTATGGTCTCAGAACCAGTTTCAATTTTTCGTAACCGTTGCCTCCCTTGGCGGAGGTATGCGCTGTCAGTGTTCTAGTTATTAATAATATTATTGAAATTATTATTATTAATACATAATAGGAGTAAATGAACTAAGTTGATCGGATTGACGTCTCTCATGCTAGGGCAGAACAGAAGAAAACCACCACCCATGCTACTACATTTAGTTATGTTTACGTAATTTCAGTGCAAGTTGTCGGAATAGCATTTCTTCATTTCTTTTCGACCCAGAATTCTCACACATTGAATTTGGTAGCTAGGCTGCATAAATGTAATGAAGTCGAGGAGCGACGCACAACTACACGTCAGGACGTCAGTCATCTACTGCATGCGTTCAGATTAAGATGAATTTTCGTGTCACTGATTTTCCCTTTCCCTGCAGCCGAGCATTTCAAGCTGTAGGATTTCACGGACATTGCATTGCCTGACTTGTACCTTGTATAATTTTTTGAACAAATTTGTAAGGAATTTCTATAGGTAATAATGGGAGCCTTTATTGACGCGGATTCTTCTTCCTGGCATGATCGACAATTCTCAGAAGCAACGCAATCCATCATTTACCTCCGTAAAATATGCTGTAAAATACACAAGTGGGACAAGTCAGTGCACTGTGTCGGCAAAACTTCACACCTNCCTTGGTTGACGCGGATTCTTCTTCCTGGCATGATCGACAATTCTCAGAAGCAACGCAATCCATCATTTACCTCCGTAAAATATGCTGTAAAATACACAAGTGGGACAAGTCAGTGCACTGTGTCGGCAAAACTTCAGACCTCTTTAATTTCGGGGATAAGTGAAGTTGTATGTATAGAGTACTACGGTACTTTCTTATTCGTTGGAATAGAGGACATCCAGGTTCCATATTTGTTAAAGGTTTTTTAATAATAAAAATCCAGTGGAAGTTTTGAAAAAACCTTTAACAAACATGGAGTACTTTATTGAAGAATTGATAATGAGTAATATTTCGTTACTTCACTTTTCTGCTAAGTGACGACGATTCTTAGTCTTTCAGTCATTCTATAAGATAATCGCGTTTCAGCGCCCTACAGTAATTGTAGTTCAACCTTGAGCTTAGACCTGGAACTGATTTTTGTTCTTCGAGCAGCTACCTATGGGATTTAGATATTTTAAAACACTGCAATGATGGGTATTTGGAAGTGAATATTATTCTAAGTGGCTGTCAGATCTTTCTTTCATAGAAAGTTGATAGCTATAGTCATGCTGTTAGTAGTACGCCAGTGTGTGTTGCGCTTTCGCATTACGTTGGCGCAAATTGGTGTTGATGTGTATAGGCTTTGAAAAGTAGCTATTCCGGTAATTCTACGGCGAATGCCTAGAAAGTCGTATCATTTCTATAGATTATTGTCGTAGAGTACGAGTGACATTGAAATAAAATGACTACAAGATTAGAAGCATTTGTTTGTCGTATTAAAATTTGTTGTCAAGTGCGAGATGACTATTTACGTAGCGTAGGTTTCACTCGTATCTGTGCTACACATTGTCGTTGTTTTACCACGTCACTTAATATTCTTCTATCATCTTGCGGTTCCTAACATGTTGTTTCCAAGAACTATAATCTCCCTGCCCCGGGAGAATTCGTGGCCGCCCTGGCAGCTAATACCATAAAACAACTTTTGGGGCGGTCGAAAATTTCTTTGGACTGTCAGTAGACTTGTCAGTTGCAGAAGTGTAAGAGGGTTTGCGCTTCATCAAAAGGTAAACGTGACTTGAGTAATATATATATTTTTGCAAAATGCTCTCAAATTAATCTAATTTAAATGTCTCCTGAACTTTTTTCTGTGAAATTTTTTCGGCTCTCGCTAGAATATAAAAAACCTATTGTATTATTCTGCTGCTGCTGCTACCGTGCTTCTAACCATCCATTCATATCCACCATAGCGAGCGTAACCATTACACGGGCTTGGGAACAGTGGATCAGATTAAATAGCTGGTAGTAGACGGACCTACAGGTCCATTATCAAAGAGCATCCGGAACTGACGCGCCGGCCCTCAATAAGCTATTGCTGTTATATCAGATAATGTAGCTACGGTATCTGAGAAGGAAGGGAAAGAGAAGAAAAGAGAAAAACTATAAAAAAAACTTGCCAAGCCTAGGAGGTGTTCGTGCAACCGCATTCAATTGCAGCAGACTATCGGGGACTCAGGAGATGTTTGTGTTCTTAGGGCGTGACAGATAATGGTTTAGGGTGGTCTCCGAAGTATTGGCTATCAAGTGTTGGTGACTCCTGGAAAGAGCATTCGTAACTGTGGACGATGTTGCTCCACTGTTTATCAAGACAGTCTTTAAACGCGTTTGTTGTGTCTGCACCGACGACTTCGGAGGCATGTCCATTCCAGATGTTTACTATAATGTATGGGGAAAACTGTTGGCTCAGAGTAGTTCTTCGATTTTTATGTTGCAGTTTTTGCCGTTGTTTCAAAGGTGATCATAGGTTTCTTTATCATCAAGTCGCATTGTAGACATGTCGTTGAAGCTATTCAAGTGCTTGAATGTTTGTATTAGTTGCCCCCTGAGTCGTTTTTACTCGAGAGATAAGAGTCCAAATTTCTATAGGCGTTAATCGTATGGCATGTTTCGCAGCTTAGGTATCAATATATTACCATGCTTTGGATTCTTTCCATTTTATCGATATCGTTCCTGTTTTAAGCTATATTGCTCATTGATCACATATTTACTGTGTCTTCACGCCAATTTTCGGGCATAAATGCCACTGCTGCCCCTGTGAAGTTTGTACCGTTTCTGGCCACCAGTGTTACATATTACTTTGGATAATTGAACGGAGGAGTTTCATTTTGCCGTTGTTTCGCTGTGCCATCCTCCCTTGCTCAGGGAGTGAGTGTGTATGTGTGTGTAACGGCCCCCCACCGTCCCCCATTTAGGGGGTGGCGATGTTATTGATCAGGCGCGGCGCCTGGAGTGTGAGAGGACGGCAAGGCGCAGGGGCAGGGTGGGGGTCAGGCGGCTGGGGAGCGGTTTTAAAGTGCAAAAAACCGGCGCTTGGTATTGTTCGGGTGTGGTGGTGGTGAGGGAGGGGTGTGTTGTGGTGGTAAGGGAGAGAGAGAGATATGTGGAAATGGTGTGTGAGTGGTGAGGGAGGAGCGTGTGGTGACGAGCGACGGGTGTGTTGTGGTGGTGAGGGAGAGAAGTGTGGAAATGGTCTGGTGGTGAGGCAGAGGTTATGGAAATGGTTTGGTGGTGGTGAAGGAAGGGTGTGTGGAAGTGGTGAGAGTGGTGAGGGAGAGGTGTGTGAAAATGGTGTGGTGGAGAGGAAGGTTGTATGCCAACGGTGTGGTGGTGGTGAGGGAGTGGTGTGTGAAAATGGTGTGGTGGAGAGGAAGGTTGTATGCCAACGGTGTGGTGGTGGTGAGGGAGTGGTGTGTGGAAATGGTGTGATGGCGGTGAGGGAGTGATGTGTGAAAGTAGTGTGCGTGTGGTGAGGGAGGGGCGTGCGGAAATGGTGTAGTGGTGGTGAGGGAGCGGTGTGTGGAACAGGTGTGGTGGTGAGTGTCTCGAAATAGTGTGGTGGTGTAAGTTTTGAGGCTGGCTTGTCTGGAAATGGTGTGACGGTAATGGTAGCGGTGGTGAGGGAGGTATGTACGGAAATCGTGTGAGGGGGTGGTGGTGAGAGAGGAGTGCGTGAAAATGGTGTGTTCGTGGTGTGGGATTGGTGTTTGGCAATGGTGTGGTTGTAGTGAAGGAGTGTGTGTGGAAATGGTATGGTGGTAGAGGAAGCGTGTGGAAAAGGTGTGGTTGTGGTGAAGTAGGGGTGTGTGAAAACGCCGTGGTGTTGATATTGTGGGAATGGTTTTGATAGTGATGTAGTGGTGAGGGAGGGAATATGTACAAATGGCGCTATATATGTGAAACTTATGTGGTGAGAGTGATGAAATTTTTGGATGGAAATAGTGTTTCCAATAACTCCAGCTTACAGCAATGCATTGCGTTGCTGCAGTTTGCAAAGCAAAAAAACATCGGAGTTGCGCTTCAAAGCGTTTTGCAGAGCTATTGGCAGGCTGTAGTCTAAGATACCGTGCAAATGTCTATATATACATATAGTTATTGCATAACGCGGTCTGTGGGGCTACGGCGTCGCATTGTCGCCTTCTTATCCCAAAAATGTCTAGTTTAGTGGGTACGCAGAAAGTCCTTTAATTTTCTCTGACGTGTAATAAAACGTTCCCGCTGTTTTGGTCATACAATAGTTGCGATGTAAAAAATGTTAATGAGTTCTGATTTATTTCTATAGTCTAGATTTACCCTAGCATAAAATGGGGATCGTGAAGCTCTTATTGAACTCCTCCACGCAGCAATGGCCAATCCCAATATTAAGTTCTTAAACTTGCCAAAACCAACCGTCGCTCATGTTATGTGAGTGAGCAGAAGTACGGTATAGGCCTGCTCTTCTTCCCATAACGATGTCGCTGCTCTGAAGGAATATCTTCGGCATCAGTGGGCCAAAATCCAATAAAAAATAATTCGTGCCTCTTCTGTTGGCTTCCGACGGAAGATCTGACGGGGGTAATTAGGGCTGTGGTAGCGCATATCAAACAAAAGTTTTCAGATGTTTCATAAAATTATAATTAAACAATTTCACAGTTTTTTCTGCTATGTGTGTATTGAAGACTGTTTAGTCCAAGGACTTACTACAGGTCCTGCATGGCATAATGCGGTCTGCAGAGCTAGACATGCTGTTGCTTCTTGCTGTTCCCAAAAATGTCCAGTTCACTACATAATGCGGTCCGCAGAGCTAGGCACGCTGTGGTCTGTTGGTCAATATCGCAGTGTCTGTGTTGACACTGGCAGCGCCTCGGGCCCCCTGATTGCGCAGCTCCCCGCAAAAGTTGTCCATTTTTGAGCACTGGTTTTGAGGCACAAGAATTGCCAGGGACGCTCCGACCCGCCGCCGGGCGCGCGCCTCTCGTTTGTTTTTGGCCTCCTTGCGAGACGTGTTTTGGACATGTTGGCGGCGTGTTTATGCGGGCAAACACTCCGCTGCTACAGACATCCGGATGCCGACCTAACTTCGTCTACTTTTTGGAGTCTTTCACCGGAGTGCTTGTTGCCGCTCCCAAGTTTGCTGGAGAGTTGTGGCTTGCCGCTTGATTTTGCGACTGCCGCTCAAACTTTTGCGCTCTGGCACAAATTAAAAAACGTGTGCAAGTTCCTGTAGTCATTTCCAACCAACGTTAGCGGCCCTTTTGCTCAGTGGTGGGGCTACAGTCTTCACTCTTTACGTGACAGCAGATATACAAGTGGTCTTACCTTGAGTGTCTTCGGACGAAGTCCGAGTGACGTTCTTCAAATCACCCCACGTGTGTGGAGTTACGATGCCTTGCATCTGCTGAGGGACCGCAGTTCGCGACGACCTATATGTCGTGCTGGGTTCCTGTACCGTTTTTATTTGATTTCTGAAATCTGGCTGTAGTGTTTGATCATGTATGTTATATGTGATTTTAAATGTGCTTAGTGAACACGTTCTAGTGCAGTATTGTTTACTTTTTAAAAGGCGTGGTCTGTAAATGCTAGGTATTTTAATGTATCTAGAACATATTTTATGCAACAAAAAATTTTCCTTCGTTTCTGGCATAAAATTGACGTGTTTATTGAAGTTACACATTGCCACTCATAAATGGTGAGCAAGCTTGTTATTTAACGTATTTTTCAAACTACTGTGTTTTAACTATTAGGAAATACTGTATAGTAATACTTCAGTTAATTTTTCCTTTTTTTTTCTCGAGCCTTACAAAGAATAATTCGAGCTGAATTAACAAACTGATTTATGACCAGTTTTTGAAGTAGCTACCTCGACCCTCATTACAATGAACCATGCCACGACACATATTGAGCGCTATCTATATCCTCTTTACACGTAAAAAAGTATGTTCTTTACGATAAAAAACACCTGGTTTCATGTCACTAACGAAGTAAATATTTTAGCTAGAAAGCAATAAAATTTAATCGTAAAGGACACTGTTGTTCATCAGAACGCTCATATTCATCTGTTGATCATCACAAACGACAATGTGCATTGACGCAAATTCAAACAAGGTAGTTTACAGTTAACTAATTTTGCTTAATGGCAAACAACCATTTTTCTGTGTGTAGAATGTATTTAGACACAATTAATATGTCGTTTTTGCTATGCAAAACTAGGTGTTTCTTTCAAATCAAAAGATATATTTTTGAGCTCACTTCTTACATACTTTATTGTGATCCTTGCTTTTAGCTGTCGGTTTCCGTTCCTTAAATACCAAAAAGTATTTCGTTTTTGTTGTTTATATGTAAACTGTTTGCCGCGTTCGCTTCTTGAATGTTTGAATGTTACTAAATATATCAAATAAGCCATAGACCTATACCTATCGACTTTTTAGGTTTGGAGTGACATTTTTATCGTAATGAGTAGCGTGAGTCTTTGAAGGCTTTTATAACTTTTCAGGCAATGAAAAAAAAAGCCTTCGAACGACCATAGGCCTAAGTGATGTTATTTGGACACTAATATCATGCATTTGCAAAGTGCAAAATTATGTTGTAATTTGTGAATCTTTGCAGTCTCTAATCATAACGGAAGGTACCTTATGAAACGTAATTTTATTCAGGGAAAAACGTGTAACTAGGAACTAAAAAGAAGTACGATAAAAAATGAGTCTTATTTGGAAGTAATGCATAAGATCAGTTTAGATGTTGCTTTGTTAGCCTTAATGTTGCAACTTACCAAACATTTGTAAGAGTTGTCCTTTCTGACGCCTTAATATGGTGGCCTATATAGCTTAGCGCTTCATGGTGCATTGATATCGCTCCAAGCTGACCATTTACTTAGC
>LQNS02278159.1:2471348-2487607 GCA_001587735.2 Parhyale hawaiensis | reverse complement strand
TAGCGACGCCCTAATTTGCAAGAGTGAATCCATGTGACACTCGAGCCAAGGACTCCTCGTCGGCACTGCTGCCTCTCCTCCTCCTTCTCGAGGTTCTTCCAAATGGGCGCCTCACGGAAATCTGTGACCTCTCTAGGCAATCGGACTAATGGTGCTCCTCACGATCACAATGGCTGCTCAGCTCCTGTCAACACTGGAGTCTCCTGCGCCTGTCCGTCTGTCTGTCTGTCGGTGCCGACCTCCGTTGCACTGGAGACTGTCTACTGCCCGGCTTCTGTTATGAGAGACAATTGAGCTCTCCCGAAAACTGCTCGAAGCGTTTCGATAATTTGCAATCTTGAGCTGCCGCTGCTGCTTCTCCTCCAATTTGTGAAGTGGTGCGCAATTAACGTGACTGTCCTTACCCAGTGCCCGTTGTTTAATTATTCCTCGGTTATTAGCTAATGGGTTTTGGGAATTGTTTTAATACGTGCAAGGCGTTTTCGATTCGCCAATGTCCATCCTGATAATCTATTCTGATGTGCTTTACCTTCTCTTGAGCTTCAATGAGTCTGCAATTCACCACTTTAAGTTGAGATTGAGCTGTTAACCGCGAGCTCTTAGTTTTGAGATGACCAAAAAGTTCATTATACTCATCAGAATGGCACTATATAGGCACTGGCGAATTTTTTTTAAATATTATTATTATTCTCCATATGCAAATATTCTTGATAGGCATTGCGTTAACGAAATGCGAAGTTTATCGACTCGACGCTGTGGGCTGAGTACCATAGAGATGTCATCCAAGCTTAAGAGAAGTCACAACACTCTGCGTGAATGGGGTTGAGGATGTTTTTACATTGTGCGTCAACAGGAGGTTCCCTTCGTTTTTATTTACTGTGTTTAATCGAAACGCGCGAACGCGCCCTGCGCCTGCGTTCCTAACGCATCGTTGCATTGAACGGGCCGCGCTGCACCGCACAGGCAGCATTGCATTGCCTCACTTACGCAGCACACCGCAGAATAGGTTGTTATGTCGTGCGCTATCTCAAAACAATAGAGCAACAAGCGTTGGCCAATTACCGGCACAGAGACAAGGCCATCCGTGGCCGGTGACTGAAGGAATTGCAGAGGGAACCCAACAAAGCGGTCTTGTGTGGGAAGTCGGGCGTTTGAAGTTTGCACGGTGTTCGATCTTAAGCTTAATTGCATTGGTATAGCGGCCGTCCATTGCCCTCTGCACCTTGTGTGGTCAGTTTGCCAAGATCTCGTGGCCACTTTGCTTTGGCAAGAACAACAACATTCCTCTGCCACTAAGATCACCGGCCGCTCTTGTTACAAAGCCAGTTAAGACCGCAACTATTGGGCGGCAATTAGTGAGGTCTTCCTTGCCCTCTTTGTGTCGGGAGGGGGGATGAGGGCAGCGAATGGTTCAGATATTGACGCATCCAAAGGTCTCTTCGATCAAGAGTTAGCAAAATGGGAGCCTAATGACGTGGCCACAATATGCAGTCGCACGCTCAACTTATGAGCGAAAGTGCAGCTCACATGCTCGTCGGCCTGATGCATCGTGTAAGTCGGTAGCATAGATACTGGAGCATAAACGACGTGCGAGCCGATCATCTGCTCATCATATTGAGCGTGCGATTGTGTACTGTGGCCCCGGCGCCAGAAGCATCGGATCACCTGCACAACTATCCCCGCAGAAGCGTTAGGTGTGACAGTTGAACAGGTGGGAAAGACCATAGGGTGACAGTAGTACAGAGAGTTTAATCTAATGAATAACTTACTACCCTAATATACTGGGGCGATAATTGTACGGGCTGATATGCTTGGTTGGCAATTGTACAGGTTGAATTTATTGTGATGACCTCTGTCGAAGAGAGACTTTGGGGTGACAATTGTGCAGGAGACCCAGCCGTGTATGATGTTACTGCTGCAGAGCGATACTTGTCTTACAAACAGGCAAGGCTATTTTGGGAAGTGAGTGCGGTAGGTATTGAGATTGATCTTATATCTTTAGAGCTTCTGATTCTGTGCTATAGCTAGTGAAAATCTACATCTGTCTCCGTGCTGCACATATCAGAGCTGCAGTTTCAGCTCTCAACTGCTCAGCATCGCGCAACGTGCAATTGTGAAGCGACCGAGTCGGGGAGCTTCTGACGTGTTACAAATTTTAGGCATCAGGTACCCGGTTGGAGGTGCACTACGCTGTAGCTACAGATGCTTCGTAGCGTGTTATAGTAGTTACGTATGAAGCATATACCGCAACTAATTAACCCTCCGAGCAACTAATATGTTTGTATCGGGTGTTCTTCAGGACAGAGTTATGAGTTCCTAGCGACACGGTTTCTCCCGTGCCAATCACTATATTCATATACCAACGACTCCACTTTGGTGGCTGCCAGGAGGTATGATAGAAGGAGAGGGGAACTCAGCCACATTCCGCTGTACGGGCAGGGGAAGGTCTTCGTTCTTCGATGGCTGCTCCCTTCCCACCAATCACAGGATCTCTTAGCTATCTCTTCACACCAATAATAAGAGGCTTCCAGCCGTTCCTGCTGCCAATCATTTCTTCAGCCAGACTTCAGCCTTGCCGGAAAAATTACCTTCAGATCTCTGTAGCCATTGCTACCTCCGTATTATTAAATTTAAACGCCTTGGGTAGCGGTTTTTCGAATCCATAGCATGTGTGAGATTGTTTGTTGTCCAGTCCTTCCACAGAGACTTGTGGGTTACCGCATGGTGCTCCTGACATACGAACTTGAATACATACAACTGTAAATCTTTGGTTGTTAGTCTGTTGATTGTGCTGTTACCTCCGCCGATCCGCCTGTTGGAATAGACGACGATATTTTGCAGGGATCAGCTCTTTTGAGAAAGGTACCCACTACGTGTCCTCTTTCATGTGAAACGCACTTTAGGAGCATTTTTTATGCATCTGGTCATACTTGCTTCCAGTAGGGCTGTGTTCCTGCTTAAGGTTTAGACTGTGTTTGGTGATTATGAAGTAGTCCGTTACGATATTTCCGTACTTTCTTGCTGCTTCTGTTGAAATTTTGTAATCCTCTGTCGGCTTCGGCCTCCGTCAGTAATTCTCGTCTGTTCTATCGGCTCGGCCTTTCTGCTGTGTGCCCAGAATAATTTGCTCAAATTATCCCATTGACGGAGAGTTTCTTACCTTTGTAACGTCTATAAGGTATTCAGTAATAAGAGACATCGGTTACATTCCTCTGTTTCTGCTCCCTGGGTAACTTGGAAGGAACACGCGAACGAAGTACGGCCGCGGTCCATCCCTTGAACTTGGAGACTGTTAGATGTCAAACTTGTCAGTTTTGACTGTGTTTCATACCTAGAACTGTACTGTGGCATGAAATTCATTGCCGTGGAGCTTTAAATTAATAATAGTAAAAATTTACAAAGTTATATTTTTTCATTCTTTCCAGAGGGAGAGGAACCTCCAGCTGCTGAGGTCGCCCCCAGTGAGGTATGTTGCCCGTCGCATAACATTTATTTACAAATTTCGTTTTAAGCTTCATATTTTACTGAGTCATTACATTTTACGAGAATATTATTTACTTCATACTAAATGCAGCCACGTACGTTGATATTTATCTTCGTAAATTATTAAAATTGCTCTTGTTTCAACAAAATTTATGGACTCATATTTACTGCATTCTGGATTAGGACTTGCAGTATATTACATTTTTGAGAGCATAGGGACAAATTTTGCCTCAACTTCTCCTTGCAGTGGCTGTATTATGAGTACTTGGTATACGTAATAACTTCGCGAGAAGGAAGACCTATAGCTCACAGCGAAAAACAATCTCACGCGGCAACAGTTAAGATTAAATTTGATAGCTATAGGAGTAGACAGACCAACGGGCCCATTCTCAGATAGCAGCCGACACTCACGCTCCCGTCCTCTATGAGCTACTGTCATTAAGTTGGACAAGCACTTAGACTCCGAGCAAATGTTGCTTGTGGGGCGTGAACACACATGTATGAGTAGTTGATGTCATTCTACTAACATCTTGAGTGCACCAAAATAATGTTTTAGCAGAAAACATATCACCGTATACTGTGTTTTCAATTGTGAAATGAGGTATTGAAAGGCCAATCGATCTGTTTCTCTCCTAAACAGACACTGCAACCATATAGATGTACGTATGGTCACCTTAGAAATGGCGCTGTTCCTCAAAAAAATTATTTTTATATGAAACTTTGAAGCGTTCCATTTTCTTTTGCAGACTGCGGTGCCACCACCATTCTCTGAGGCCGCCCTTCGACCTGTGTTCGGAGACGACAGTTTTGCAGGCCCCGCCGCTCCAGCTGCAGACGACTGGGCTCCCATCAGGCGAATGAAGTTAGTTTCTCTCGCTAATTTCAGTTCTTCGTAGCCCAATGCCGCCTATCATGCTCGTTTTGTGCTCTTTCACAAAGCACTGTTCTCGTAAACTTGATATTTAAATAGACATGGATGGATTTACATCCCGTGCCATGCTATTAACTTCACTAATTAATTTATAGTTTCAGATGTATTAACATTTTATTTATTTATTTCTTAAATTTTCTGTTAGAGTCCTATTCTTATGGCGACATTTTTCGCCAGTCTTTGTTGTGGTCGGTGTCTTCCTTGACGAGATAGACACGTTTTGTAACTTCCAGATGTGTCACGAAAGTAGCTGTTGGAAGATTTCGTTAGAATGGGTAGATGCAAGAGCCTTATTGATGCCGAAAAAGCTACCATAGCGAAAGATACGGCTAAGAGATATCATTCCAGAAGTGATGGCGCTCTTCATTGGCCGCCATGTTGACGTTGTGAAGTGATATTTGGCAGACCCATTGCCTAGGAAAGCTCGATCAGAATGTTGAGTGCTGAAAACCAAGGTTGGCGGGTTTAAACCAACTAAAAACCAACAAACAAAATTTTTTTATTTGATGTTTTTTTGTTCATTAATATTGCAAAATGAACAATTTTACTACTAGAAATTATTAAGTTTTATTTATACAACTGGAAGGATGAGTTAATATGTTTCTATTTAGGAATCCATTTGACTGTTAGGGCAGTTAGGGTCAACTATTGCTTATCATTGTTAAAAACCTATAACTTATTGAAGTTTGCGTCATTTCATTTCAGAGATGCATATCTAATTATATTGTGGTAAGCTAGCAGCTACTGAAAATTAGTAGTAGTAGTAGTTATAGTTGCTATTAGGTAGCTAGTGAACTGAGAAGGATGTAGGCATAGCTATAGCTATTTCACTTTCTTTAGTTCAATACTCTGCAATTCATTAGCTAGTAGCTAGCTATTTCTATCGAGTTGTCTTTGTATTTGAAAGTGTTTTTAAGGTTTTCAATGGATTTTATATTGCAATTATAAACCACAGCTTCTCTGCAGATTGGATATTAACTGTTGTCATTGCAAATACTGGTACTCTGTTAACTGCTTCTTCTTAACCCTTTGTTTCTTAAAATCATTCTGCTACAATAGGAAGTTGAAATGGAGTTACTAAGATTATTGATGATTTGCTAGCAACATGTTGACAAAGCAGAAAATGCTTTAAATGTTGGATAAAATTTCAAGAACTAGAAAAAATATCAAAATATAAAAAAATAAACCAAGAAAACAGTATTTTTTGTTTGAACAAAAAAAAAAAAACAATAGTTTTTGGTTTAAACAAAAAACATGGTTTTTACCAACCCTGCTAAAACATTGAGTACCCGTGATTTTTGTTCTGTGAAGACTTAATTGCTCAAAAAACCAGTACCAGGAATTATTTTCCTACGGCCAATTTGCCAAATGTACCAAAAGCGACAAGAAATCGGTTGCTACGCGACATGGATAAGAACCTGTAACGTAAAACTAACATTACTTTGAATAAGGTGGTCATAATTGAGGATGAGCTTTCATTTACTAACTCAAATATGTTTTAGAAGTATCAGTCTTTTCCAATCGATAATGAATATTGTATGTTTAACATTTTTCTCAAGCTAATAGCGTGCCACGTGGTGCATAGTATGTGACTCAGTTGAGGTGCAAGTATGTGTGCTTAGAAGTTAGGTTATGCACATTTTTTGCTGATCCGAACCGAGCCTAACTTATTCTTGAGTAACCTAATATACTCTTCGGAGGGCCACATACTGGACGGGGATCAGCCCATGCGTGGATTGAGCTCTAACGGTCACATGTGACCCATTGGAAACGCTTCAATTGTCTCACGTGCGGAAAGTGATGTAGCCTGTAAATGCTGAAACATCGACGTCAGGGCAGGGTTGCAGATTCGGGAGTCAGAGTTCCAAGGAATCTGACAGTTTCTAGAGCAAGGAGTGTGAGCCGGTAAAATTGGTCTATTTCGTTGAAGAGTTGGAGTCGTTTGGAGTCCCAGGTTTTTGAAGCTCCAATGAGTCGGGCCGGACTTCATGCAGTCGACTCCACAGCCCTGTCTCGGTTTTTTTTTACAAGCAAGCTTTCGTATACTGTATATATTGCGCAGAATAACATGAGCTTCACTAGTTGGGTTAGTGCGTAATTCTACCACTTCAAGGCAGGGGTGCGAAGCCGTGTGGACCAAATCCCACTTCTTACTCCTGGGCCCTGCTAGTTTCCTACTCCTTGGAATCCAATAATGTCCGACTGACATTTACCGACTCGGACTCCTGCGCCGGGGTCCAGCAGCCCGTGAACAAATAAGCCCTGCATCGACAACAGCAGAAGCTTTTGACACACGTTCACTGCTAAAATATCGAAGAAAAATAATAGTCTTTTCTAATAATTCAGTTACCATTATAGCACTACGTAGGTTCACAAATAGGCCTGCTGACATATAGTATATAAGACGTTGTTATCAGTGGCGTTGGGCTTCAAATGCCGCAATTAGAAGATTGTGTGTCGAAAGGGTGTCAAGGAAATTAGCTGATATTTCTAGGCAGCGAAAGAAAGCTATTGTTGGAGGCACTCTATACAACAGTCGCTCAGCTTGTGAGTGGGGAAGCCAAGGATACGCTTTAAAAGTACTTAACTTTAACAGTCACTTGAATGTTGAGCGTGCGATTCTAATAGTGAGACTTCGGAATAAGCGCCATCTGTGGACAAACATATAATTGCAACAAAATGTTGGAGTTGCGATCTGTGTTGTTATTGAGTGAAAGACTGAGAAGTGAAAAGCTCGCCAGCGCTGTAGGGCTAACCTATCAAATATTCTCATATCATGAGGACATTAGTCAGATCGCGTCATATCGTCAAAAACTAGTCGTGTAGAGGATTCCTTATAGGAGCGGTCCCCCTGGGGCTCGTACAGAGTCGCTCGGTCTTAGGTGAAATCGTGGAGCCGTAAGGTAAAATGTTCGACTTCGACTGTAGTGATCGGCGAGTGACCGACTTTTAGTACTGTGAAGGTGGGATTACAGCGGTGTTTTGGTCCCCTTGCGGGCTTCTCGGCGTCAGAATGCACTGCTGCGTACAATGAAGCATCGAACTAGTGTATTGCTTTCTGAGATCTATTTCGCTTCAAGTATAAGGAGATAGCCTAGCAATACTTATGAGCCTCGTCGAAATCTGGCTGACGCGACTGTCAAAAGCCGAAAAAACTCGCCCATACGCGCATAAAAATATTTCTGAGAGAAATACAGTTGTCTTGCCACAAGATATCGTTCGAATGCTAGGTAGTACACTTACTGTGACCGAAGGACTCGTGTAACCCTCCTTTAAATTCTTTCTCCTTGAGCGACTCGAGGCTGGTCTGCTGATTTTATTGTGATGCCTGGGACTTCGACGCTTTGCACCAGAAGACCTTCTTTCATATTTGTCTGTGCAACCCTTGCCTTATGACTAGGTAACTAGGTTGCTTGCTACCAGCGTTTGCTAACTAAAGTAACTATATGGTAACGCATACACCACACCATGTGTGGTCTATGGCTAACGGTATCCAGGATGGCAGTCCAGGCTGAAATAAGCATCGGCGGTCACGGCTGCACATTGCCAGGGCAATTGGCTTGACCCTGCGTGTGCTGGCCGACCATCGTCCTTCCGATGGTCTCCATCTTTCTCATATAGTGACCACTGACCGTCCTCCATACAGGGGCCTTTTTCTGGCTCATTATGTCTGCTGACCAACGGTCCATGTCTGTTCTTTTTTGGGCTTACCTCAGACAACGTAAATTTCTGTAACGTCATGGAAATGATGCACTTTAGTCGGTGAGGTGAGCGACTTGCAGATGACTGACTGGGTTAGCTGCGCATTTGGGCTGGCCGCGACCGTGGGGCGCTCCAGATCCCGGCAGATATGTGGAATCTTCCATGCACTGAAAGAGGAAATTAATGTTTTGTCTCATGTGGATGTTGTGCTGATCATGCTACAATAGCACTAGTTAACCAAAAACTTCGTTCGATTTTTGTTATAGTGAATTGACCTACAGAAAAATGCAAGAAATTTCTGGGTTACCTGATAGGGTAAACCTTTTGATGGATACAAACTACGGGTGCATTGCCTGGTATTGTACCGTATGTATATACTCCTTTCATTTGACGATAAAAATAATGGTCAGCGTGACTTCGAAATACGCCAACATATTCGTAAGTAACCTGACCCAGAGGATCATGTCCCATTCCAATACTAGATGGGATACCTCAGCTCAAGTACGTCTCTGCCAGAGCCCACGGCACCGTATGGTTTTGTGATACCTTAATAGTGAGCCGCACGTATGCTTCTGTAAACTCGAACATTCTTCTAAACAATATTTTACAGTTTTGTAATAGTTTTCAGACGGGTCGTCTCAAATTCTTTGCTGTCATTATTGACAGCGCGTGCACAATAGTACATGAATAAAGTTCACAGATAATACTAGACGGCCCGTGATCCGTTGCGTCACCAGCACCATCTTCTTTACTTTCGAAAAAATAACTGCTGTTATTGATCATAGACCACACGCTGTTTGGCTATCCACTCTTGCCGCACTGGTCACCATCTGTAGCTGCTTCTTTGCTTCTCGGCCTGTAAGCAATATCAATTTATATATTACTTATTCCAGTTTTATTTCCCGTAGCACTTTTAAATTTACCGTCCCGTTCATGCAGACGAGCTTACAGTTAACTTCCGCAGCACATATACAATCGAATTATACCTAGCTCGAATTTCTTCCCATCTAAAAGCGGAGAAGATATGTGCAAACAAGACACTAGTAAGTAAATAGACTAGTACGCCTCGTGGCGTTAGACCATCACTCGCGGTTGGGGCTAATTCAACGCAGTCATTTTTGATGAATAAAGTTAGGGCATAGCCCCCAACACCAGAGATTAAATATTTAATAATAACGTTAAGAAAATATAACGCTTCGTGGCGTAAGACAGTTTGCCGCGCTGGAGGCAAATTCAGCGCCGTCATTTTTGATGGCTAGTTAGGCCTAGTTTTTTGGCATGGGTCACATTTAGGTTATCCCACCAAACTCCCTACAAAAAAATTGTGAAAATTGCTCAACTCGTTGTGCCTGTTTTTCGGTTGACAGACAAATATATTGATTTATTTACAAATATATACATACAAAAAAAAAAATATATATATATATATATACATATATACATGTACTTAAATCTTCAATGAAAACATTATCACCTCTCTCACTTCGTTCGCGGGTGATAATAAATAAAGTTCACAGACATTTAGTATAATATGGATAGAGGAGTGCTCTTTGTTTCAATTCATCTGAGCAGCACACTCCTTCTTTGCCTTAAGCGACATGCGTAACTGAATTTAGATAATTAAGCAGTGAAGCATCACTGAATTTAATCAAGTTCCCCTTCGCGTATCTTATATAGGGTATGAAACACCTTCAGTACATCGAAAACTGCTTCGTTAAAGGAAGTGAGCAAGCTGAAAAAAAAATAGTGCGGCGTCGGTTTCACTATGAAAAATCACATCTCCTTGCTTCATTGATCTACTTAATTTGTATATCGTAAACTGTGAGCTACTACAGTTGCCATGCTAGGAGAAAGTAATAAAAATCGGAGTCCATGCAGCGACTAGAGAAGTTGTAGCTACCTTTAGTGTTTGGATTTCAGCGTTGACTGGGCAAGAACTGCATTGAAATATATTACAATACGTTTGCTTTCATCCAGGGTTTCGGAGTCGGAGGGTTCCGGGTCTGACTCCGACTCCTGGCCCTCCAGAATCTCTGACTCCGACTCCTGGTCCTCAAGATTTTCCGACTCCCGACTCTGACTCCTAGGTCCAACTAGTAGATATTTGATGTAAACATAAAACATGTCCAAAGAATTTTTGCTAGTACTGTATAAACATACATGTATCAAGTTAAAGATGCTGGGTGTATTGTACATATGCTGTACAATGATATTTTGCATCATTTGGAATATTAAAGTGAGGACATGAGAACATTAAACAAATACAAATAAGGGGAGGACATGACATTAAACAAATTTTGGTAAAACTTTTGCACCTGGTACTTTATGTGACAGCGTGGGGGGGGGGGGGTTGGCAAAATACTCGATTTTCTACCGATTGTTCTGAAATTGACATAGTCTATGTATTTTCGAAAAAGAAACACATTTTACTCCTACAATTTCTTTCATTTAGGCCTTAGTTTTTGAGATAATGGAAGTATATACATGCATATTTTCTGAATTTCAAAGGAATAGAACTCAATGAGTTTTCATGCTACAATAAAAATAATAACACTTTTGGAATCCTTGAAACATTCTTAACAAAACTACTGAGCTGGCCTCTCCATTTTCTATTCTGTCCAATCACGACCTAACTAAAATATAGGGGGAAAATCGGTTTTGGGCTGAATCGAAAATAAGGGCTAAATTGAAAATCCTGCTATATAGTTTTCTTAGGAATGCTTCAAGTATTCTAAAACTGTCATTGTTTTTGCTGTAGCATGAAAACTCATTGAGTTCTATTCCATTGAAATTTAGAAAAAAATGCATGGGTATATATTCGTATATATTTTTATTATTTCAAAAACTAAGGCCTCAATAAAAAAAAAAATGTGGGAGTAAAATGTGTTTCTTTTTCAAAAATACACAAACTATGTAAATTTCAGATCAATCGTTAGAAAATAGAGTACTTGCCCCACCCCCCTCACATAATGTACCAGGTGCAAAAGTTTTACCCATTTTCTTTTTAATGTTCTGATGTCCTCAATTTAATGTCCAAACTGTTTCAAGGATTCCATAACTGTAATTGTTTTTTTCTATCATGGAAACTCATTGAGTTCTCTTCTTTTGAAACTTAGAAAAAATGCATACCTACAGCTATATTTATAATTTCCCATTATCTGAAAAAGGAAAGCCTAAACCAAAAAAATTGTTTGAGCAAAATGTGTTTCTTTTACTAAAATACATATACTATGCAAATTTCAGAACAATCTGTCAAAAATTGATCATTTTGCCCCGCCCATATGCCCCCCTCACATAATGTACAAGGTGCGAAAGTTCTACCCAACATTTTTCTCAATGGCTTCATCATATGGAATAGGAAAATACATGGTAGCTATAGCTGTAAAAGAGAAATGTGCAAAAAAAATCCACATTTACAATTTTTTTTTAATTTGTGACTGAACATTTAGAATTGAATGTTGTTTATAAATAGTATCCCGGAGTCGGAGTCGGACTAAAAATTCCGACTCCGTTTCCTAGTAGAGCAATTGAGATTCCGACTCTGATTCCCCCTCAATCTTCCGACTCCGGCCGACTCCGACTCCGCAACCCTGCTTTCATCTGCAACCGGTTCTATTTTCTACCTATCAACTTTTCAGTGAAGCGTGGCAAAATGACCACAGTCTCCAACCTGGCCTAATTTTCGTCTGTTTGCTGAAAGTGTGACATAAGATGGACAGATATAAACGAATCAATAAACATCAACAAAAAGATCAATACACGTCGCTCATTATTATTTTGTACATATCTAAGTAAATAAAGGCACTGCGTGAATTATTATACGGTAGCTATAGTACTGACTACGGTATTTCTGTAGATGAAACATTGTGTGCTACTGCAACTCTTGCATATGTTTTGGGAACCGCTGTGCAGACATACTTCTCTGCATCTGACCTGCGCCTTGTTTTTCTGTCAGTAGGAGCACACTAATTGGACTTCAGGCCAATTATATACTGCTAAATAAATACTCTTTGGTCATAGGCAATGTTCGCATGGATCGTAGGTCGCGCCCTGAAATATAATTTGTAACAATTATAAGAATGGTTTCTCGTCATATTACATGTCCCTTATTTCCTCTCTTTGCATCACGGGTAATGCTGTGCGTGTATTGCGTAGGTACCGTATTTAGTTTGTACTGTTTTCTTTTGTGTGTCTTTACAACCATTAATTTTTCGTTGTAGCATTTAATTACTTTTTACTGTAAAGCTTTCCTGTGTACAGTTCTCAGGTAACCATTGCGAGAGAGCTTTTTTTTCATACATTTTTAATAACCAGTGCAACAAAGACCGAGAGACAGTCTAGCCATCGACATCTGCCCACAATATTTGAGTCTGATAGCGAGGCTCATGTTACGATCGGTGGTATCACGCATGCCATTAAACGCTCGCTTTGTACGCTCTTATAAAACATTTCTGCCGTACGCCCGCGCTTGGCCGGCGATACTGTTGCCATACTGAAAACATGATTGGATATTGTATGGACTCGGGTAATAAAATAGCGAATGCGTTTTGCATTGGGATACTCATGCTCTGATATTGAGTTCATGTTAGCGAGCCTATTTGAGATGCAATGTTTGTGCAATGGACACTGCTTGCTACGCTGTATTGCAAAGAATTTGATATCTTCTGCCTGTTACAAAATTCATTAAAGGCAAGCCATTGCTTTTGTTTGATAAAAAGGATATATTCTATTAAATTCAAATAGAATTACACTGATAACCAAATTACCCTAACGAAATGTTACGGGAACTATTTGTTACTTTATGAAAACCGTGGGGATCTGCAAACCGTTCAAATTAGCTTTAAATTTTTTTCACTGATTCTTCGTAGCCGCGTTTAGAGCATCCAGAGGTCTCTCAGCAATCCATTTTGCCCGTCCATTCATGGCCAACTGTGTAGTTTTAATGCGGAATTATAATAATTCAATTATCAAAAAAGTAATTGCATAACGGCCTAAGTCGTAGGTAGGTGGTGTACATTGGTGATGGGTCGGATGTAGTTTTTGGACATCGCGGATGCGAATCTTTAAGCTGATTTTACAGTTCTGACACCCGCGGATACGGATGCAGTTGCGGATGTTATCATCTCGACATCCGCGTATGCAGATGTTCAAAAGAGGTGCGGATGTTCCGCGGATACGGATATTCGCCCCACCGCAAACACACACACGCCTTCTCATAACGGCCGCTTGCACAACACATAGGAAGTAAATTTGAATGGTGCTGTGTTGACGGGCACAATGCTTACACGCATTTCAATCCAAATGAGAATCTGTAGTTTTTAGCACTATGGATTAGTTAAGCGTTGAGTAATAAATCTGCACATACGCGCTTCCTTTGCTGCGGATCTTTTAGCGGATTTTACAGTTCTGACATCCATAGATGCCTACGGATGCGATTACGGATGTTAGCATCTCAGCATCCGCGGATGCAGCTGCGAATGTCAAAAAAGGAGTGGATGTTCCGGAGATGCGGATGTTCGCCCCATCACTAATGTACATACGTATATACATTGCTTAATCTCAACGGTAACTCGTAACGGCAGTCCCCCACGCACTCCGTTTCTTGGGTCCAGTCGGGAAAATATTTTAATTTGTCACGTTAAGCAAAATGAGAATTCGAATATATTCTAATTCACTTACTCCTGCCCGAAGACGCTTCAAAAATGGAGCAACCGAAGCGCAGAGCGGGTGGGTGGTTGTCTTCAGCAATGCAAAATTTAAGACGGAGAGTTACTTAAGGACGATGATGCATCTGGTGCTTTTAGAAGCCCAACGGCACTCTAAAACTGTATGTGGAACTTCGTACACAACACAATGGGCCCGAAGGTGGTGCATCAGCAATTTGCCCTTTTTATTGATAAGGTGTTTGAGGCCCTTACCTTCGCCCGGCCTCAAGCCACTGGACTATTCACATGGTCGATCCTTGAGGCAAAGGCTTATGCAAGAATAGACAAAAATCGGGATGGTCTGAAGCGAGCATTTCTTCGTGCATGGTCGGATATGGACAGGATACTTTGCGTGCCTCGGTCTGCCTTGATTAATACTCTTTTGAAGCGTCTTCGGGCAACAGTTATGGCTAAAAGTGATCGTGTCGAATAGGACTTGGGCAAATTGGAGAAATCATTCCAGATTATATGACATAGCTAGAAGATTTTCGAATTCTCATTTTTCTTAATGTGACAAATTAAAATATTCCCCGTTGCAAAACACATTCCCCACCCGATGTATTAGCTGTATGCCTGATAATTTTCCGATTTGGATTTGATCATTGGTTGATCCGCCTTCAGCAACCAGTTGCGGCCGGGAAAGGAAAGGGGACAAGGTTATGTGCTTCATCTACTTCGATATGGGCTATTCCTCTAGTTCTTGAATGGAGGCTAATCCCCCAGCTTTACCTTGTTTGCAACTGCACTCCTGAGCTTTCGGTTGGCCGCTTTAGATCGAGGTCCTGAGCCTAATCGCAAATAGTTACGCTTCTTTATTTCAAAGCGCGTTAAAGTCAATAAAAAGTCATTTACCTCCATGAATTGAAATTTATATGCTACGTTCCGACACACAAGCGTCATCATCAGGCTGAAACAAAAATAAAAAATGGTCAATACACTTAAGACTATCAAGGCTTACTATTTATGATCTGGATCGAAAGGTTTTTTGTACTTTCATCGGACTAGATAATGCTGTAATCTCACACTAATTGCCCAGGTTACCAACCAAACACTAGAATCACTAAACGTAGCGTATGAATTTTAATTCATGCAGGTAAATGACTTTTTATGGACTTTAACACGCTTTGAAATAAAGAATTTTAGAGTTGTTGAGAAATTAGAAAATAATTACGCTTGAGACGGCTAATCACTCGATCCCATTATTATTATTATTATTATTTTTTTTGCTCTCTCCTACTCAATTGTGGCTAGATTATTTAGGTTGCAGTTATGAACTAGCCGTTCTCCGTGCGATGTATAATCTTACCTGGCCTCTTCCCAATGTAGCATGTTACACCTGTTTCTACGCACAGAAGAGTCGGTAGTTTGTTGCCAGTTTTTTCTTGATAGTCATAGCATGGATTCAGCTGAGCCTCAACAAGGATCCTAGTAAGAGTAATGGCAACCAAGTGAAGTCTATATACTAGTTGACAATATTGGTTCCAGTACCCAAATTTCCAAAATTGTGTTCAGCACCAGCCCTATGTATTACGCTGTATCTTCTTTACGTCTGTGGCGAGGGATAAATTACAGTCACCTTTTTCTATTGCTGCACAACATTTTTTACACAGAAATAATCTGTTATCTAATTAGACGGTACTTTGGGCTGCTCTGGAAAAGATGACCAGGCAATCACTTGGTATCACTGATTTGTTATTAACTTTGATATTTAGATGAAGCTGCAGCTGAATGTTAGTTTAGGCTATAGGTTAGTTTACGTTATGTTGAGCTATGTTAGATCCAGTCGAGTTATGTAGGCTAGCTTAGGCTCGCTTAAACTAGTCTGGGTTTGGTCAAGTTAGGCAGTTGGATTAGTTGCAAGAATATTTGAAATGACTGTAAGGAGCGACATAATTTTTACAGCGGACACGTGACCAACTTAAAATTTGTACCCACTTTGCTGGCGCGCTCTGTTGACCCGCCTGCAGTATACCGGAGAACAGTAGCGCCCGTTGCCGGCGCGATGTTCTCTCGACTGTAGAATGCTGAAGAATAGCAGCGCCTTTTGCGCGCCCTTTTCACCCGCCTATAGCATGTGAAACAACAGCAGCGCCTGTTGCGCGCCCTCTTCACCCGCCTATAGCATGTGAAACAACAGCAGCGCCTGTTGCGCGCACTCTTCACCTTGCTACAGTATGCGGAACAACAGCGGCGCCTGTTGCGCGCACTCTTCACCCGCCTATAGTATGTGAAACAACAGCAGCGCCTGTTGCGCGCCCTCTTCACCCGCCTATAGCATGTGAAACAACAGCAGCGCCTGTTGCGCGCACTCTTCACCTTGCTACAGTATGCGGAACAACAGCAGCGCCTGTTGCGCGCCCTCTTCACCCGCCTATAGCATGTGAAACAACAGCAGCGCCTGTTGCGCGCACTCTTCACCCGCCTATAGCATGTGAAAC
>LQNS02278159.1:2438479-2450931 GCA_001587735.2 Parhyale hawaiensis | reverse complement strand
ATGAGTTTTGGGAAGGGGTTATATGGTCTGACGAAACTGAAATAGAACTTTTTGGCCGAAACGAAGCTCGGCATGTATGGAGGAAACGTGGTACTGCCTATGACCCCAAGAACACCATCCCCACCGTGAAGCATGGAGGGGGCTGCATCATGGTGTGGGGTTGCTTTACTGCCCATGGTGTTGGGATCTTCATATCATTGATTGCAAGATGAATAGTTTCAAATACAGGGAGATATTAGAGAAAAAGATGCTTCCAAGTGCCAAAAAATTCTGCGAACGACGCAGGTGGACCTTCCAACGAGACAACGACCACAAGCATACTGCGAATTTAACGAAAGAATGGTTTCAAAATAGGAAAATAAATGTTCTTCCATGGCCTAGCCAATCACCGGACCTTGATCCAATAAAAAAATTTGTGGCGTCTTTTTAAACCTGGTGTCCACAAACGGTGCCCCGAAAACCTTACTGAATTAAAGGTTTTCTGCATGGAAGAATGGAAAAAAATACCATCAAGTGAATGTGAAAAGGTAATTTCCAGCTATAACAATCGTCTCCATGCTGTTATTGCCAATAAAGGTCACGCTACCAAGTACTAATATCATAATTTTTTTTGGTTTAGTACTTTTGTCCCTCATTACTTTTGCTTGTGTTAAAATTTATTGTTATAAGTGCACATTTGACTGTTCTGTTTGAATATTTTATTATCTATATGTTATATTAATTTCCTGTATTAATTATCCTAAAGCAGTCCCTAAGTTTTTTAAAATACATGAAAAATAGAGTTGTGCAAATACTTATGTCTAGGCACTGTATATGTATATCCATTATACATCTGTAGTAGAAAATAATTTTTAAATAATTACCTAAGAAATTATGATGCTTGGAAACGGATTATGGATTTTGTTTAAACTTTCAGCGTGGCTTCTACAACTGCCGTCAACATTTCCAAAGAAAAACAGTCTTCTGTTTTTACAAGTGAAAACTTGACACCGAAATTAATGCTTGCTGGAGATACCATTCTATCAGTCGTGAAAAGGTCTGCTCTGAATTGGTCCATTACCGCATAAAATAAACCTTCGTGTGTTGTAATATAGGAGCCCTGTTGATACCATCAAAAAAAAGGGAGCTGTATTCATTTGTGGGCCCGACTGGGGCGCACTGGTGCGCTGATCAGCCTGCATGCCGCCTATGTATCTTACTGGTTTGCATTGTGAACTTTTGACAAAGCTGGGCGGCTTAGATCAATTTGGAACTAAATATGTAATTTTATTATGGAGCTACCACAATTAAGCTAACTTGCATGTACACTGTGCATTAAAATTCATCCGAAACCCGTTCCTCTAGTGGAGCCTGTCAGACGAAGTGTGCTAGTTTGTGATTCTCACTTGTGCAAAGTTGCCCTTTCAAGCGGTAATATTTCATAAAGATTGCATGAGTCAGACTCGCATTAAATTATGAAGTAATTGTGGAAGAAAAATTATTCCCTTCGGACTACGTTCTTGAGGCTAACTTTTTGCATCGAATCTTTTGTGCGCAGTCCGAAGTACTTTTGCTATTTGTTTGTACACTAGACCTATCTGCTTTTCACCAGCTTACCTTACGCACTTCCTGCTCTACGCTTTTTATCTGGCAACGTCTTCCTTGTCGAATATTCCTCATATTTTTCGCAGTCAGTCCGTGTTCCATTCAAGAAACTATTGGTATGCTCGGCAAGCGTGTTTAGTAGTCACCGATAAACCGTCATGTAGAGTCGTTATTTTTGTGTTTAGTTGAAATTACACCCATAATTAAAGGCGCCAATTATTGTGCCAGAACTGAAAACAAAGTAAACAAATAAAAAATAGTATTGAAACCTAACTAAACGTTCAAAATCACTTCAAACAATGACAGCAAGTGCCACAATTACTATCGGTAATTAAACTTACTTGAAGCAACAATGCGTTACGTAAAGAAATATGACAGTATAAAAGCTTGTGCTATGTATTTCAGCAAAATTCGCACAACAAACTTTTTAGGCCCACGCCCTGCATATATCGATAAGGTACAAACTCTTTTGTCCCACTCAGGGGGCATAGGGTGTAGTTAGCTATATTTGCCCATCCTCTGCGCATCCATGGGGAGAAGCGGCCCCAGGGGAACCAGGTAGGTTTCCTTAGCTTTCGCTAGGCCATCGGGACTTTCTTTCGTACTCACTTTACTTCCATCCGCTTTCATACTCTTACTGATGAGTGATGATGCATGCTTTACTCTGTTCTTCTTTCCCGACTTTCTGGCCCATGCGCGTTAATCTTGTGTGAGAACATCCTCGTGCGTGGGTTCCACTTTTCTATCGACATGCTGCGTGTCCTTTCTTCATCTGTGATATATATAATTGCTATGAAAACGTAGGCTTAATTACTAAATTCAATACAAGCACTGTTGTACACTTTGATGCAAGATCAAAGAACTATACCGTAGGTGTTCTGTTGGATGTAAGAGTACAATAACAGACAGTGCAAGGGCACTCGTACTTCTTGCTCTTCGCTCTACTCTTAATTGGATCCTATCTTGCGAAAAGTAGGAAGTTCCCCTGTAGACCCCATAAGACGAGGACACAAGTTGCGTAGTTCGTGTCCTTTATTTATTCTTTGTCTTATTTCGTTCTTTAATTTTGTTTAAGTTTAAATTAAATTCCTTAAAAAAGTGCCGGGAAACCTGATGTTTTTCCCTGGAAAACTCTACTATGGAATACACTGTGATTTCAGTTAAAATTGTAATCGTATTAAGAGCAGAATATTTCTCCCCGGCAGTCAAACTTTTGTTCATTTGCGAAGAAAATGTTGTGGATTTAGTAATTGAGAACTTGCTGCAATTAATTTTTGCGATATCTATCTACGTAGTTTCAAGTAGCAATAAATCTCGTAAGTTCTAGTTTTGTCACAGGTTGTGACGCTATTTGTAGTCGTGAATTTTCTTAATTGTGCGACGGTGCTTCATTTATTATTTGCTTTGCTTAATTGTTTCAACTTGCAACATTGTTGTTTCTGTTTTCCGCTGGCAAGATTTTGTACGGGTGAAATGCGCCACATAGCCGAGTTTCGCAAAACTATTATTTTGTTTGCTTCAAGAGCGGATGTTAGTATCTAAAATATTTACTTCTACCAAAATATTCGTAATTTGTGAATTCATAGACCACACCATACATTGACTAGATACTGGCTCCTAAGTCAGATTTCAGTCCCGCAATTGGGCCTGACTGCACGGTGCCGCAGACGAATTTTTATATGTTCACCCATTATTTTTCCCTACTTTGTTTATCTATTTGGCTTAATTCTTTTTTAGTCAGAGATGAATGGCAAACCTGTACATACTTCTAAAACTTCTATACGCAACAAATTCAGAAAAATATTAAGGTTTGAAGTATAATTACGTAGAGCAACTCTTTTTGACATCCTTTGATATTTGCAATACAGTAAAATTATTTCGCAATAATTTGCGAAGTAAACAGTCTCATTTTGTAGAGCAGAATCTTCTCAAAATTGCACTATGCTTGATTTGTAATGAAATTTCAAGTAAAGAACTGATGAAAATATTAATGAAATTTATTTCATATAAATGCGGGCTAAGCGAGATGATCAGAACAGACAGCAGAGCTGAAGGGTGAGTCGGAGCAGCTTGCAGACATGAAGTGATCTAGCATTGGAAGCAGTGAAGTGATATAGAATGGCAGTAGTGAAGTGATATAGCATTAGCGGCCATGAAGATCTGATCTAAATTATGAAGCACGTCCGCCATGAAGTGGGTGTAGCATTGAGTATTGACAGCAGTGAAGTGATACAGCATTGGTAGCCATGAAGTGATACAGCATTGGTAGCCACGAAGTGATACAGCATTGGTAGCCATGAAGTGTTATAGCATTGGTACTCGTAAATTGATGCAGCATTTTTTGCCGTGAAGTGATACAGCATATTTAGCCATGAAATGATATAGCTTGAAAAGTGAAATGATGTAGCATTGGCAGGCCTAGAGCGATCTAGTATTGACAGCTGTGCAGTGATTAACATTGGCACTTGTGAAGTGATCTAACATTGTCACCTGTGAAGTGATCTAACATTGGCACCTGNATCTAACATAGGCACCTGTGAAGTGATCTAACATTGGCACCTGTGAAGTGATCTAACATTGGCACCTGTGAAGTGATCTAACATTGGCACCTGTGAAGTGATCTAACATTGGCACCTGTGAAGTGATCTAACATTGAAACCTGTGAAGTGATCTAACATTGGCACCTGTGAAGTGATCTAACACTGACAGCTGTGAAGTGATCTAACACACACTGACAGCTGTGAAGTGATCTAACACACACTGACAGCTGTGAAGTGATCTAACATTGACAGCTGTGAAGTGATCTAACATTCAATGATTGGCACCTGTGAAGTGATCCGACATTGGCAGCTGTGAAGCGCTATAATGTACGCCAGCCTTGAGTAATTTAACACCGGCAACCGTGAAGTGATGTAACATTGTCATGTATTAAATCATATATGTATTGGAGGCAACTATGAAGTGATGTAACATAGTCATCTATTCATGCAATGTAGGCAACCATGAAGCTATGTAAAATATTCGTTCACTACATTGTGTAATGTAGGCAACCATGAAGTGATTAAACATAGTAATTCATTCAGTCATGTAATGCAGGCAACCATGATCAGATGTACCAGTAACATATACAAAATTAAGTGATATAAAGCAGTCAACAATGACGTGATGTAGTGTAGCTAACAACCATGATGTCATTCAACTTAGGCAGCCATGGAATGATTCAACTTACGCTACTATGAAAGTGATTTAACATAGGCAACCATTAAGTGATGTAACATAGGCAACCATATGAAGTAATGTAATGGTGGCAACCATAAAGTGGCGTAGGTAGTATTCCTAGGTAGTAAGTGAAATGACATGGTGCATCTGTAGATGGTCCGGTGATGAAGGGTTGTATCAGCACTAAAAGGTCATTTTAATGCATTTTAACTGCTGTCCTGGTATCTTTATCTCATGATTAATTTATTATCTATTTTTAGTTCATAGCCACTAATGTACTGGGATTTCTTAACCTTCTTTTCCTTGCGGCTATAGGGATGAGCTCTACCGAAAGCTCTACATTCATCAATTTCTGAGGTTTTTGCTTCAAATCCGTTGTTGGAAGAAACTTAATTGAATGTGATATTAAAGTACATTACGTGTAGTATCTATGAGCTAATTTTTTCTCAAAAATTTTAATATTCTTGGAACTTATGAGGAATTTTCAATTTTTCTTGGTGTCCGAAGGTATGATATGCGTCGCCTACTGAAGATATAGGATTGTGAATTTAGATTCCCTGCTCTGCAACGCATTCCTTATAGTATGACGAAGAAAATAATCTTTGTTTAAGGTCTCTGTTATTATTAGAAGTTAGTTTGTTCACACTTGCGTAAAACAGCTTCCAGGCCCAATGCAAGAGGCTCGAGTTCAGTGTCCAGTGAGTGTATGGTGTGGTCTGTGGTACATTATAATATATTTTTTTATTTTACCGGTGGTCTCTCTGGGTTACTATTTTTAATTCCCAAAACTGATCGGTTTCAGCGCATAGCGCGGCCACTGACTCTGTAATACCATGCATGTCCAACGACTTGCTCAATTGGATTGCCAGATGCGAAACTTTTTAATTTTTTAGCTAAATTGAATTTTTGCATTTGCGCGAAATTATACTGCGCAAAAAATTTGACCGGCAAGATCCACGGCAAGCATTTGGTCGCTTCTGGTAATATTTCCGCCAAGACTGTTCTTTATCGGCGCATTGCAGGGTTAAGATGGTGCCAACGATAGGGGCCAGTACATTGGCTCCTAAATGGAGATGCTCGTGCCCTTTAGGGACGCGTAATGGCGTTTGATGGGATGTGAGATCCTACTAATCAATCATTATACTTACTCTTTTCTTATTTTTAGTATTAGTGTAAATTTACTATCATTTCTTTTATTGTGAAGTGAATAAATGGTTCTTTTAAATATTATGGAAACATAGTTCTTGCACACCGGCAACGACTATTCTGTCACATTTCAAGTACGGTAGTGTTACATCTACACTGATTTTTAAGCTGACAAAGTTTATTTATGAGCGACAGCTAACTTTGTGTAACTTGGAGCTAATCCTAGCACTCTGAACCATCGCGGGAACTTTTCTGTGATTTTTAAATTCTCCTTTTCTGTAAAAGTTAATATTTATTTCATAAAAGGATTAGTTAATTACTTTTTGTGGTGTCGCAGAGAACCGATTATTTGATATTTGTCACGTTGGTTTCAGGATTAATTGTTTATGGGGTGCTGGTTTTAGAGAATTTGCTATTTTTTTTTTTTGAGTGCTTGTTGGAGAGACTTGGCAAATTGATACTTATCGTGCTAAAGGATTAAGTTCTTGCGGTGTTGGTAGCAGAGATTGGGCATAGTGATGTTTGCCACGTTAAAGGATTAGTTACTTTTCGTATGGTGTCGCGGTAATAGGAAATCAGTAAGCACGGGGCTCACACATAACTACAGCAGTGCTGTCGTGCGCTGCGTAGGTACCTTCATTGGAGCAAGAGGTGCGTGAGCTTCTCCATGTTCAGTCCCTTCGGGTCGCTTTGCAATCGATTTTGTCACCCTCTTTGGACACCATTTTGGTGTTGCACACACACAGGGCACCTCCCATCCCTCTCCGACCCTGTCTCTGTCTCCTCTTAAGCTCAGTGCGCTTCTATTACGCTGCTGCCATAAGGAATGTCTTGCAGCTTTCAGGGAGTGTTGATTGCAATCGTGTAGATTGAAACCTTCCCTGTCTCCTCTTACTGAGCGAGGTTACATTTTGCTGCCGGCCGTGAGGAATTAAGTAATTTTTTATAGGATTCACTTGGCATTTATTGCGAGCTAATGAAGTGAAAAATTTTTAGTTAAATCCCCGTGTGCAGCGTGGTTTTGGTTCGCTACTACCCTGGGGATTCTGTCATAGATTTCAGTGGTTGTTGACTTAAAGGTTTCAAGCTGACGTATTCATAGCAATATTTTTGAGAAAAATTATGCGTCACTAACAGTTTAAAAAACTAAACCTTAATATTGCATTAGAAAGGAGCTAATTTACGACAAGAATAGCACACTTGGGGGGGGGGGGGTCCAAGTTTTGTCCTAAGAATTTTTTAATGTTCTAGTTCAGCTAGGAAACTCCTACAATTAATCACTGCTCTTATATATTCCTGAGCATATTTCATCCGTGCTTGAAAGTACAATTATCGAGGGTTATCTATGATTCAATTACCATTTTTGACATCTAATTTTTAGTGAGTAATATTTTCAAGGTTACAAATGGATCAGAAGTATGTTTGATTTCTGTTTGTCAATTTGCTGGACATTTATTAACATTTTAATGAGATATTTCATATACTCTTAATTTGATGTTATCACTTTTAAAATACTTGTAATTCATAGCACCCACCCTAAGTTGCTATCTGCTTGTTAACACGCCTCGCACTTCAATACAAATGTACCTGTATGTCTATTCTTATTTTGCATGAATATATATTTTTTTTTGCAGCCTGCGACGCATGTGAGCTGCGCATCAGTGAGCTGCTGCTCCAATTTACATTTCGTAACTAGTACGTGTTTAACTTTCATATGTTTCCAAACTTGCGGAGTTGGACTGTCGAGGGTCCGACTAATGGTACCACTGGGTGACTTTTATTCTATGCGTTATCAAGCTCATATTAGGCAGTTATTTTTCTTCCTGTTTCGACCTATCGAACAAGCGGGCGTCGGACTCCGACATCTTGCCCCAAAAAACCTCCGACTCCATCTTAGCAAATATGCTCGCATGCTGCCAGGACAACAATAACATGCGTAGTCCTGCATCTACTGACCAAGAGGTGCGTGCGGTGCAGCACCATCGCCCAGCACATCAGCTATAGCCGCCGCGCGGTCTGTGAGAACCGCACTAATTGCTGAAAATTCTCTGTTGCGCAAATTGAGCGAGATTGCCTCGTCACTTTAATTACACGCCATTTTTGTGAGCTGCTGCTAATGCCAATACGGGTCAGTTTTGCTGTTGCGCCTCGCCAAGTGCTAAACTTTTATGACGTAACGCGAGTATTCTGACGGTTTCGACAGCATCCAGTTGCGCTTTCTATATTTTCTCGAGCATATCTTTCCGATTTCCTACATCTGCGGTCTGAAGTTACGTGCACTGTGGGGAAAATTCCCTGCTGAGCGTCATTTTGCCGCGAGATGTCATGAATAATGTCACCTGGATATCGTCCGAAGACACGTGGTATCTCAAGGATTGTTCTGGAGGGCCTTGGTGTCTCTGGTTCAAGCTGTTCAAACTCGAGTGACAACACAAACTTTTCTGCGCCCCGAGGTAAATGCCTATATCGGCGTACTCGTGCAACACGAAAACGTCCCTTATTTTTGTTAATGCACAGGGAATCGCAGATATACTGTTTTGGAGAAAAATCTCACGCTTTTCTGCGTAGCTACAGTAAAAAAAAATGATGCGTGCAATCTTCGAATGTTTTGATATTGCTCACTCTTTATCCGTACTGATGATTTTGAGCGTCCTTCTTCCATCCCTCTCTTTACACATCTTTGCTGTGATATCGGGAGGCTTAAACTGACATATGATACAGTAGATTCCGTTTATTAGGACTACCGGTTGAAACTACCAACCGCTACAGTGCGACCAAGTATGCTGGGACGGCATTCAACGCAATGTATTTGTTGTGCGCGTTTGGTGGATTTGCGCGATCGATCGATCGCGCAAATCCACCAAACGCGCGCAACATATTTTTTACAAAGCAGCTTCGTTCATTGCGAACGACGTTCCGTTTTTACGAGACATGCGATTCACTGTCATTATTTGCTTAGTCANCACGAACGTATTTCTCGGCCTCTGAAGAGAGCTGCAGCGAACTGCCACAGCGCGCTAAAAAACTGCTTTCGCTGCAAAGAACTGCTTAAAATCACGCGTGATACTGCAGTAATTTTCAATAGGGAGTGCGGCCAATAATGCTGGGACGGCATCCAACGCAATGTATTATTTGCAAAGCAGATTCGTTCATTGTGAGCGACGTTCCCTTTTTACGAGACATGCAATCCACTGTCATTATTTTCTTAGTCAAAGTGTAAAACCTTCAAAATGAAGTAATTTTTCAATTTTTGTCAACTATTTAATATTAGGAGTTATTAATAAGTTATGTGCATTATATGTTTACATTAACAAATTTTCCAGAATTTTGCTGTTACTGCCAACGTACAGATGACGTTAGCATCGCCTTTACTTCACTACGTCAGTATTCGAATTAGTTAATGTCTGCCTATGTAGCAATCGTGAATGATTTTTATTGGCTTATTTACTTCCGTAATTGTAAACAGGGGAGAAAAATAACTTTATAGACGAGAAAGTGTGTTAATTAGCAACATTTTAGCACAGACCTACCTAAAGTTGTTTAATTTAACTTGTTTACGTCATTTCTCAGAACCAGTCGAAAATAGTAATGAAATAAGCTAGTCACGATGTGGACGGATTCAGCGGAATCGATTGTGTATAAAGTTTGTTATCTACGCTTGTTATATATAAGACCAGAAAGGTGCACTCGAAAAAAGTAATTTCCATTTGATAACGTCGTTACGCTAACACATCACGTTAAGCTCTATATTTACTTGAAATCTTGAATCTGGGCAATTCCTAATAAAGTTATACCTGAGTCTGATTTATGTATATATAGCTACTTGTGTCAAATTCGTCATGAAGTCGTTTCGCGAGGACGTGAAGCGTTTCTGTGTGCTAAAATTGTGAACAACACCCATTCCTAGTAGAGACAACCATGATCCTGATATACCAGGCTCTAATATTACGTCACTTCGCAATAAAATCATTCCTCTAATGTCATCGCACCAACTGTTAATGGAAACTACACCGAATACTGCTAACATTACACCAGATTCCACTAACCACAATAAATCATATTAGATAGGTACTAGTGTCACTGCAGGTCTTAGTGCCATTAATACACTAGAAATTATACGAGATCCAGATAATACCCATATCTCCTCAGTTCTTTCTTTCATCGCATAAGATATCCTCATTAATAAGATCGAAGTCTATCTTATTATCATATTAGATTTTGATAACTTGATGCAAAATTCTCATGCCAGTTCTTTAACTATTGCACGAAGCCAAATAACAGCACACAAAATACCAATAACACTACGCCAGATCTTCGTACCGTCACACGATATCACTCGTCGTACAAAATTGTGATATCACCACGACAGATCTCCATACCATCACACGATGTCAAATGACATCACATTAATTACAGCATTCCGAGAGCGGATACCTCCGTCAAAAAAGGCAGGGTGAACGAAAATAAGTCATACTGGTCTTGTAACTAGGATTTCCTTTAATTTTATCATCAGCTAGATTTGGTCATTTTAAGTGCCTCGTGACATTAAGAACAGTTCCTGTCATTTTTGTGTAGATCTGTCCATACCATTTTGAGTTATATCCTGACAAACATATAGACAAACATTGCCAAGCACATAAACGAACCATTCATCACCCAAATTTCGTCATCTTTGTCTTCTAACATTTCTTGGAATTCTTACAAATTTCACGAATATCCCTCCCTGTATAACTTTTTGAGCCTTGTTTTGTTGAACATTACTAACATCATCACCGAAATTTGGTCATTTGTATCTTTTAACTATCTAACAGTTCCTGCAAATTTTATAGAGATCTATTCATAACTTTTGGATTATTTTGCTGGCATAAAAATCAACCATAGAGATAAACAAACGGACAAACAGATCATCAGAAAATTTTACTCTTCACATTCCTAACAATTCATAAAAATTTCACGAAAATCCACCCACGACTATATTTGAGCTTTATTACGAAGGAAAAACAGCAAATAAACAGTTGAACGGTTCTTCACCAAAAGTTAATCATCTATTCGTCCTAATGTGCCCATTACTTTTAAGTTATTTTAGTGACAGACCAACTCAAAAATATAACCTCCTTGGCGGAGGTAAACGTAACAACACCACGCAGGATCCTTGAAGCCTCTTAAGCCATCACCTTAGAGCTTAAAAGAATAATGTATAATCTTAATATTACTTCGGACTCTTATTTAAACCATCCAGATAAAATCATGTAAGTTACTAGTGAAATTTCTCTGACCAGATTGTTGTTGAATCACACAACATCCTCATTGAGTCACACCATCTCCTAGTATAATTACATAAGTCCTCATAACATCCTCAAGATCTGACATCAGATCCTAATAAACCGCACAAGATTGTTAAACAATCGCGCTGGATATTCATACCACCGCTCAAGTTAGGGATGTATGTCTTATGTAAGCCCTTCTTTCTTTTCCCATTCATTATCATATCTCTGCTCCCGGTAGAAATGTGTTCATGTAAGGCCATCATTCTCTTCCCATTCATTGTTACTTCACTGCTGCAGCTAGAGATACAACTGTCATCTTCAAGACTATCACTCTCTTCTCATTCATTCTCTCACTACCGCTCCAGCTAGAGATATGTCGGACGTAAGACAATTACCATTATATTACGTAGCTGCTGCATTTAGTGATGTCTGTATAATGCCAGACCATGCTTCACTTTCTGTGCATTCTCACGCCACTGTACTACAAGCTAGCGATGCATGTGATGTCATTCCTTTGCCAATCTGAAATTCGATATGTGTTCACCAAAAAATCGCTTCGGATTCCCTTGAATGACAGTCATTCAAGTCGTCAGATTTCCTAGAATCACAATAAATCCTCAGGAAGTCAAGCCAGATATTCTTATACTCTATCACAACAGATGCTAAAGACAAATCCTGTTAAAACCTGACTCTCGTAAAATCAGCCTGGTGGTGTTAAAATCGGTCCAGATCCTATAGTGACAGCAAATCTGCTCCTCATCAAGTCTGCCAAATTGTCATAAATCCTGGTCACATGCTAAAGAAATCACTCCGGGACTATGTACAGTCAATAATTTATAATAAAATACCACACCAAGTCGTAATTGAACCACAGCAGATCCTAATTAAAACACAATCGATCTTAATTGCACAACATAGCCTAAGCAATTCTCACCATATCCTTATAAGATAGAACAGTGCTAAAATATCATAAGATATCCTTAAAAAATTACTCTAGATCCTAATTTAATCATACCGGATCCTCATACCACTGCTTCTAGGATATCTGATCCTGCGCTATCAATGAGCTCGGCGGTGGTGTCATCAGGTCCCCCGGCGGCGGCTGCAGGCCGCGCGTGCAGCAGCAGCCGCCCGCCGCCGATCCCCAGATTTTTCCCTTGGCCTTCCACTCCAATTTGTGGTTGTAATTAACGTGTCTTGTGCAGGTCAAGAACTAATGAGATGAAGGGGCGTTGT
>LQNS02278159.1:2428423-2438449 GCA_001587735.2 Parhyale hawaiensis | reverse complement strand
GCAGGCCGCGCGTGCAGCAGCAGCCGCCCGCCGCCGATCCCCAGATTTTTCCCTTGGCCTTCCACTCCAATTTGTGGTTGTAATTAACGTGTCTTGTGCAGGTCAAGAACTAATGAGATGAAGGGGCGTTGTTCGTGCTGGGCCCCTACATGTTCCCATGTGAACTTATTAAAAAGACTTGGCTCATTTATATCTTTGTGTCTTGAGCATTTAAGTTTACTCGCCTTGCGCTATGGAAAGACCAAGTTGATCTACATCTTTGTGTCTCCTGCGTTCTAGTTAATTGATTGCCTGCCTTTCTCAGTTGCAGAAAATTCGGTAACCCAATTTTTTTGTAACAGTTCTCGTCAAGTTTTGAAAATAGTTCGTATTATTTGTCTGTAGTTTTTACCGCTTATTGGTAAATTAATAAATTCCGACGAACGTTTTCTTGCTGCATGTGTTGTACATGTGGGTCTACACTATTATATAGGTATCTGTGCGATAAGTTGTTGACAACCACATGTTCATTTGCTCAACATAGCTTTATTACTCAGATCATTGTAACTTAGCAAATATAAACAATTTTAACTAACGTAAATCATTGTGTCGTTTACTCTTCTGCATTCGGTAAAGACGACGGCCACTCCAGATATATTTTTGTCTTTCTCGATTATTGCCATTCATATGATGTTACGCCTTAGTTTTACGGCTTTTGTTCAAGGCCAGATTATTTTTTTCTGATCTAGTACCGTATGTGGAAAGTTTCAAATCTGGTATTTTGGGTGATTGTTTCATTGGTAACCCACTATTGATTTTGTCCCTGAGAGCCCTTTATATAGTTACTATCTACTTGAGTGTATTAAGCACTATTTGTTTGTCTCTGGATTTTGATACTGTGGATCATCGCTTCTGTATATGCCTATATACATATATGTATCTTTATGCTTACAGTATACTTATTATTTATAGCTGTGGATGATGCATGGTTACTTTATTCATAAATTTATGTTTTGTGGTGAGCATTGTTCATTGGTGACCTTAGTTATTGATAATCTGCTTATTTGATTCAGTTTTACTTTGATATTTACACAAAGTATTATAGTTCTGCATCTCTTGATATCGCTGGTGGCATTGTTATTATTAACTTAGTTTTTATGTGACACAGGCCCAGCCAGATCTACTTCGGCAGCCGCACCCACAAGCAGATAGCGCAGGTTGTGAGCGAGCTGAAGCGCACCGCATACGCTGACGCCAAGTAAGTTCTTATAGTTTCATTACCACCCGCGCACGCAGTAAAAGCGGCAATTGCTTGCGTTCGGTATGTCTATATTTATATGTCCTTCCACCCAAGAATAGCCACATGGAATCGAGGCATCGTCCCAATTTCGTGTAAACAGTCGGGCGGGTTGACCTAATAGTGAATAACGGTAAAACTGCTGACTCAGCGCTTTCAGTCTCAACCTCCGCTCCTCCCACCGCAGCTGATGGTCTAGCCGACTCTGGGGCCCTGAGACGTTTAGCTATATTCTCCTGTTGATCAAATTAAGCTTCAGCTTTTTTTCATCTTATTTAAGTTTTATTTACCAAAGTTGGATATTTTTAACTTTCCTAGGACCAATAAATATCCTCGTCAGGGTTGACCAAACTGTCTTTTCGACTTCATTATAATTGGCACCGTTTTCAAGTCGGCACAAAATATATAACAGAAAATAGTTGCGCGTTGGCCGCGAGAGGTCGATGAGGCGCCGTAAAAGGCAGAATCCGGCCAGCAGACACCATTTAACTAACCGTAGCGTCAGCTATAATGCTCTTGAGTTGCAATGCCGTGTTCTGCCGTAGGTGTCACGAAACACTAAAGTGGATATTGCGACTCAAATGTAACGTTTTTTATGACCTTAAAACAACGAGTGCATTTTTCATTTGGTTGTACAATGGTGTCTGAGCGAAATTTTTCTAACGTATGTTCAACTTTCTTCATTGTGCCATTGTAAAGAGTGGTAAAATTGTTATCGAATTTATATATAGCTACTCGTAGACATGGTATATGATTTCTCGATCGGGTAAGCTTTGAGCATTTACATTTACTTTTTACCGTTTCATCAAACCATTTATACCAGGCTGTACTTTGAAACAAGGCTTGTTTACCATGTCGTGGCATAATTAAGTGCAACATTTATCTTGGCATTGTGTACTCTGCAGCTAGGTATTTCAAGTTTCAATATAATGGTAACGTACAGCTATTTCTTCAATATGTATGGAAGACATGCAGATGTATACAGAAAGCGGACCACCGCAGAGTTACTTCGTAAATATAAACTAGGTTAAGCATATTTACACTAAAAGGGACGGAAGGCGTTTTTCGGGCGGGCTGCCGATGCAATGTTTTAATGCTTGTCTACGCGTGGGTGACGCTCTTGCCTGCGTCGTTTGACCTTTCGCATGTACCGGCCGCATGTTAATTACATTCGTAATTTCGATATGATGCTGCGAGACTTTGCACGAATCAGTTATTATCAACTAAATTATATATTGGCTAGTTATCTGTCTTGTTATCTACAGTTGACGGTAAAATTCCCCCCATTAAAAAATGTATAATGGTGTAAACTTGATTTGTACGTAAAAACTACGATATCGTTATGATCGAGGAGCCGCTAAAATTTGGGAATTTTAATTTTTTGCGATTTTTCAATTTTTGGGAATTTTTCAATTAGGCTGTGGGAATTTTCAATTTTTGGGATTTTTTTTTAATTTTTGGGATTTTTCAATGTTTGGAATTATTTCAATTTTTGAGATTTTTCAATTTATGGGAATTTTTAAATTTTGGGGCTTTAATATATGTTTTGAGATTTTTATATTTTTGGGATTTTTAATTTTCAATTTTTGGGATTTTTCAATTTTTGGGAATTTTTTAATTTTTAGGAATTTTTCAGTTTTTGGGATTTTTCAAATTTTCGGAATTTTTAAATTTTTGGGAATTTTCAATTTTTGGGAATGCAAATAGGGTCAAGCCTTACTTTAGTTACTTTAGGAATAGCGTGGCTGGAGTTTTATTGGACGATGTCGATGATTGCTTAACGTTTAACGGTCTATATTCAGCACCAGTTTCCACTGGAATAGTAATATTTGACAGTGAACCTTGAGATCCACTCCGTCATATCTGATTATGAATAGCCGCTTGCACATTTCTCCCTTCAAATGCTAGGCAAGTAGGTAGGTAGGTCATGGAACTTAAAGCTACATTTTTTGCCCAATTTGTGTAATAATCATTTGCTATGACGTAGTCCCTTCGTACGTTTCGGTATCGGCATAGCTACCTATTCTACATACAAAAGTGTACTGGCAGTCTTCACGTACTCAGTCTTTCTGCGGTAATATAAATGCTATGGCATTTCGTTACTCGAATTTAATTCGTTCCCCTAAGAGGGTACCGTTATGGTTAGAACTTATTAGGTTTGCCCATCCTATGTTTATGTTATAGATAGCACCGACACTTCTGGGACCCTTTAGGTCACTTTATCCGTAGCTAGGTCTTCGGGACGTTTTTTCTTCGTACCCACTTTGCTTCCTTCCACTTTCATAGCCCCACTGATCATGCTTTATCCCGTTCTTCCCCTTCTTTACTGGCTCGCTGTTCCAAATGCGTGTTGATCCTGAGGAGGAAAACCGTCGTGCTGGTGTTCCACGTTTCTCTCTAATCGTCTATGAGTTCAACGTTTTGATATCTGTTTTTTCTTCTTCTATGAGATCGCCGTTATGGTGGAAACGGAGGCTGAAGCTGTTCAATATAACGTAACGACGGTTCGATTGATGAAAAATTCGCGTTACAGATTGTGCTAAGTCCAGTATAAATTATGGCATGCGCTTGAGGATTTTATTAATTATCTATTCAAGTTGTATTCACGTTGCGTGTCGCCTCAGCAACGCAGTCACCATGCTTTTAATAAATTAGTGATATAATTCAGTATTCGTATAATAAATAAACTATTTCTCTTTTAAAACTTCAGCTTAGCCTTCTTCCCGTCCTAGTACTGAGAAAAATCTCTCGTCACTCGAGTTTTTCAGGACTTGGCTTAGAGCTAGTGAGATTTGGCCAAATTCCTGTACATTCTCACGTATCATGCCGATTGCAAGCTTAAACCCGAATTGATCCGTTGGGATCCGGTATGTGAGTGGTAGTTACGTCTTTGTAGTTTGGTTTGTGCATTTACCCGTCCTATGCTGCCTGGCAGCAGCGTCCAGGGAATATATTTCTTCTTGGCTGTGTTTGAGGGCGGAGTTTATAATGGGGCGGGGCATATAACAATGCCAGATGTCTCAAAGTGTGTATGCTCATGCAATTTATGTACACTGACGACCCGTGCTNTGGTTTGTGCATTTACCCGTTCTATTCTGCCTGGCAGCAGCGTCCAGGGAATATATTTCTTCTTGGCTGTGTTTGAGGGCGGAGTTTATAATGGGGCGGGGCATATAACAATGCCAGATGTCTCAAAGTGTGTATGCTCATGCAATTATTTATGTACACTGACGACCCGTGCTTGTGTAAATTCGTTATACATCAGCCATTTAATTTAGTTAATCTTTTATTAGAGTAGAACGATATATGTGCTTATACCTATTTGCTTCATGATAGCCACTATATGAGTGCATATAGCTATGAGAACATGACCTGTAAATGGTTGGTTTCCATGAATAATTCTTTCATTTGTTAGTTCTGCTTGCGCTTTACCCAGGTATGTTTATGCAGGTAAATGCTGTCTACTATTGTGACATAGCTGATGCGTAAAAGACAATAAATAGGTCGATCCTAGAATAGAAAATTGACTACATATGCAAACTATACCCAAAGTACAGTTTGGGGAGGCGGGGCCCCACGCAACGTCTCAACGCAGCTGCCACATGTCTCCAGTCGACGGTCAGACGGCAAGCGTGCCGGAGACCTGCCGAGAATGAGCAGATATTGGAGATTGCTGCGAGCATTGCGATACGTACGCTTCGCCGCATTCCTCTGTACAGGCGTCGAATACATCTCGGAATTGCTTCAAGATATAGTCGGAAATCTCGCCAGAAATTCTTCTTCGGAAACCTATGATATTTATAGATGGAATGCTGTCATCATGTCCTGGATTTTTGGAGGCGTCTTAGCTTGTTGCTGCTGTCGCGCCGCTCTGTTTACTTTACGAAGCTTTCATGCGACCTTTTTTTCCCAGCTTTTATTTACGGGTAGTAATGTTCGACTTCCTTTCTGGCCCAGTTCGTTGCAAAGACGGGAAGAAATAATCAACAATTACTGCTATTTATAGTCATCCATTGTGTATTTGAGCGAGATTGTCATAATTGGTGTGCTTATTGAGTATTTATGCATCACGTAAATGTTAAGATACTAAGTCACAGATATGTTTGATTTTATTCATTATCAATTTCATCCTTTTGCTCTTGACTGCATCTCTAAGTATCATCGTCAAATTATGCAAAGCATCGCACTTTTTTTGTGTTGCTTTAATTGACGACTCTTCCAGTTGCTACGTGAACGCTAGATATGTTTTCAAAAACTTTCAATAAATACATGGGTGTTAGTGTGACCACTAAAATATGTGTTTCTTAAAGAAATATCCATTTTTGTGTGGAACGAGTTTCAGCAGGCAAGATCGAGGCAATGCTGAAATTACAAATCGGCTCCTAGGGCGGCCAGCAATTCTGCTAGAGTATCGTTCACGCATATGTCGCCACAGTTTGAATGACCGGGACGACCATGCGCCTCCGTATGTATTACCTCCAAGCGTTGCAATCATAACTGCCTGCAGCAGCGTCATCACCACCTGAGGCGACAGCATGATCACCGTCCGACGCCTCCGCCGTAATCACAATCGTGCGGTGTGCCCCGCTATCATTACCATGGTGCAGCACCTCCCATTACCTCTAGTCGTAATTACTGTCGTTGCTGCCGTGCAGCCCCGCCTCATCTGGCACCGAACGCACTTGAGTGCCATCGTTGTTATCATACGGCGCCATTATTACCACCGTGCGGCACCGTCATTACCATTGTGCTGCGCTATCAGTATCATTACCACCCTGCAGCACCGTCAATACCACCCTGTGGCACATCAGAAACGCTCTGTAGCAATATATCAGCACCACCTTGTAGCACCTCCTAACTACCATGCACCGCTTCATTTCTGATATACGGCACTATAACGCCTTCCGAATAGCACTATCGTTACCGCCGTGCAGTGCTGTATTACCACCGTACAGCACCATAAGTTTCACCCTGCAGAATATTCATTTTCTCTGTGCAGCATCATCATCGTTATCACTGCGCAGCATCGTCATTACCACCGTGCGCCACAGTTATTAGTACCATGCAGCACATCGATCATTACCACCGTGTAGCACCATCATTGTCACCGTACTACATCATTATCACCTTGCAGTATCATTATCACCGTGCAGCAACATCACCGTTATTACCGCACGTGCAGTACCATCATTATCCCCGTGCAATGGCGTCATCCCCGTGCAGCACCTTCATTATCACCGTGCAACACCACATGACCCCCGTGCAGCACCATCATTGTCCTCGTACAGCACCATCATTATCCCCGTACAGCACAATCGATCATTATCCCCGTACAGCACCATCATTATCCCCGTACAGCATCATCATTATCCCCGTACAGCACCGTTATTATCCCCGTGCAACACCTCATTACCACCGTGCAGCACCGTTATTACCACCACCCTCAGAGGTTTATTCTGACGGGCCTTTTCCCTGTCGCAATATATTTGGGGCTCAAGATCCCAAGGATCCCTATATAGGACCTTAATTATAGTGCCTGCTCCGCATGGGATGTTGCAGCTTGCCGCAGTTTCTGTAATTAAATGGTGTTAGCTTTGTAAAGCTAGGTAGGCTCTCAATACTTCACCTTCTGTTTCGGGAGGTGGGCCGCTGATTGAGGTGGCCGACCTACTTCCGCTAGACTTCTACTTTCTCATTTTTCGTTTCCTTTCCTACGCGACGTAGCTGAGCGAAAGCGTTCAGCCGTGCCTGGGGGCTGGAGATGCACAACTTACGCCTTTTTCCTGTCAGTAGCGCACTGACCACTTAGAATATGAGACCTACCGTCTGAAAAGCCGAGACGAAAACCATTGATGATTTAAAACGGCACATACTTCGCGTCCCATAGTGGCGCAAGAGCCTGTGTTTAGCCAGGGGAATAGTTCGGCGCAATATAAGCATTGCGTCCCTGATGCGCTAATAAAATTTTGTACTACTTTTACTATTACCATCGTGCAGCAGCACCGTTATTCCCACCGTTCAGCTCCATTTTCGCCGTACATCTCCATCATTTCACCTTTCAGCACCATCATTATCCCCATGCAACACGATCATTATCCCCGTGCAGCATCTCATTACCACCGTTCAGCACCGTCATTGCTGCTATCCAGCGCTATAATTACCTCTACAGCATCAAAAGTACCGCCTGACATCAGAATCACCACTCAACACTCCAATGCTCAACGCACACCACCTCAGTCCTATATACGACAATGAGCAGCACAGCCCTTCCCCCCCCCCATCGATGTGTGGGTCGATACACTTCTTTGTATGCCTTGCCATGGAACCAGGCAACACAAGCTGCGTATGTCTTGCAGTCCGCTGCCCGCGTTTTTTTTTTTTTTTTTTTGGGGGGGGGGCTCTTCTTGAGGTCTCTCCGTTTTAAGTTGAGTTCACACTGTACAGCCTTCTGTTCCTCGTACGGAGTGCAAACATCCGTACTTTCTGTTCATTATTGTCCTTTCAAATTTGAAGATACTTGCAAAATTTCTCCGGTGAAAGTTGGTAGAAACCAGCTAGTATGACGGCTAACATTTTTATCAAACGTTTGGTAGAAACACAGCAGTGTTTGCGAGCACGTAACAATTTATAGACGCTTGAACAATGTGCTTCACGTGTACAGGGACTAAATGACTATATAGGATGAACTCGCCGTGGGATCATGCTTCCTTCCACGATTTCCTAAGCATTTATTTTGTGTCCGCACTTTATTTTATCTTCGCGATTACTTTCGTCATGTATACCGTAGGTTCGCCTATCCTATGTTATGGGGCGTAGCGACCCCATGAGGCTCGTGAAGGTTACGTTAGCCATTAGAGCTGAACATTGCTGAACAGATCATTGTTTGGGTCGTGAATTCCTTCCGATAATAATAGTAACAATAATAATGCTTTCGTCATACGCAACTGCCTCATCAAAAATGCATTGGCGATTATCGGATATTATTTCATACCACCCGGTCCCCATTCCTCCGTAAACAGAGGGATAAGTGTGCCTGAATTTTCAACAGGGTTTGATCTCCATGTGTAGATTTTGCTTCAACTTTTTATTCTTTGCTTTCCTCTGTCAATTTGAAAGAATTTCGATTTTTCTCTGTAAGATTAGACCTCTAGAACTCTATGGTGCTGTGCGTTTCCATGGCTGTCTGATCAGTTATTGAATAGACTGTGTTAGGGTAAGAACTGAATATCTTCACTCAGATCAGAAGTAAGTGACCCTAATCTAATGTAGGGGAATTACCCAATTACCGAACGAACTCTATTTCCGAACAAACAGCTATTATTTGATAGGTTTGTGCAATAAACCATGAAATAATAATGACTGTTCATTAATAGATTTAGTTCGGCAATTGGGTAATTCCTATAATTTTCTATCCTAAAATAGATCCCAGCGAACGCTGTGGGGAGGAAGGGTTTAGCTGGGAAAGTAAATCTTGCAATAATTACCGGTATATTAACAACTAGTGGCCCATGCCGTCATTATAAATGATGGCAAAAAATTAACACTTCACCAAAACCCCCGCCGTCTTTTGGGCTTCCTCATTTTTCCCCTATCTAATACTGAAGAAAAATATTCCAAGGTATCCAACTTTTTTTTTTCGCCGTCTGAAATCTGAATTTTCTCCTATCTTATTAGTTCTATTTTTCCCCTATCTAATATTGAAGAAAAAGAGATTCCAAGGTACCCCACTTTTTTTTTACATTTTGAAATCAGAATTTTCTCCTATGTTATTCCCATAGAGCGTGACAGGAAAGATACAAGTATATAAAGAAATAAAAAATAAATAAATAAAAACACGACGTGAATTATTATATAGTAGATTGTAGCTCTTTCCGGACATGTGCTTCTCGTTGACTCTTGCAGATTTTTTTTTCTGCATTCGATACAAACAAGTATCAAGGTAAAAAGAGAAACCGCTAAATAGATGAAGAATTAGCTATTTAGCCAATTAAATAAGTAAATAAATTTACAGGAATGGATAAACGTAACCTGCAATAAACTGTCATCGTTAAAGTGTTAGCGCAAAGAACTGTAAGAATTTAGGAAACTCTAACAAACGGCTTATATGCCAGAACGTCATGACGGACGCGTACGAAGAGTCGTCTATTTCATTCAAATTCGTTGTTTGTATTTGTTTTACCAAATTTGTAGATTTAATCTCCGTTCTCAGCTTGATGGTACGTCTATCAAACAGTATAATCAAGACCATTGTGTACTCATAGGTAAGCTTATCCGTTGATTCTTTAGATGGAGCACTATAGATGAAAATTTCCTCAGGCTCCACGCGCTGGCACACAAGTGGCTCTAGTGATCGAAAGTTGCCAACGCAGGTAGCCCCGACAACCGCATGCATGAGACGACTCTAGCGTGAACATAGCGATGGCAAAAAGTTGACAGAATTGTTACATGTAAATAGCTCGTACAATATGGAGAAGTTTGGCAGGTCCCTCCCCGCATGCTTGTACGTACATTGTATAGCAAGGATCTGAAGCTGTGATTTTGCCTGAAACTGAGCCCATTGTTTCACACTCTGACAAGAAAATATAAATTTACTAGTTGACCCGTGCGTGAAAAATTCACGCAATAATGCAAGTAGTAGTAGTAGTAGTAGAAGTTTTACTAGCGCTTCAGTGGCACACTGCCTATATCGCGCCGAACAATTCCTGTGTTTAACCACAGGCTCGTGCGCCGACTAGGGCGCGTTTTAAGTT
>LQNS02278159.1:2388982-2409689 GCA_001587735.2 Parhyale hawaiensis | reverse complement strand
CAATCTGTCACTTTTTGAGCATTGAAAAAAACTTGTTAGAGATCGCTACATGCAATAGCCTTCCAGTTATGGAGCTTTAAGTGGAAGTAATACGAAAATCCGTTATTACCCCGCGATCCGGTATAACACCATTTTACGGTACTTTTCAAGTTGTGCTATCTTTATTTCCACCCAAATTCCAGCACAAATGTATACTTTTTATCATAAAATTTTAATCAAATAGTTTATAGGGAAACCATGATAAGAAACAGGTAAGTAGTTGGAATAAGGTTTTTATGTCAAAGTTTCACATGATATGGCGTAGTATTTTTTAAGTTATCGAAAAATTCTGAATTGTGCTATTATTATAGCCGCCACTTTACAGTACCATCTAAAACTAAGGGGAAAAGTTTTATAACTTTGATCTGTTCGTCACACGTACCTCATGTTTTGATAATTAATAGTCTTTAAGATGCTGATTATTGTTACTGTAGAAAAATTTGAATCAGATGTAGATGATAACAAGAAATATATGAGTGAAAAGCTTATATTTTCAAATTTGGAACGTCCAAAACGAAGGGACAAATACATTGAAGTCAATATTCAACAAATATTTAGACAGGAATATTCAATGTTAATGCAATGCACGATCAATGTTCAGTAAATAGAGTCTTGCTTTCAATCACAGCTGCACATCGTCGACTACATGAACGTGTAAGGTCTTAATAATCAATTTTAGACCATTCCTCTGGGAGTTTCATCCACAAATCCTCAGTATTGGTGGGATTTCTTGCCATAATTCCACTCCTAGGGTCTTCCAAAGATTCTCTATAGGATTCAAGTCAGGACTTTGCGGTGGCTAATCCATGACGTCAAAGCCTTACTGGTCCAGGTAACACATCACAGTTATCGTCTTGTGGCAGGATGCATTAGCCTGCATGAAGATAGTTCTATCCACACCTGAATTTTGACTAGTAAGCACATCATTTAAAATGTTTTTATACACCTGAGCGTTCACACGTGGGTTTGTCAGCGAATGAGAGGCGTTCTCCCTTGACTCGGAAAAATACCAAACACCTTCACACTCCCGCCCCCAAATTTCACAGTATTTTTGTACACTTTGCGCTTAATTTTTCACCTGCGCGACTCTTAACTAAGTTCTTACCCTCATTTTCAAACAGATTGAATGTGCTCTTCTCCCTGAAAAGCGCTCGGGACCCAATTTTCATATGACCAGATTACATGCTTGTTTGCATACTCCAATATCCTACAAGTGGTTTCTCCTGTGGGCTTCGTGCAAGTAAGCCTACTTCTTGTCGTCGCCTGAAGACAATCTGTCGTGACACATTTACACATGTTGTGTCATTCATTACCTTGTCTATTTCTGCTGAAGACATGAAACTGTCCTTTAATGCCATAGGCTGCATGAACCTGTCCTCTCTAGCTGAAGTTTTGCGTGGTCTGTCAGTTTTTAAGACTGACGATGCAGCCAGTTTCATTATGAGATACTGTACAATTCTGGCCACAACACTTTTCAAACGGTTTACCCGATCTGAAATCTTTTCAATAGTACAATTTAATTGTCTTGTGGAACTTAATATAATCTTTTCGTAAGGAGTTATCTACTTTTTGACGTGGTGCCTTGAAGTCCACTGCTGCAATGCTACAAATATCCAATGAAAAGCCTTTTCTTCACTGGAAATGAAGCAGTTTGAGTGCAGTTTATTGTTTTTCCTCATATTTGTTCCTTAGTTTTGGACGTTCAAAATTTCAAAATAAATGTTTTGCCTCATAAATTTCTTATTATCTTTTATACCTGATTCAAATTTTTACACATTAATAAACATCTTGAGGACTATTGATTATCAAAAGATAAGGTATGTGTGATGAATAGAAGCAAAGTAATAAAATTTTTAAAATTTGTCCCTTAGTTCTGGATGGTATATACTGTATATTAAATATTATGAGTGTTACAGCATCTTGCCCACTAAATCCACCGAAGTTAGTTGTAATATTTTATGTTATTTAAGTATTAAACCTGTTATGACTTTTTGCGTGAGAATCCACGGACTTCTGTTGTATTATTGGATTTAAGTATTATGACTCCTGTGGTTTTAAGCGCAATAAATCCACTGGCGCGTATCGTACTGGCTCCGTAAACCCTGAAGCACAGAGTGCCTTCTGTTTAGGAGGTTTCAGTTAATGATATTCCTATGAGAGTCTAAATTTTAGCTCAGCACTTTTTTTTGGTTCAGTGCCATCGCTGTCGTGATTTCTTTTTGTAATAAATTTATGAACATTAGCTATAGCATGTCAGCTACGCACCTCCAATGGATGTGTGCGGTACTGGTTACCACCTACAACAAAGACGTCGCATTCTTTCTCGTTCCTCGAACATTTAATATTTTATCTGGAGAAGGCATTAGCTTCGGATGTCTTTGTTTTCGATTTTATTGTGCTGCTTCTTATTCCCACGTTCGAGCTTGCTTTCATGTCCCCCTTCGCTTCTTTTTACGCTTCTCGTACGCGACCCCATGGAAGTTTACCCTTTCTTCTGCAGTTCCCTCCGCCGTCCCTCTTCAGTTGCTGTATCGGCCATTCTCTCTCTCCCTCCCTGCACACACACACACGCTCTCCGGAGCCACTCCACACGCTCTCGTCAGGTGCCTCTCACCAGTCATTAATACGCGTCAAAAATCACGTCTGCAGCTCCTCTTGCTTCCCTCTCGCTTAACTGCGAAAAAAGGATCGCAGTTTGCTTTCGAGCCCCTTGGCCGTGCTCCCTTCTTGGGTTCTGCCCCTGCATGCAACGCTGCAGTTGTGCAGCGGTCTTGGAGTTATTTTCGTGCTTCTGACTTACTTTTTCTGAATTTTGTCTGTAAAAAGCTGGCGATTTGGTGGAGGGTCTGTCGTTTCCATGGACGTGCTGCACTCGTCAAGTGCAATAAATTGATTTATTCGGTTCTTTTTTAGTACCTCCACCGAGGAAGTTGTTTTGTCGAGTTTGTCTGTCTGTCACCGGGTTACCTAATTAAAAAGGTTTTAGACAATCTGCATGAAATTTACAAGGAATATTAGGCATGTTACGGGAAACAGATGATGAACATTCTGTGCACATCCGTTCAACCGTTTTTTATTTATTTTTCCTTTGGTTACTTTACTCAAACAGTTATGAACGTATCTTTCTGAAATATACAGGAATTGTTGGGAATGCTACAAAGAGCAACTGACCAAATTTTTGTGATCTGTCGCTCAGTTTGTCTATATGTTTGATATTGTTTTGTCAGAACATAACTCACTAAGTTATGGACGGATCGTCATAAAATATTAAGCAATTGTGCAAATGCTAGAAAGGACAAGAAACCAATTTTTTTATGATCGTTTCGATTTACACTTGTCCCCCTATGCTGTATGTTTGTCGTAGCATAACTCAAAAGATACCGATGGAACTCCAAGAAAATTACAGGTGCTGCCATTAATATCAAGCAGCATAAATGATTATATTTTGATTATAAAAATGAAATCCTGGTTTCTGGACCAATTTGTGGTTTTCATTAACATTGTCCTGCTTGGAGCATGCATAGCGCTCTCAGATCATTGCTCTATTTTATTTATTATTTTTTTTTTGCATGGGGAAGGAGTTTGGCACTGCTCGGGCTGAATTTTTATCGTCTAATATGATATTGAAATCTAATCCTCTAACAATAGTGCTTTCCTGGGACCTGGGTTACCTTAGTCCATTGTCAGGTCTTTGGGACGTCTTTCCTTCGTGTCTACTTTGCTTTCTTCCGTTTTTATACTCCTACTGATGTTACTTGCCTGTGTTTTTCCTCTTCTTTCTGGACTTGCTGTTCCCATGCGCGTTGATCCAGTGTGGGAGCACCCTTGCGCATGAGCTGCACATTTCTATCGGCACATTGCATGTCTCTTTTCTTTCTTGGCTAGATCACCTTTGTTGATTAAATGGAGCATTAAACTACTCATTATAATAGTAATCCAAGTATATTTGAGTTCATGACGCACCCTTGTACAGTAATTCATTCTTGCCTCTCCCCAAAGCTTCTTTTTGGATTCGTCTCTGCATCCAGCTGCAGTGAGTGCATCATCTGAATCATAGTTTGCTTGCAGTTTGCATTGGTTGTGTTGCAAAATGTTTTACCTTTACTAAGGCTATAATAGAATTCCAAAATGTCCAATCTATTTGGCCTAATCCCATGATGTTCAGTATGGAATTTCCTAGTCAAAAATCGCCAAGAGCTTATAACGAAGGACTCTGAAAAAATTGATCCAGCAACCAACATGTCCCAAAAAGATACCCTTTAATCTGATGAGGTAATGCCGTACTGTTTAACAGATGCAGTGATATGCTTCTAAATATACATCGTTTACAACGTAACCGACGTTATCGTAACTTATTTTAGTCTAACGTAATGCACGTATATCGTTAATGTTCTTATGAAACTTGGAAAAATTTGCAGCTGTTGCTTCTTTCCCAACACCAGATGCGGTTAACGTACAAAATGTCCAATACGCATGTCAATTTGACTTGTTATCAGTAGCCAATTTGACCTTCGGATGTATTAGAAACACGACCATTTCGAGGTTGGGGTTACCTCGGAAACCTCTCGTGAGGTCCGTACGTTTCTGCAGCGCTGCGGCGTTAGCAGCGCTTTATTTATTTCGTGGTTAATGTGGTCCCCGACTTAGCCTTGCTTCAGTGCATTCAGAGTGCATTCGATACTTTTCCTGCTAGAACACTCGTGCCGTCTAAATTATGCTAAGGAATTTGGGATGGCACTTCTTCATTGATCATAATGTCGTTACTAACATGCTTAATTATGAAGAAAACTCGACTACGGCCAACTCTAAAAATTATCATGAGAGACGAGGGCTCTCGGTTTCGACTCAGCTGTGCCACAGAATCATTCTTTCCCTTAGATATCATACGAAAAAATGAGTTTTCACTCGCTAGCACTCAAGCGTCATTATTTAAACTTCCCCCACGTGTACTACGTGCTAATTTTTGTGTTTGTATCATCAAATGCACGATTACGTTGCATATTTGCATTTATCTGCCCAGCTATTAGGACGCATTTTTTACGAAATTTACAGGGATTGTTAGCGACAGATGATTAATTTTTGGTGAGGATCTGTTCCGCCGTTTGTTTGTTTGTTTTTGTCTGCCTCATTTTTCTCGGTGGCGTAACTCAGAGAGTTATGGACCGACCTTTATGATATCTGCAGCATTTGCTAGGGTTATTACTAGGAGCTGGTGACCAAATTTTTTTGTTGATCTTTTGTTGGTTGTTTCTGGTTTTATGTTTGTCAGTAACACAACTCAAAAACTCTTATCGAAAGATCGCCATGAAATTTGCAGGAATTGTTAGAAATGCTAAAAGGCACCTATGACCCGCTTTTTGTGCTCTTTGGTTTATGCGTTTGTGTGTTTGACTAATGTTTGTCAAAATATAGCCTACTCAATAAGTTACGGACAGATCTTCAATAATATATAGAAGCTGTTCTTATTGTCAAGACACACAATTAACCGAATTTTTTTTTTAACGATAAAGAAACCGTCCTGATTTCAGGACCAATTCTAATTTTTCATTAACATTGTCCTGCTTGGCTGAGGTATGCGCTTTCAGAGTTCTCTAGCATTATTTTGATGTATGAACAATCTGTAATGATGCACCTCGTGTAACTGTTAATTTATTTTAAAATGTATTTATTCTACTGTATTCGGCCGTCAAAGATGATGGAGCATCACGCACCCAAGGGTCCCGAGTGCTTTTACCGCAGGAGATGTTTCAGCTTGCTGCACTTCCTGCTGACGAGTTTAGTTTTCTAAAGTTAAGTAGGTTCTCTGTTTTTCCCTTTCTGTTCCGTGACGTGGGCTGTTGATCGAGATAGCCGACCTAGTACGCGGGACACCTCTAGTCTCTTGTGCGGAAGGCCACAAAAGGAGCCATCGACTCGAGGGACTTTTACTATTCTTGGAGCTTTTTTCCTGCCAGTAGTAGCGCACTGAGCCTACCGAGTTTTTCCGGCAGGGATACCGAGAAAAAATTTTGGTACTGATGAAAAGCGTTAAATTCTTCAATTGAGCCCCACTCTTGAATCGCCTCGCTGCGTCTAGGGTGGTAAAACACTGAATCAAATAATATTAATCCTACTGATGACATAGCTAATAATAAAAATGAAATTCACAGTTGAATCGCCTGAGTTGCGGCTACGGTGGTGAAACTGAAATATGACTTACTAATAACGTCAGCAATGATGTCGAAGAGTTCGTGTGTTCCTTCATTGCCCAACTTTCGTTGCTAATTTGCGCATGAGGGATGCCCTACAACTGTTAAAAAAGGCGTTATCATCCTAGCTTTACTTCTTCTTGCGGAACAGTGCAATCCTTTATTTTGGTGACACGTGAAAAATTTATTCATATTAACTTGCAATTTTTAATCCACTTACATAAGTTCCGACTTCGTGTCATGGATGGGAAAATTCTAACCTTGAAAACGATGCTACCCTATTCAGGATACGGGGTAGTAATCGGGTAAATCGGCGACGGCCTCTCAGGCCCCCGCCACACCAATGCAACAAGTGACGTACGACGTAACAAAATTGTTGCACGAAAAATTTAAGTTCGGGTACAGCAATCTAATGTCCCCACTGACGCAACCTAGATCGCGGGATGGGACGCGGGGCATTGCTGTTTGTCACAGCCTTACAAGCAACATATTTCCCCTGCGTCGGTCGGCCTCCGGCCTTAATTACACTGAACCATCATTCGCCTGCATAAAACTGATCACGACACTTCTGCATGTGTTCAAATTTTCTTATTTGACGGTCCAGTCCTTTATTGACTACTCGATATTGAAGGTGATGCGGCAAATACCGTTCAATTCTTCGTATGCAGGCTAACTTTGATCAGAAAATTAAATTTTCGTCTGCGGTGTCCTTTCCCGAGATCAGAGAAAAAACGGAGTTTCGTTAATATATTTTTGCCATCTTTTGATGACTTTGTGTTGCACAAATCAATAATTTTATTGCATATCTAATTCATCATTTTTCTGGTGAGTGCAATCTTGCTGAAAAGTAAAAAAGTTACAGTGTTATAACATACGGATAATGTCGATATATTTCAGTGAGGCGAAACTGGGACCGCCGGGGCCCGCTGGCGCTTTATCATGGAAACTTCTAATTATATATTTCTGTTGCATCACTCTCCCTCTCATTTTATTTATTTTAAATTATATTATTTCCGTAGTTAGTTTTGAACATCTGTGTTTAAATTTTCTCATTTGACGGTGCAGTCCTTTATTGATATTGACTACTTGATATTATATATACTTACAGGACCGTGGTGCTGGCTTCGCGAGATCACTACTGCATCAACCCGCACGTCAACAAACTGCCGCAGAAGAACGAGCTGTGTAAGGAACTACGGCTGGGCAAAGGGGTGAGTCGTGCGCAGCCTGTTCCACAGTTTGTATAGTGGCTTGGGCGACATTAAAGATTTCAAGTAAAACTGTTCGTTGTTTGCTAGTAGCATTTGCTGGTGGACAAATCACAAGGGAATCGTTCATTTCAATGTCACTTTGCTATGAGTCTCTTAGACGCTTAGCCGGTTCCCTAGAGTTGTACTTCTGGTAAAATAAAGTCAACTTATCCGCGCACCCCTTCTTGGAAGTCCACATGCAGTGGTTTTTATCGCAGGTAGATGCTCGTTGGAACAAGTTGAGGTGCGCAGCTGCAGTCGGACACAAATCCTTAGAGCTATGGCTTTAAAAACGGAAAGCCCCTGCGGCAACTGCGACCTCCCGACCGAGTCCATTTCTGATTAGGGTCAGTACTCCTGTAATAGCATTTGAGCATCGGAATTGCTGGCTCAGCAAGCCAAGCAGCACACGAATTCTCTTGTCGGCAGATTTGCGATTAGCGTTCCGTATGCGAGTTCAATATTCTTATATCTTTACACTGGCTGCACTACTATCTCTACTACTTGGTCTTGTTACCAAATGGTGGAGTGAGGCATAGAAGTACAGTAGTGATGTCGCCAAACGAGGTTAATGGCGTTTCGTCATGGTTCACACCACATGAATAGAAGGTATACAGAGCCAGCAAGGGGCTGTGAAGGCGGATAGATAAACTCTGACTTCGACTGTAACTCCTGTATCCAGGCAGTCTCCGATTCTTAGGACCCCTAAAATGTCCGACTCCTAACTCTACATACGAGGCGAATTCAAAACGTTTGCGGAAAATTTCTCTCGCAGCGTCATTAGGTATCCAAGAAAGTCAAGTGCTGCCTGATATGGTAACTGGCATCCGACTGCTATACATGGCACAAGTCAGGTCATAACAAAGGTTTCAACGATGAGATGGAGGTCCTCATTTTTGTTATTATCAAAGTACAAAGAATTATTAGTCTCAAATACGGTGTCAAAACAAAGGCCTAAAATTTGCTTCTATTCGTTTGAACGCAACGCAATTACCACTCACCCCACAGACATCAAGGCGCACAAAAATTTGATAGTAACGAACTTCTAGCGACTTCGATACCAAACGCCTCATGGTGATGCTCAAATGAGTAATTGCTCATTTGCCTATTCAAGTGCAGCAACTTACGTCAAAGTTGGTGGAGTGAATCAGCGGAGAAGAGGACCACACTTGGCAGAGCAATACATTTGCACGTNGACGCAGGAAAATTTGATAGTAACGAACTTCCAGCGACTTCGATACCAAACGCTTCATGGTGATGCTCAAATGAGTAATTGCTCATTTGCCTATTCAAGTGCAGCAACTTACGTCAAAGTTGATGGAGTGAATCAGCGGAGAAGAGGACCACACTTGGCAGAGCAATACATTTGCACGTACGCAAGAAAGCTACATTTTATGTTAAATATTATCAGCAATTCCGCGAACTTTTTGAATTCCCCTCGTATATCTTGCAAATCTAGGCTCATTTTCATCGACTACGACTCCTGTGACAAGCAAGTGTTCGATTCCTGGCTCCCCTTAACATTCGACTTCTCCTGTGCAGCCTTGCGATTGACGTTCTTCCCCCCCCCCCCCATAGCAGTTGGGCGCTGCTAGTCCCTAGCTAAACCCGTCCATCCTATGATGGATGAGACCACCCGAGTTAGTGCCGCAGTTAAAGATAGCCTGTAAGATATCAAGGCGTTCATTGTGCAGTATGTTACGGGGACTTGCTTTCTCTGGAGAATCGATAAGTTATTTTAGCGAGAGTGAGGCCTTTCGGGACACGTTTGTTTCCTTGTTCACTTTATTCTTTTGTCATTTTGTTGCTACTTTCTATCCAGCTATTAGTTTGTTCTTCTGTTTTGTTTCCCGACTTGCTGTGCTCCTGTGTGTAAAGACTCGTAGTTATTCTTAACCTGCTGCATATCGATTCTTCCTTCCTCGTCGAGTTACGGCATCTTCTGTGTGTTGGAGTATTTTGTTCTGGAAAGCTTGCAATACAAACGTTTCAGTCTGCCTTCAAGTTACACTCTACAAGTACTGTAGGCATCATCATCATTGGGGACTCTTCCATCGAAAGGATCAGTTGTCATTAGCTCTAATTGCTGAGGAACTTCAGTGAGGCGCGTTGGTTTCGCTTATTTTAGTCGAGGTTCAGGCGGTCGGTAATCCTAAATCAGTTACTCTTGAAATTGCGTCGAGCTCAATACGCACAGCAAGTTAAAGCTTATGAGGTTAGCTTGATCGATGGTACTCGATGATAGTTTAAGTACTTATCATTATAATTGAAGACTTCAAAATCATCTTGCAAATAATAATGAAATTATTTCAGGTTCGGCATCATAGCTTCTGTACTGGTTGATCATATCCTATTGATTGTACTTGCAACATGGCCCCAACTCCAATCTTACTCCTATAATTATTTCCGCCGCTGCTTTACCTGTAAGAATTTTTTTATATTTGACCCTAATCGCGTACAATGGGGATAAGATGGCGGAAATTTGAGCCTGAAATTTACGCTCCTTGGAATTACTAGGGTGAACACTAAGTGTTCTACGCGTTACATATTAAATTAAATTGTTTTACTTAAGAACTGTCAATAAAGCTTCAAGTTAACTGATGGGTTTAGTTAACTAGTTATGGGAAATTCTACGAAGGGTTGATCGGATGAAATTGATAATCAAATCATAAAAATACTAGAATGCCTCGTGGCGTAAGACCATCACCCGCGGTGGGAGCAGATTGCATCGCCGTCATTTTTTATGCCCAGCTAATCCTAGTTTTCTGGCATGGGTCACATCGAGGACAGCCCACTAGACTCCCTGCAAAAAAATCACAAGTATAGCTCAACTCCTTGTAGGTACTTGTTCATGGGTGGAGAACAAATTTCATCGCGGTCATTTTTTATGGCCAGCTATTCCCAGTTTTTTGGCATGGGTAACATCGAGGGCAACCCACCAGACTCCCTGCAAAAAAATATAGACATTGCTCAACTCCTTCGGCCACTTATTGGGTGGACAGACATATATACAGATATATAGGTACATATATAGATATATATATACTTAATTCTTCAACGAAAACATTATCACCTCTCTCACTTCGTTCGCGGGTGATAAAAATATCACTGTTGTGAGAGGGAGGAGGGACATCTGTGGAAGGTGGAGCTAACCACTCTCAATTTTCGATTTTTGATTCGGAAATTCTATAACTAGCGCCTTGCTATGCATTCCCGGCGGGTGGCAAAATTATTGCCACAAGAGCGTCTCTGCCAACTCTGCTGTCTAATATCCCCAAACAGAAATTTTGAATTTCATAATTTCATCACCCGTTGCGTCTGTAATATTATCGCCAATATGTTTTAATTTCATCAGCAATGTGTCTCTAAATTCATCACCAGTGTGTTTAATTTCATAACCCACGTTTATTTCTGACGTAACCTTCCTCGGCAGAAAAAAGAGTGCCCGTATTACAACAACGCTGGTCGGGTGAAGAACCACGAGTTGTTACGGCGGGCGACCGGCATCTCGGGCGCTCACGATATGGAGGAGCTGCTGTACGGCGGCCAGGCCAGCGACTGCTGCCCGTACTACATGGCCCGACAGCTGCAGATGGAGTCTGCCGAGATCATCTTTTGTCCCTACAACTACCTCGTGGACCCGCTCATCAGAGACGCTGTAAGTACGTAGCAAAGGCACTCTAAACTAAACCCTAACAGAATTAAGGGCTGTGCATGACGCTTATACCGTAAGTTGCTTTTGGGACCGCCTTGATTTCTGTTATACATTGGCACTCCAGCGTCTGAATTAGCTGGTCTGTCACTTGCAGGTTGACTCTACCTGAAGTATACTTGCCCCTTACTGTTACCAGCTTGTGGACCCTCTTGTCAGAGTCGTGTGTTAATAGACTAAACACTGAGTAGATTAAATTTGAGCTATCAACTTTGCGATTCCGGCGGAAGCGCAACGTCATTATAACGTTTGGTACCGCTAGAAGTTACTGCGTAGTATTTCAGACGTTCTATTGTTATGCAATCGGCCTTATAGAAAAAGTTTACGTCACTGATGTCACTCTTCCATACGAGGTTTCATTTTGACTCTCCAACCTTCAGTGTTTTACGGTAAGGGTAACCGCGTCATAAATTTTAGGTAGTTAGTCGACATGTTAATTCCGGTGGAACCTTTTACGTGAGAATCATCTGATGTGGCTGCTGCAAGCTGACCATACCGAAAGTATCTTCTGCCCTTACAGTTAACTTGTGGATACTGGACGCTCATAGAGCAGGTAGATGACAGTACACTTCAGGTAGTAAATATGCCAAAATGACGTAGTGCGTTTTATGCTACAATCACCGAGACTACCCTGAGTATTCTACCGCCGTCATAGCTGACCCAGGGACTCACGTCATCGGACGACGCTGTTCCACTGCAATCACAAGTTTGACGTATGGAGCTTAGCTTGCTGTGTATATGCGCAGTAAATAGGACCCAAGACAGCACATACTTTTATTTACCGTTTCACTGTGACTTCAATGACATTACTATCACCTGGCGTGCATCTGGAGAACGCCTCCAGTTGAAATCACCTTCTGCCTTACAACTACTCTGTGTTACTTCTCATTATGCAAATACAATTTTTTACTTATTTTTCAAGATAAGTGTCAAACATTTAAAATGTTAATAGAAAGTTAGTGCACAGGTATGATGTAACTATAAAAACAATTAGAGAAAAATAAAAAATGGAACCATTTTCCACGCTTTGGCAACATTTGCTTATCGCACGGGGTTCTACTGTTACGCCAGATTATGCAACATCACTCTGTAATCAACATGGGCAAGAAAAGCGGTCTAACCAGTTAGAAAAGATCAAAGTGACCTCGTTATTGGCTTCTGGAAAGACAACATTCGGAGTTTCTAAGGAATTAGAGCGTGATCACCGAACAATTGTGGCTTATGCAATTGAAGATAAGGTAAACCGGGAAACTTCGAATAGAGCCTCTACGAGAAAATTGACTCCTCGGGATATGCGACATTTGAAGGTTTCTATGGCTAGAAATCAACTCTCTACATTCTACAACCTTCTACAACTTTCTTATTTGAAGACGCTGGAGGCCCAATACTAAGTAGAAAGACAAGATGTGAGGTTCTGCAGAAGCTAGAGAAAGTGAAAAAGGCAATGGAACGACCTCTTCTAACAAAAACTCATGAAGAAAGTAGGGTCAACTGGGCTGAAGAGAACATGAAAACTGGTTTCTCCAATGTCATATTTTCTGACGAATGCAGAGCCACTCTTGATGATCCAGATGGATGGGCGTCTGGACGGGTTCTCCATGACTGACCTCGACAGACACGGCTTAAGCGTCAACAAGGTGGTGGAAGTGTAATGTTTTAGGCCGGGATAGTAGGTGACACCCTTATTGGTCCATTGGCAGAAGGAGTTCAACTGAGTGCCGAAAGGTAGAGCCAGTTTCTTGAAGCCAACTTGATTCCATGGCTTGATGAGCAGACTATCGCACGCAGATACAAATTGATATTTCAGCGCGATAACGCTCCCTCACACCGAGCACGGTACTCTCTATCTGGTTTGCGGATGGAGGATTTAAATCGAAAAGGATTATGACCTGGCCAGCGAATAGCCCCGATCTAAATCCCATTGAGAACCTCATGGCAATGATCAAAAGGAAGGTCTATGAAGGTGGTCGGCAGTTTTCGAGCAAAGTAACCCTGTGGAATGCAGTAAAAACAGCTACAGATTCTATTCCACCATCTGAAATATCAAACCTGACAGTCTATTGATAATCGCCTTATAGAAATCATGAAAATGTAGGTTGCCATGTTCAAAATTAACTGATGTTCACCACTACTGAACACGTATTTCAGTGTTTATTGAATGGTTTTGGTTATAATTTCTTGGTTTTGGACGTTTAATAAAAATATTCCTGTTCACTTGTATTTCCTCTTTATGACGTTTTTATTAGCGTGTTGCATAATCTGAGGTAACAGGAAAAACTCGTAAATAAGCAAATTTTATTATAAACTTAGCAAATGGCTAAATATTTAGTTTGCAAGTGCTGTGTATATTTGCAACATAGCCTTACATATACTGTATTAATATATCAATGGTAACCTACTGTACATACGCAATACCTATGTAGAAAATGTCGCCCACAATTCCAAGAAGGGAGTAAGTCTCCTCCGAAAGTTCGTTTGGAAACCTACAGCAGCATCACAGCTGTCTGACATTTTATTGAATATTCTAAATTCTGCTGATTTTATTCAGCATCCTCACGCATCTTCTACTATAGTCACTCTGACGTGACACTCCCCCCCCCCCCCTGGAATCTGACGAACTGCTGTCAGTTTCCCATGGCTTGTCTAAATTCCACCGAATATAGTATAATGTATACAGAGAAACAGTAAAAACACGTTGGTCTTTATATTAGCTTTTAATGTCTGGTATTTATTCTGTGCAGATGGAGATCAACTTACGACACCACGTTGTGGTGCTGGATGAGGCCCACAACATCGAGGACTGCTCCCGCGAGGCGGCGTCGGCACTGCTCTACATTTTGGAAATTGTCGAAGCTCGCGCTGATATCGAGAAGCTGGGCGAGGCGATGCCGTCNATGAGGCCCACAACATCGAGGACTGCTCCCGCGAGGCGGCGTCGGCACTGCTCTACATTTTGGAAATTGTCGAAGCTCGCGCTGATATCGAGAAGCTGGGCGAGGCGATGCCGTCCAGATATACTTCAAGCCACGCTCTGGTGGGCGCAGTTAACCTTATGCGCTTAGCAATAATTTTATTTTTCCCTTCATGTAATGATAGGGTAGCTAATTGGTTTCATTTTCATAAATAGGGTCACCTACGAACACTAACCTGAGTTTCATCATTATTATCAGCATCATATAATAATTCACAGTGTGTGTTTTAATGAGGTTATTTGTTGTATCTCTTTCGTGCCCACTTTGCTTCCTTCCCATCTTTTACTCCGACTGATCTTTCTTCAATCTGTTCTTACTCTTCTTTCCCGACTTGCTGCTCCCATGCGCGTTGATCCTGTGTGGGACCACCCTCGTGCATGGGTTCCACGTATCTATCGTCACACTATGTGTCCCTTGCTTCTTCCTCTGTTAGATCGCCTTTGCTGTGGAGACGGAGACTTAAACTACTCAATATAAAAATAATAATAATAAATTTGTTGTATCTGTCCCGCTCTGACAAAAAAGGCGAAAATTAGACCAGGCTCGCTGGCAATTGTGGCGATCCTGTCGCATTCTCTTGAAAATCGATCAGCGAAAATTATGCCAGATTGCTGATCTAAGGTAGGTAGCGTCTAAATTGAATGATTTTCTTGTTTTGCTTCGTTTTAATTCAAGCTAGGGAGAGGTTTCAACTATCTCTTGGCACTCTTATTAATATGATTTTAACTTCTTCCCCTGTCGCAACTTTATTTGCTTTGAAATCACGATGCCCAAATTGAGTAGCCACGGGCAAGATATTCTTCAGAGTATTATGCTGTTGAACCGCCAGGTGTGAACAGGTTTTGGGGTTCGCTGCAGCTATTACTTTTTCCAGCTAACTTTCTTCCTGTGATGATGCAGCTTTTAACTGAAGCGAAAAATTTTCGATTGAAGTAATATCATAGCGTATTGATTATACTGCAACTGTGAAGACCAGAAACATGCGGGCAAGTTAATAGCTATAAGTAGATGAACCTACGTTTGAAAATATACTATATAGGTAGCGAATTACTACCAAAAAATATTGAGTTTGCTTCTCAATTAATTTCATAAAGTTTCGTTGCTTCAGGACACTGGAGACCATACTATTTCTAACGAAATATTTGCAAATACAGTATTCACTTGTAGAAAGTGTACAGAATTATCCGGTAAGTTTCTTTTCAAAGGTTGCTGGAAATAGAAAAACAGTTCAATTATTTGGGCATAGGATAAGCCTTGAATCATAGTGCCCTAAGCAAGCTATTCACAGTAAGACCGTGCTGGTTGCTGCCTGTGTGTTCTTTTTCTTTCCCTTGCATCCGGTCAGGTGATGACAATTCGAAATAAAAATATGGGTGAGTCTGCCTTCCTCAACTTTCTTCAGGTTCTCTCTCTGTCTTCAATCGGAAATTTATAGGCATTTATCGTCTGCATACGAGTTAATTGGATAGATGCCTATAAATTTCCGTTTGGGTCGACATGAAACGGCTGGATGACGTAAACGTAGACACTTCTGTGTATTACTAATACTAACATCCTTGACTAATATCCCGCAGGCTCTGTTTCTGTCGATTTTGTCCGGTTGGATGGTGAAAAACGCGAGCCAGCTGCAGGATTCGTTCGACTCGGACAAGAACAGCCACATCTTCACAGGCTCTCAGATGATCGCAATCCTGGACAGCCTGGAGATCGGCAGGCAGCAGTGGGTCACTGTCAAGGTGGGGCGGCCACTGATTTTTTGAACCCTTACCGCGGTATGTTTTCTATCCCATTGTGCTATTCCTGCGGATGTTAATGTTCGTTGTGTACGGTAAAGGGGTCATCCAACAGCCAAGAGCGACTCCGATATGAGTACTGTGTAACTAATTTTGGCAAATGCTCTCAATCAAACTATTTAAAAGTACTGTATAGCGCTGTTATGCAGTCTTTGTTTCTGATGCAGCGGGAAAATTTGATCTTAATAATCATCAATATCGCACTGGAAAATTTATTGTATCCTCGTTTGAGACAGCAGTGCCGTCAGGATGAGCCTGGTTCAACACATCTCGCTTGTCCGAAACTTCAATCATGAACGTTCTTTTCGCCCGTGACGAAGTCTGACCCAGTTACAGCTAATGATTAGTTATCTCAATTAAAGTGTCCCAATCTATGACAGTTGCCGCCTAGACAATGCTGAAGTTGAAAGCTGTTTGAGAGTACTCTGAGCCCTGGCATACGTTGTGGCGTACTAATGTGGGGCTGTTTGCGTCGTCGTCAACATATCGGATAACTTGTCCCATGTGTGGGGATCTTTACCTAGGATCGCCATTTTGCTTTACGTTACTACATTTTCCTTCCTTGTTCTTTCTGGAAACACCGTATAGCCCTTATGCTGTGGCTTGAGAATAGGTTCATCCGACTCCAGAAGTTCTACGAGTCAGTTTCAAGAATTCGGTGTAGATAGAGACATACACTGTGAATATTGTTAAATGTCTAATCATTTAAATTTTAAACATAATTGGATTTTGTTTTTTTAGCTACGTTGAGTTCAGTAAAAGCACGAATTGTACTTTCAAGATTCAAACACTCGAACAAGTTCAAGAACCACCGGCCTAGTTAGTCGTGAAAGTGAATATATAAACGTAGTGGTTGCTGTTCTATTCTCACTGCCGGTTCTCTTGCTATCTTTTATTTCCCTACTTATTCCTCCCTTCAACACCACGGATCATCTAAAGTAGAGAGGCGACTGGTAAAAATTTGACCCAGTCCAGTCCGCTCCATTGACACCCTGACGCCTTAGTGGTGTCCAGCTCTCTAAGATGATAATTACAGCAGCGCATTCCGGCGCCGTCGCTTGTCACAAGCATGACTCTATTCACAGGAGTGCCTCACTGACCTGACTGAAGAGGATCCGAGCAGAGAGGAAGATCTGTTCAAGCTGAAGTCAGGGACGCTGCAGCTGCTTCGGAGTCTCTTCCTCATGTACCATTTCCTGTACGGCCGACCTCTGGCTGTCGCTGACGACTACCGAGTTGCGCTCTGCAAGGTCCAAGTTAAAAAATCTGCACCGTCCCCTGTAAGTTTTTGCGGGATTAAGGCTCTTGTTTATACTGTAGTGTAATGTTCGTGAAGTAACCTATAGTGTTATTGAGTTGTTGAGTGAGTTTCCTGGGACTAATGTCCTCGTGTCTTTAGTATTAGCGAATTGAAGCATTTGAGCGAAAAATGCATTGTTGTGAAATGTCTACAATTTTTAACTAATCCTTTATAGTAGCGTAGTACCTTGAGCAATACCCCGGGAATTTTACATAACCATTTCCTCTATTTGCTCGAGCGCATTGAGAAGAATGTAACCACATAACTATATCGATTTGTCATGAATACCGTACTTGGAACTGTACTTAGCATTTTTTCATGTCAAGTGCAAATTTGGGATGACTGGTGCAGTATTATTGAAATGAGGCGCAGCAGTTGGCTCTCCTTGAGGGCAGGAATACACTAGTTCTAATTTAGACACGGTGACTGCCCAAGCTGGCTGCTGCTGCTGCTGAGTTTCTGCTTTGACATTATCAGTATCTCAACACAGGGTACTCGACACACTAGACTACTTGTGTCTCGTGCCAGTCTAGGTAACTTACTGAACGGGCCAAAAATCTAACTTGCTCTAGAAATACAGAGTAACTATAGTTTCAAGTTCACTAAGCACTCTCGCGTCAGTAAGCTTCAAGTAGTTCGTAATTGCCGTCCACCCTTCATTGGCTCACTTTTCGCTGTAGCTAACCAATTTCTGTTTATTTGTTGCGTTTAGGCTCCTGACTGCAGACACGTACCGGTATCTGTTTCTCTTTGCCCCCTTTGGTGCCATAGAATAGGCTGGATACCACAGGTTTAGGTTTGCCACAGAAGGTTAATGCCGCTGCACACTCAAGAACAAAATGTGAAATGACTCTTACAACTATTGGGATTACGTTGCTTTCCTTGGATCGCCTAGAACTCTATCGATACGGACACAAAGTGAAGCTTGAAATAAAAGGGGAATTTTGTATTGAATTTTGTGATTTCATTCAATATCTATGCTGTATTACCCTGGGAAATTTTGTTACCAGGTAAAGCCCGGAGGATGGATGCGTAGGCGGTCAAAGAACGGAACTAAGCAGCCCAGGCTGACCTGGACCATCTGCCTGCACTTCATGTGCCTCAACCCCGGTGTTGCCTTCAGCGAGGTCGGCCGCGCGGCGCGCAATGTCATCCTCACGTCTGGGACTCTGTCGCCCATGAGTTCCTTCCAGTCGGAGCTGTCGGTGCCCTTCCCTATCCAGCTCGAGGCCAATCATGTTATCGACAAAAGTCAGGTGAGGAAAATGGAATCATACAGAATATGGTTTACTCCTTTGGAACTGCAACTTGGTTAGCCTGAGCCATGCAGTTATCATAACTTAGGTGAAGGATATAGGCTAGCTGATCTTACGAAGTAGTTACTTTTTATTCAGTAGCTACTACATCTCTTTAAATTTCCAGCTGAACCGCGTTACTGATAAAATTCAGGAAAGAAATTAACTTCACAGGGTCGCACGGACTACAGTTTATGTATTCCATGGTGCGTCTCTTCAAACTCAAACGTATTATTGATGAAATTGAGGAACAGAAGATTAATACCAGTCATTTTGTTGCTGTCCTGGGGTCTGAGGTTCGATGCTTCTTGCCCGCCGTAAATTTATATGCGTTGTCATGTAGAGATGTGCATTTCTTACATCAGTGTGAAGGTCTCTGATAGCGATCTGTATTACATAGCACTAGTCTGCAATTTTGTTTCTCGATTTGTAAACCTACAAGCTGCCTCTGAGTCGCTATTCGATGCTGATTTTAGGGCTGCAGCTGAAGCTTGGCTGACACGGCTGGTTCATCAGGCACTCGTTATTGACATTCTTGTAGGAACAACATTATTTAAGCCTCTGGATCCGTCCAATGGGCGTTCTGTAGGAATAACGCTGATGCAGTAGCTACAAGAAACGGCACGCCATGGCTTGGAAGTGGGACGTGATAGACAAGAACGGTGTTCAGATTTGAAATTATTTGGAACTGATGAAAGTGTAGTTGGTAGAGAATTTCTGCCGCCAATCATTTTGATCACCATTGCAATAATACTCATTTGATTATATTTCCATCATTCGGAATTGAAACGTGTTTGCAAATCAGTGTGGCTCATGCCATAACGGAATTTTGGCGGCCCCAGCAGCTTAGATTGCGGAACAGCTTGTGGAGGCGGTTAAGCACTCTTGCTACAGAGGTCAACCCCTTAACAAAGTAACTGTCTAGTGTTTGGAAATTATACTTCTAAGTGAAACGATCTCCAGGAATAGTGTTCCGTTTAGTGTGTTGTCTGCTGCTGCTATTGTTTACAAACACGACCGCTGTTGCAGGTATGGGTCGGCACTGTGGGTAAGGGCCCGAACAACCTCCCCCTGCAGGCTACCTTCCGCAACACGGAGAGTCCTCAGTTCCAGGTAAGTCATCATAAGTGTCCTGTGGTGCTCATCGTGTGATACATTAGCACATGGCTAGCTTTTTTTTGTGTAATACGTATTTTTTGTGCCTACACTAACCTCCAGCTAGTGATGAGTGCATTGGTTATTGGTAATGATAGCCATTATACTGAGATAATAGCTTAACGAAATTGATGGTCCTCCACGTTTTGGATTTAGCCTCCATTTAGGGTAATTATAATATAAACTGCATCATTCGCTTGTACCGATCAGGATGAGCTGGGGTGTCTGCTGGTGTCGGTGTGCCGCACCGTGCCTCGCGGTGTGCTGTGCTTCCTGCCATCCTACTCCGTCTTGGATAAGCTCGTGGACAGGTGCGTGTCTCTCCTGCTGGGGTGTTGTCGCCTGCTGCGTCCGTCCCGTGTTATGGGAGCTGCGCTTTCCGGGAAACTCCCCTGGTCCCTTTAACCTAACGTCCCATCAGGGGACTCACTATTCTCACTATTGGCGGAATGGGTCATCGCCTCGGTCATATGGTTAGGTTAGTTAGGTTCACCCTTCCTAGTTAAGGGAAACTGCGCCCCAGAGGGCCCTATATGTAGGTGACCTTAGCCTCAGCTATGCTATCGGGACGTCATTCTTCGTGTTCCCTTCACTTCTTTCCAATTTTGTTCACCTTGTGTGATGCTTTATTTCGTACACTTAGTGTGATGCTTTATTTCGTACACCTAGTGATGATGCATTATTTCGTACACCTAGTGATGATGCTTTATTTCGTACACTTTGTGTGATGTTGTATTTCGCAGTTACACCTAGGGTGATGCTTCATTTCGTACACCTAGTGCTGATGCTTTATTTCGTACAACTAGTGATGATGCTTTATTTCGTACTACTAGCGTGATGCTTTGTTTAGAGCCTACTGGAAGTTCAACTTCCACTAGCCTCTTGCCCCCTGTGGGCGGGTGGCTCTCACCCACTTCAGCCTGTCTGGGGTAAACCAACCGGTGTCTAGGAGTCGGAGACCTTAAAACAAGGTCAAAAATTTATTGCAAAATGAGCAAACAAT